>OU015493.1:72543443-73143443 GCA_907164885.2 Dolomedes plantarius | reverse complement strand
TGCAACGTCTCTTTCAACCATGATTATTCCTTTTGTGATAAACATTTTTTTCAAATTAGAAATAATAATTCTGCGTTTTTGACAAAATATAAAATGTTGATGAAATTGAGATATATTTATAGTTAAATGCCCAAAGAATGCAGATACAATCACCTTATTTCAAAACTGACCTGTTTATTGGATCTTAGGACAACTTGCGAATGGATTCCTATTATGTCCCAAAACTTAAAAATCAATCAGACAGTCCATCTTTGTGATATGCGGGATACCATGTTATAGCTGCACCTTTGATCGACTACATCAACTCCTCCTTTTGTCGTATTGTTATCCAGCATAATCGCTGGTTTACCATGGTTAAATTACAACAATGAATGAGAAGTAATAAAAGCGTCAGAAAATCGGACCTGTATTAGAAATGGTGTAGCTATAAATAGAAACTGCTTAGAACATTCAAAACTTACATGTAAAAGCAAACCATTCAAAATTACGAAAATATTGCACTTGGTACACGAGCGCGCCCGCCGAACGGTTAAAGAATTCTATTCGGGTCATTATAATAAAGTATCTCGTGATCCAAATAGTTCTTCTATTCAGGTCATTACAATAAAGTTCCATGTGATTCAGCTAGTTCTATTGCGGCCATTAGAATCAGGAGTATCACGAGGAAAGAAAGGAGTCAGAGTTTTTTAACCAAACCGGCCTCTTTGGAGGTAGACTTATTGGTGTATTCGAAGAGTACATCACAGCCATGACCGCTGTTGCAGGTGTTGATAGTGTGTTATTATTGATACTGCAGCAAAGAAAAATCATAATTGATATAGTAGAAAGTAATTTGCAAGTCTAGATCTATGAATTAAACAAGCTGTCAAAACTGTGCCATCATTTGCGTAAAAGTTATAATTCCCTGTCTGAAATTTGAAATGGAGATCTTAACTAGAGTTATTCATCTAGAAAATATAAACTAGTAACCAAAATTGTTCCGGATATCAGAAAATTATTCTATTTCCTGCTGTAGCGAATACATTATTACTTCAAATGGAAATCGAATGGAATTTTCGCTTCAGGTATACTTTCAGCCGAAGTGAAGTTATTAATTTACCATTTCAAATTTAAACATCCCTATTATATATATACGAAATTCAAAGACGCAGACCGTAACTAAAGGAAAGTTAGATTTCTAAATCAAGAGATAGGATCTACTGTATTAACATTGTTTGGTTGACTAATCAATTCTTTAAATACATTAAACTGAATTTGAATACAGAATGATAATACCCCTAAATATCTCATGTTAGTTTAAAAAAAAATTCAACCAATATCAATTTTAGACAATACATATGTTTTACCCCACTTTGTTAAATTTTTTTATTGATTTTCAAATTTGAAGCCAAATAGAATCGGTATACCATTAATATCATCAGGGTTCGAACATGTATAAAGAGGAAATGCTATCGGTTGATTTGTGAATCTAGTTTAAATGTTTCTAAACAGACAGCATTTATGCGTAGTCAAACAAGAAAATATATATACTCAGTGATCAATGTAAATTTTCTTATCATCTATTCTTTCTATTTGTGAATTTTTGAATTTAAAATAGAAAATAAATCCTTTCTGACATAAATTTTTACGGAATAAAATATTGTTCAAAGTAAGGCATAACCACTTTATCTCCACCTACAGTATTATGTTTACTGTGTATCGCAATACTTTTTAGCTTTTTTTAAGACGTATGATATTTATAAATTAGTATTTACGTATATGTGAGGCGGGTAACTTTATTTTGAATATTTTAGATACGGCAGAGTATTATGATTCTAAGAATAACTTCTATCAGGCATTTGATTTCAAAATGTTTAAAATTTCTTTTTAAATTTTTCGCTTTTTACCGTTACAGATATGCTTATTTTATCGCTTAAAAAATTATGATGGAATCAGAAAATTTTAGCTATTAATGACAACGTTGTCCTTATTAATTCCTGGCTCATTAAATGGAAAATAAAAATTAACTCAGACAAGTGCATTGCCACTATGTTCACCCATAAATACGATAGAAACTATCCAATTATACTATTAAAATTGGTTCAACCATTATCCCCTGGACTAACACTGTTAAATACCTAGGATTAACGCTCGATAAAATGCTCGCTTGGAAACAACATATCATTGATAATAATAATAAATTTCGTAATGCTAAAAGACAACTTTACCCCTTAATTGCCGGAAATAGTAAATTGAAATTTAGTAACAAAATGTCATTTATAAATTAATCTTAAGACCCTTACTCATGTATACAAGGCCAGTTTGGTCGTGTGCAGCGGATTCCAACATTAAAATTCTGGATGTTGCTCGAAACATGACTATTCGGCAAATCACTAACTCTTTAAAATATTACTATTAACTTTCATAAAAATTTACCAGATGATCTGATTAAAAATTTTGCCTTATTACGACCCTGCTGACCCAGCTAGCAAGAAACGGTAGTGTGACATTCTTGCTCGTAACTTTTAATTGTTTGTCCTGTTCATTGTTCGTCATCTCGCTTTCTAATTCATTCCTATCTCCGTTCTTGGATCTGACAGGTTCACTTCCCCTCTTTATTGCTTCCCTTTGGTCCACGTGACCAAGTTTTTGCTTGGAGCTTCGCTCCGTCTTAATTATTTTTATATTTTCCCCATGTTTTACTTTTTCTTGAACTATCGAAGATTTTTTTGTTTCCACCACTTTCTATTTTCTTTACTACTTTCGTTTTTCCCAGATCACTGAAGCTTTAGGCATTGCTATATCGTCCTACAGTGGAGGGCCCGGTTCATGTACTGTAGTTCTCACTACTGTTCCTGAAGGTCCTGAGGAAGATTTTAATGAACTCGCAAGTAATTTAGGGTTATCATAGTACCCCACTGCATTACATAAAAAAATCAATTGATAAACTTATATGAAGAGACAAAATAAAATTAATTCATGTTAATTTATCCAAAATGGAGGAAACAAATTTATTTTAAAATTTTAATCATTGCAGTATGTTACAAAATCCCCTTTCAGACTCCAATTATTGACTATAATCCTGTGAACAGACATTTAATAGTGATAATTTATAGAATCCAGAACATGTTGCTGGTAACAATCTGTTTTTTGGGGGGAGACTGAAAATGTATTTAAAAACTCCATTAAAGCATAGATTTCAGGCATTTTTAAAGACGATGGGTTTTATCAATATATTCAGTTCGATGAATGGGGTTCTATATATAATTTATTAAAATTAATTCCTATGCTAAATAGAATTTACTGGGATTGATTCCTATTTGGGATAAGAAAAATATATGAATTGCACAAAAAATCAATTAACATTTTTACAGACCATCGCTATAAATTTTATATTTTCCTTGCAAACGATTTTATTGGGTTTTACAAAGGGGAATATGCCTATCTTTAATTTATTTAGAAAGTTTTGAATGTTTTTATTTAACTAGATAAAAATATTCGTTATAAATATGTTACACTTTGCTGGTTAAATGCCGGCGAAAAATTGTGTATTTTGTTTCATTAAAATTGCATTTCTATGAATTTATATATTGCTATCACATATTTCAGTTCTTTACCTGAGGAATCTTGAATCTGAAAGATATTTCTTAATTGTTTATATACTTAAGAAAGAAGTTAATACACTGAACTTCATACCTATAGTTTCATTCATTGCATACAGCATGTGACGAATCAAAATTTATTCTCTCCAATTAACACAATCCTTTCTTAAAATTAACGATCTGTAGTCAACCACCGGCTACATAAACGAGCTCGTAGCCACCGGCAGAAAGCGCGGCATCAAAAGGCGGCCTAGACAAAGGACTGTGGACAATAACGACGAAGCTACTCCGCGCCTGTGAGTCTGCGAAGTGACGTTAAAGTTGAAAGCCTGATTCGCTTATCACTCCACTGATTGATGAAGAAGGCTCTTAAAATGAATAGTGCGAGCTCACCAATGTGTCTTCAGCGAGAAAAAGATAGACCAATATCAGCCCCTAAAGATGATGTCACCTTTAAAGCGCATCACTTAAAATATTTTTAAATTTTCCAGCTATCGAAGCGCCAAATTCATAGTTAGGTTGCTGAGAAAAAAATTAGAGTTAGTTAGCCTCTTAGTCTCAAGGTGAGAAGTCGCTCCCGGCCAGTGCGGTCGTGAGAAAATTGTTTCTCCAGCAAAGAACTTGCCTAAAACAGTGAGTGTTCTTAGTTAATTCGTACCTAGGGCTAGGTTGAATCCTCGAGACAGAAAAGTCTCTAAATTCCTTTGTGATAGGAATTCGTTTTCGACATCCAGTAGATCAGCTTCTAACAGAAGCATTATATCGTGATAGGAGAGAGAGTAACTCTCCTGATTCCTGACGGTCGAGGACAGTTATTCGACCCTGGTCGACCAGCTTAGACAAAGCTGTGAATAGTTATAGGAGCTAAAGAGAAAATTCGATCCCAGACAGATCTGACTTTTAGTGAGACATCCTGTCGTCGTGGTTTCTGACGGAAGTTTCCTCGACCAGCCAAATAGTCTCCAGTATAGGGAGCCAGTGGAAGCGCTTATCCTGAACGCAGACTTACATCGGACGTGCCAACTAGAATCGAATAAATTTTATCGGACTTTATCTGCTCGTGCGGTGTGAAGTTCCTGAACTTTGACAGCTCGCCGAATCCTTAGAGTGCTTTGTGTTAAAATAATCATTCCGTAATTTAATCATTCTTCAATCTATGTAAATAAATTTCATCCTCATTTAGTGTTAATTAGTCTGGTCGTCCTTTTGTTAAACGCAACCAGTCCAACGACTTTTTACAACCAGTAGGCGAAAAATTTTATTTAATTATAATAATAGAATGCAACGTTTTTTCGCTGGCTACACAGATTTCGCAGCTGTTAAATAATAAACTTTTGTTAAATTTTAATGAACTGTATTTAGCTATTTTTGTCAATATTTTACCATATAAGTCTATTTTAATCAAAGCTTGAAATAAGAATATTTTACAAATTTTAGAGAACTCAAATAGGTTCTAAAAACAAAGAGAAAAATTTCTTGATTTAATTAATCTATTACATATTAAAAGTAATTATATCAATTGATATTGGATGATGGGTAGAAATAAATGCACAGGAAGATCGATAAACGTAGTCGAGATCAGCATTTCTAGATAACTGTCATTACAGAAATCATGCTTTTCGTATATGCTTCACTTTAAAATAAAACATTTTACTGTGGAAATAATGATCAGCAAATTACAGTTATTAGCTATTTTTTGATGCAAGGTTCGATAGCGGTTTTCTATATTTCCATTTTCCTGACATTAGCAACAGGAATTCTTGACAGGCGAACATTTTTTTTTTCTTTCTTTTCTTTTCTTCTTTTTTTTTGAAAGAAAGTTGTAGTACATCGAATTTCAACCACGAAAAGGATGGTAAAATCAAAACTAAAAAAGTAATTTTAAAGATTTTGTAAGGAGCAGAAAAATTCATTACTGAGAAATTTGTGACAAGTCGTAAAATAATCGCATTAGTAATTGGCGAAAAAGTTTGCGTGTCTTTAAAGTTTGAATTCAGATTCTGCTTTTTTTTTAACTTTTAAGGAAAATAATTTTCATTCAAGATATATTCGTTTGCTCTAAATATAATGAAAATAAGTAAATATTTCGTTTTAAAAAGGGAGTTATTAAAAGCTTATACACAGTAACTGGATTACACTTTAAATCCACCTCTGATAATGATTCTTATATGAACTCCATTTTAATAGTTAAGCTAAAGTTATTAGAGATTAAGTTAGAGTTATTAAAAATTCGTTAAACTTATTTAAAGCTTTCAAACAGTAACTGAATTTTACTTATAACTCACCTGTGTTAACGATTCTTATATGAATTGAATTTCAATGGTTAAGTTAAAACTATTAAAGTTATAAAGAGTTATTTAAAGTTAGGTAAGTTTTAAAAGCTTACAAATAGTCACTGAATTATACGAAAAATCCAACTGTGATAATGATTCTTATATGAACTCCATTTTAATAGTTAAGCTAAATTTATTAGAGTTTAAGTTAGAGTTATTTAAAATTCGTTAAACTTATTTAAAGCTTTCAAACAGTAATTGAATTCTACTTATAACTCACCTGTGTTAAAGATTCCTATATGAATTGCATTTCAATGGTTAAGTTAAAACTATTAAAGTTATAAAGAGTTACTTAAAGTTAGGTAAGTTATTAAAAGCTTACAAATAGTAACTGAATTATACTTGTAATCCACATGTGTTAACAATTCGTATATGAATTACACATTAATACATGATTCAGGCAGTGTTTTATTAATGTATGTAAAATCATATGAGGTTTGAGAGGGTGTGAGAGGGTATATTCTCCCTAGATATCGTCCCTGGGGCTGCAAGGTCAAAATTGAGGTGGCCACTAGCTAAGACGCACTCCGAACAATGTGGTGCTATGTAAACCGGAGCCGCACAATTCAGCCCGAAGCCTCTATGGACCTGGTCTGAAACATACGGCCACGTGGCATTAGAAAAAACAACAGCAACATATAAAAGTATTTGCATATGAAAATAAATGCTTTGAGAAATAAAAATAAAATATTTAATTCTTTATAAAAAATGTTCTGTGCATAGCCTTATATAAATGACAATAGTCATGTTAAGAGATTAAATCAAGAAGAAATTTTTTTAATAAATTGAAAACTTTGTTACACATGTGATGGTCTTGATATGTGTCCGATATTTCTGAAAATAATGCTATCTGAAAAGAATGCTCTTCTGAAAATAATGCTATTTTGCTCTCACTGACATTCGCTCCAAGAGATGGCATGCAGACGCATATCACGTGATTGACATTTTCTAATTTTTGTTGTTGTCGTGGTTTTGCTCCGTAAAGTTGTTCCAGTAGCTCCACATTAAATAATCTTGTTTAAATTAGTGTCCTCAATTCTCAACACCTTACTCAGTCAATGTACGTTCACTTGCATCGCAATCAATGCTTATTATTTAAGTTTCAAAATTAAATGTTTAAAGATAAATTTATTTCCTTTTATTTAATTTTTTATGTTTTCGAATACAATGTCATGTCTCCAAAAATATTTGTAATCAAATTTTCATTGATCGATGCAATTTTCAATATTTACAAATTTACTTACACATACATAAATCTACCTGACATAAGAATTTCGACATACATCTCTTTTCTTCCTTGATGAATGTTTATTATTTGCTATTGAATTTACTCTTTATTATTTAGTTTTCATTGTAAATGCTTAATGTTTGAATTTTTCTAATAAGCTCTCTTCAATACAGAATGCTATTGAGAAAATTTTCAACGATTGCCATGATATTTAATATTCTACCTATTTTCCAACAAATAAATAATCTTTTATTGTTATTTTTCTTTTCCTTTTTGTGAGTGAAAATTAAGCTAGAGACTTTGAACAAAAGACATACATTTCTTTTGTGGAAACTTACTACATTAAACCCAGGGCACTGAACAATACTTCCGAGATAGAATAGCGCATGAAATGAAATGAATAGACAATAAGATTCATGAAGCAAATGCGTACTGTTTGAACAATGATTTCGACGCGAATAATGCTTTTTGATGACTATCATCAGAAAAATGATTTCTCTGAATGATACATTTTGGAAATATATCACTCCGCTGGAAAAGATGTTTAGATCTCGCTCCTCTTTAGGGGTTCATTCGATGGAAGGTTTTGATAAGAGTATTCCACATTTGTATGCCACTGATATTAACGGCGAGAATGTTTTGGCAGAGTAAATTTTATTTTTTGTATTTGAAAATGGGATATTTTTGAGGCCCTGACTTCTCGTAAAAAATGCTTAAATCAAATTACAAAAGTTACTTCTGATATTGCATGAGAACTGACAAATATGGTATCAAAAACATGGGTAATTAAAAATTATTTTCTTAAAGAATTAATAGATTATTAAATTTTAAAAATATAATTTAAATTTTAAATTAAATTTTTACAGTAAAATAATTTAATTTTTTACTGTATTTTTCGGACCATGAGTGGCACAGGACGCACTTCAAATTTAAGGGAGGATTTTTAGAAAAGATTTATTTTGTATTTTCTTAGGCCTTAGGGGTTCATTCTGATATAAGAATTTCGACATACATCTCTTTTCTTCCTTGATGAATGTTTGTTATTTGCGATTGAATTTACTCTTTATTATTTAGTTTTCATTGTAAATGCTTAATGTTTGAATTTTTCATTATTTATTTTTGTTATTTTTCTTTTTCTTTTTGTGAGTGAAAATTAAGCTAGAGACTTTGAACAAAATACATCATTTCTTTTATGGAAACTTACTACATTAAACCCAGGGCAATGAACAATACTTCCGAGATAGAATAGCGCATGAAATCAATTTTAATTACCCATGTTTTTGATACCATATTTGTCACTTCTCATGCAATATCAGAAGTAGCTTTTGTAAGTTGATTTAAGTATTTTTTACAAGAAGTCAGGGCCTCAAAAATATCCCATTTTCAAATACAAAAAATAAAATTAAAATTAAAGTTGGTCTTTTAAAAAAATGTAAAAAAAGAACCACTGGTCAGAATGACCTGAAATCTGACATGAATATACGCGATGAAGGGGAAATTATATGGCATAAGAAAAAAAAATAATAATTCTAAATTTTAGCAAAGGATGGCGCTTTAATTGTCGTAACGTAAATGGGTTCGGCTACTACTGACATTTGAATCCCAATGCGAAGACTATTGTTTGAGTTGCATTTTAAACTAACTGTAATGCTCAATGTGCATGACTGTATCGTTTTTTTTGCTGAAAAAATGGCTTCTAAGTCATTCAGCAGTCGTGGCAATCTTAGTGGAAAGCCCATACACCACGGAAAGCATCGGATGGGAGAAATAGGTTTTTAATTGTCGCGAGACTTGCTCAAGAAATGTTCAGTATGCTGTACACCGTTTTCTGCCACAAGATGAAACCGAGAAACAGCATGTTCCATAACAGATCAGAGTGCATCAGTTTGCGTCGCTGTGATGTGTTGCGCAATGCATGTCTTCAACTCACCTAAGTTGGCAATCGGACCGTTGAATACAATATTTTTCAGATAATCCCACATCGAGGCTTAAGATCAAGTGATCTGATCAAGTGACAAGACGACTGATAATTCTATCACTTCCGAGATGAATGTCGGGCAGCTGTTTCCAATGATTTGCAATGTGTGGAGGAGCGCCATCTTGCATAAAAATTATGCTACCCACACATGCACGCTGTTAAAGTGTTACAAATGATGTGGTTGCTCAAAACAGTCCCATAGCTTCCACCATTGGCCCGGTTTAAACTTATGGCAGAAAACGGTGGGCAGCATACTGTACATTTCTTGAGGAAGTCTTATGCCGTTTCCTTTAATTGCGTATATTCAGGTCATATTTCAGGTCATTCTGACCAGTGGTTCTTCTTTTACAGCTTTTTGAAAGTCCAACTTTAATTATAATCAGCCTGTATATAAAGATATTTTAAATTTCGTACTTAATAAAGATAAAAAATTTATATAAAAATATAATAAATATTGTAAATAATATATACAAAATATATATAATATATATGATAAATATGCATATAATATATATCATAAAAATATACAGGGTGGTCATAAAAAACTTATATATATATATATATATATATATATATATATATATATACACACAAAATGTATTAATTTTATTTTAATGTTATCTTCGCACCATAAGACGCAAATTCTAGGTCAATTTTTTATGCAAAAGGATGCATCTTATGGTCCAAAAAATACGGTAATTTAAATTTAAATGAAGTTACAATCAACTACTGAAAGAAGCTCAAATATCTTTTAAAATATTTTTAATGTTAACAAATATTAGCTCTCATAGAAAGGAAAAAAATCGAAGTATTTCGGATTTAAAGTTAAAATTTAAATGCTCCTTACTTCTCTAAATATTTGATGACGTAAAATTTTCAAATATTTTAATCTTTACAAGAAAACTGGAAAAACAATCTTTTTCGTAAATAAGAATATTTACTTTTGACAAATCCTTAAATCTCACGAATGGGACGTGAGCGCGAATGAGATCATGAGACGCGAATAGATATCTAAGAAATTTAAATTCAAGTTTTTAAATCCTGCTTTCATGTAAATAAATTATTGGATAGAAAGGGAAGAAATATCTCTTGTTAGACGACTCGTTTAGTTAGAAAGAAAGTTTCATAATCACACTAACTAAAATGATTCCTCAACAGCATTTTTTTTTCAATGTAGAATACTAGTAAATGATGTTTAGATCTCGAGTTCAATAAGAAGGATATTTTTTTATATATGCGGTTATAAAAATGTACGCGTTAAGGGGATGGTGGGCATTCACATTGCCAAAAATCGAACAAAAATTGGAATTATTTTTTGGTTGTATTAATATTTTAAAAATATGTAAAATTTGAAATAAAATGCATTTAAAATACACAATGAAAAGTAAAATGAATACTTGGTGGCTTTAGAATAGTAAATATTAAAGTTACGGAAAAAAATATCTCTTAAATGGCTTTTTATCAAAATGAGTCATACCCACATTTACAAGTCTTTGAAATGCTCCTTGCGTCTCTTTTTTTGAGGAAATTTTATAAAATTTTTAACAAAGACTCCTCTTATACATTAAAATAAAGTTATGTGTCCATTTAAGGTTTCAACATCAATCAGATTATCAAAGTTTAACTTGAGTTAGATGTACAAAAATTTCGCGAAAATTCAGAGTACAAGCATAAAAATGTTTCCTACAAATAAACTATTCAACGAAAGCACAAAGTCATACATAACTCTGTTCAAAATGCATTTATAAGCATTAAAAATTGAAAATTAAAGGGGAAGTTAAAAATTGGTTCGCAAGGAGCATTTTAAAAAACATAATAAAAATTCCAATTTTTAAAATAAAATGTTTTTTAAAATATATATAAAATTTTATAAGGTGTTTGATATAGGTAATGAATATACAGGGTGTCCCATAAGTCTCCATACAGAGAAAAAAAATTATCCTTCTTAGAAGCGTTCTTCAGCAGTGGAAGACACGCATTGAAATGTGTTTCCGACAAAATGGCAGTCATATAGAACATATTATAAAATAAAAATGGTTTATGTCAAGAAAAGTTTATTTTTCCTGTGTATGAATATAAACAAATAAATGTTAGAATTATATATCTATGGAATGTATTATTTTTCCTATGTATGGAGGCTTATGGGACTCCCTGTATTATAGATGCAAAATTTCATATCTCTGAAGTAAAAATTTAAAAACATTGCTTTATAATGTCCACCCTCTCCAAATGTACGAAAGTTACAAAGTAAACGATAAATAGTACAAAACACACATTACAACACTTAAATCTCATTTTTATGTTATTTTAATTGTTGTTGTTTGTTTCTAATGCCCTCGCTGGTTTACCCCCAATTTTAACGAATAATAGACCCAATTTTAACGAATGGCTAAAACAAATATGAAAGTTTTGAAAATTGTTGGAGATGTTTGTTTGAGCATGTTAATTAACATACTAAAAGTCCTCATTGATCAGACTTGAGCTTTCGCCGCCATCTTGGAAAATTAGTAGACTTTTTTGGTTTTTTGCAAGTAACTTCAGAAATATTTATTTTATGTAAAAAAATTGAATACAAAAATTTAAGAGAATGAAATTATGAACAAAAAAATTATTTGCATTTTGTTTTAAGTCTAACATGAACAAAGGTAATTGACTTTGAAAATAGCAAACAATCACGCGTAGGACACGGAAGCGCGGGTCATCCCCATCGCGATGGTGGGATGACCCGCGCATGTGCCCCAAATGTCTTGCACACTCACGTGTGTCAAACCTCTGCATTTCAAAGCTCGAGAATAAGTTGCAGCAACACCCAATCCATTGTTATCAGGTTGTAGTGTGAGGCTTGGTGGATTCTATGTTTTTATGTCATACTTAGGCTGCATTGGGTACATAATGGCTGGAAGTGGGTAAAAATAAGTACTAAATTTGATATATGCAACTAAGTCAGTAGAAAAAACGTTGCATGGCCATGCATACGCGAGCAAAATCCTAGCTTATTTATTTACCGAAACAGCTTTAGCAAAAATAAATTTTGACGCCATGGATATATCTGATTTCAAAAGCAATAATCTCCATGGGTTTTTTAGATATTTTGCTACTGAACTACTATTACTAGAAACCATATACGGACATACTCCTATACGAGGCATCGAGATTAAAATGAGGAAGACTTTGAAGCAGTTGAAAGAGAAAGGCCCAACTGCATCCCTCTGGGTTCAGTACTTTGAAATGGTAAAGCTTATGAAAGCTTGATCACCGTCAATTGTGCTTTGAAAGTAAACGGTTTCAATACATTAGTAAATCCTTTGTTGCTTTTCCAGAGGATAGAGATCGTTAAACAAAACGACGAAGAAACGACTAGCATTTTATTTAGAATATGAGTTAGCTCCTTTTACGTTTGCTCTGTTTAATGAAGCTGGAATGCGACAGACTACAACGTTTTTGAAGTTCCAAACAAAGGCCTTAACCTCCTAAACTGAGTCAACATTGTGGACAGTGGTTTTCTCCTACGCCGTGTTATATGGGGAACACAATTAACTTTTTCGGATGTTTGCACAAATTAAGTTAACTATAAAAAAAAAGCATTATAGGACCAGCTGTATAGTCGTTTTTAATGGCTAATCCAGCCCCAATAACAGTACAAAAAAAAGGAAGACAATCTACTATCTATTGTGATAAAATCTGTAGATATAAGTTTTGATGGAAACATGCGAGTTACTGTTCAACAATAACAGTTCATTTCAAATGAAAACAACAAGAGCAAATTGATCAGCATGCTATCAGCTGAGCTGAAAAACAGTGGGATTCGATTCCGACAATGTAATGACGAAGCCGACTTTCTCATTGTAAATACTGCAATTAATGAAGCATGTTCTGGTAACAACATCGTTGTAATCATCGGTGAAGATGTTGACTACCTGGTTCTATTAACAGCTCTCACTCCTACAGAAAAGACATTTTCCTTGTCAAAACATGCAAAGGGAAAGAAAAGAAAAAATATACATTCGTCAAATAAAATACATTCATCGGGACATACCAAAGTATCCTTTTTCTCCATGCGTTCAGTAGATGCGATACTACTTCTGCAGCATTCAACAAAGGAAAGAAAAATTGTGTAAACATGTTCCAAAGTAAAGATATGGAACACGACGTTACAGTAGTTAATAAATGCAACTCATCGCATAATGATATTGCTTAAGTAGTAGAATGTTTTTTTCTGATCTGGTATGGAGCAAATCTCAGTGAAAAGTCCCCAAATAAGTTTAGGTACAAATGCTTCGCAAATTTCGTCACTAAAATAAAGCCATATATTTCGTCTTTTCCCTCAACTGAATAGGCAGCCATACGACATTCCTTTCGGTTGTATCACCAAGTGCAAAAGTGGTTTGGGAATGAGTAGAATCCTGAAGTGTGGGCTGGAAATGTCAAAAGAAAACCCTTGTGCCCATTACAACTATGGATACGGTGGCTCCCGTTTCAGTTTTAAGCATGGTGTTTCACAACTGTAAGACTGACTGTGGAGGAAGATGCGTGTGTCCGAAAGCAAGCATCAACCGCACAACGGCCTACAATAACTGCAATGGGGTATGTCACAATGACATATCCCATTGCAGTTATTGCACTGTAGATCATGATTATCCAATAAAAGGAATTGATAAATGACGTAGTTCTAGCTGACTCATAGGCGATCTTTTCAAGACTGACGACGCGAACAATCCCGTACCGAAAAAAGCATGACAACCATAAAGTAGGTAAGCTTAAAAAATTATATACAATGGAAATATTGTAGGGAATAAATCCAAGTTTATTACATTCGTTCATAAAATTAAAAATGATCAATTATCTACATACCAAAAAATATTAGTCTATTTTCTTGTGTTTAAAGATTGCCCAAATGAGGGAGAGGAGAGAATTCAAAGGAAAGCGCCTGCAACGAGACTTGGACGTTACATTCATAATCAACCCGCATTTAATAGTCAATATTTTGGTTCGTGTTAGGGTTACGACAAAATGTATTTAATATTTTTAGTACACAATTTAATGTTCTTTAATTTTTGTATAAAACTCTTTTTTACATAATGTTAATATTCCCCAAGTTATTTGCAAAAACACAAAAAAGGCCTTCAAAATCTTTAAAGAACTCATGGAGATTACTGCTTTAGAAATCAGATATGTCCATGGCGTCAAAAATTATTTTTGCTAAAGCTGTTTCGGTAAATAAATGAGCTAGGATTTTTCTAGCGTATGCATGACCAGGAAACATTTTTTTTACTGACGTAGTTGCATACATCAAATTTAGTATTTATTTTTACCCACTTCCAGCTATTATGTACCCATTGCAGCCTAAATATGATATAAAAACATAGAATCCACCAAGCCTCACAATACAACCTGATAACAATGGATTGGATGTTGCTGCAACTTTATCTCGAGCTTTGATATGCAGACGTTTGGCACATGTCAGTGTGCAAGACTTTTGGGGCACATGCGCGGGTCATCCCCATGTGCCCGCATCCGAGTCCTACGCGTGATTGTTCGCTATTTTCAAAGTCAATTATCTTTGTTCGTGTTAGACTTATAAAAAATGCAAATAATGTTTTTGTTTATAATTTAATGCTCTTCAATTTTTACATTAATTTTTTTTTTTACATAAAATCAATGTTTCTGAAGTTACTTGCAAAAAACCAAAAAAGTCTACACATTTTCCAAGATGGCGGCGAAAACTGAAGTCTGATCGTTGGGGACTTTTAGTATGTTCAACAGTATGCCCAAACAAACATCTCCACCAATTTTCAAACTGTCATATTTTTAGTCATAAAACCTATTTTGACTAGGCTAGTTAATCCGAACCAGCTCCACATAGGCTTTGGCCGAAATCTGCTGCTCCGGTTTATATAGCATCACAAGGGTCAGAGTCCGTCTTCGCTTGTTGCCACATCAATTTTGACCGAGCATCCCTAGGGGTGACATCTGGGGAGATTTTATAATCTTCCACCCTTTCTGCCCTCACAGAGGGACTTTCCGTTCTACGAAATTAACGTGTCCATATCCGGCCTAGAGACAGAGGTATTTATTGTCGCGTGTCAAGATTCGCTCCAAGCACCTTCAGTACCTAGAACCAGCGCATACCACAAGGCTACCTCGAGCCCTATTTTAATTGCAAAGTTGCATAACATTCATCTTACGAGAACAATATGGAAATACTTTCGTATAATATAAGATTTTGATTGAGTAAATAAAGAAGTGGGTCCTTAGATGTAATAGTATGGGATAGTAATGATTAGTTAGATGTAATAGTTAGTAAGATTAAAACTGGTCTGTGGCTAAACCCGAGGGGCAGTTGAATTATAGTTTATTTTCAAAAAGTGTAAAAGGATGCATTGTGCCGGAACTTGAATGAAAGAAATTGGGTCCACATAGATCCTGATTCCGTTGAGAATAGAGATGAATAGCCGAACAGAAGGAGCGGAGGAAAAATTAGAGCGGCCAAAGTGAAGACCAGTCTCTTATTAATCGTAAGGACATTAAAAGGAACATTAATACACTGATAGGATTGGAAGATTTTACAATTTATTCAACATATAGATTAAAAACTATTGAATTTGTAGCATATTTTCCCTTTTAAAAGATAAAATATTTTAATTTTTTTGAAAATGTGTGAAGCGAGGTTTTAAACTCTATTTAATAGCTGCAGCAATAAATAGCAAATTATCAAAAACTTTTTGGATTTGTCTTCCACGTTAAGACAGAGCGTTTATTGTCCAATATAAAATGTTTAACTTTAAACTACCAACCCTAGAAAAGCTCTTCAACTTATTTTAATTCGCTGCTTTCTTAAAACAGCCTGCATAAAACTAAAGGGCAATTTATAATCAGTTGTAGACAGATATTGTTTGGAATACTTTTAAATAGTATAAAACACTTATGTTAGACTTTTCTTTCATAGAAAAAATAATTAAATTTTAAAAAAAGTGAAAAGAATTGAAATTTTGACTACATTTTCAAATTTAAAGCTTTTAGGGGGAAACTTTCCCCTTTACCTACAATGTTTAAACCTCAGACTTTTTGTTTTGTACCGAAATGGAACCAGAATAACCATGGGAAGCAACAGTTTTCGAAAAAATAATTTTTTTGAGTCACCCTACTTTAACTATTACCTCTTTTGTCCTGCCAAGAAAAAAATTCAGAGAAATCAAAAGAAATTTTCATTTGATGGATAATGCTTTATTACAACCTGGTGATAAGTTGGGTAAAATTGAATCAATTTATGACGAACTGAACAAAAAATTAATTCAGTTTGGATTATTTCACAACCAGCTTAGCATTGACTAATCTATGGTTCCGTATTACGGCCACCATTCCCCTAAAATGTTTATTCGGGGAAAACCCTTTGGATTCAAAATCTGGATGATTTGCGCTGATAATGGTTATCCATATAAAATGGAAATTTATGCACGAAAGCAGTCAAAGAGAAGAGCCCCTCTTGATACTAGGGTTGTAAATAATCTTCTGACATTTGTTGCAAACCTTCTGCTAGTAGATATATATTTGATAACTTATTTACTACTAATGATTCGACGAAGGACCTTGCAAGTAGAAATATAAAAGCTATTGGAACTACCCGAGAACATCGAATTCAAAAATGTCCATTGATGCTCTCAAAGGAGATGAAAAACTAGAAAGAGGTTCATTTGATTATCAAAGTGATGGATCGGTATTTGTATGCCTCTAGAATGACAATAGTGTAGTGACAATTTCTTCAATTTATTTCACTTTTCTCCCAATGCAGTCGACTAAAAGATATTCACGTAAAGCTCAGAAGAAAGTGGACATACAACAACCAAATTTAATACATAAATATAACACTGGAATGGGTGGAGTTGACCTGTTAAATATAATGTTAGACAGCTACCGTCTCGCGCTTCGCAATAATAAAAGGTGGTGGAATTTATTTGTTAATGCATTAAATATGGCTGTCGTCACTTATAGAGAATCTAGCACTTCTACCCCAGCTTTGGGTATGTATATATATATAGAAGTGTTACTATAAATAATTTCATTGAAACACAGTTCTTACACAACAATGTTTATTCAGATATTTGCACATCTAACTTTGCTTTTCAACATAAAGCCTACGTACTACTAGTACGAAGTATATAACATTAATACAATTCAATATATTTCCTGGTATAACTATTCATGCAATGAAAATACAACTTGAGGTACTCACAAATACTCCGGGAAGTCAACCAGTAATGCTGCTTCGTAAACTTTGGGCTTAAAAAGAACTCGCGTAGGTTCGAAGCAACCTAGCTATGCCTCGAACGGCTGCTCGGAAACTCCTTTCATCTCCTTTCACCTCCGTCAACAGTTCCTAGCTGCTTGGCATTAATACCAACCGCGTATGCCGCAATTAGCATATCTTAAGCGGCTTCTTCAAATTTATTCCCCTAAAAGTTTGATTATTGTGAATCGAATCATATGTAAACCTTACACACTGGTTGGCTTTTATATTCAGCAACTCATGAAAAATTTACAAACCTGACTCTTCTGGAGTTTCACCGAGAAGTTACAATCGCTGCACCAAGAAAGTATGGGCCTCAACCAGGACCCAAAGTTCACGGCCCTGTATCACATAGAAAGAGTGATGGCTATTTCCTTGTACAGACAACACAAGGTTGATGTGCGCAGTGTACAGTAAATGCAAGATTAGCTTGCAAGGAGTGTAAGAAAAAATTGCATCTAGCATGCTTTCTACTGTACCATAGAATAAAGGTAAAAACATAAATTTTTGATATTTTGTTTAAGTAAAAAAAATTGTTTCCCTTTAAATTCATAAATTTCAAGTTCATTCATATCTACACTTAAATTTAAAAATCAATCTTTCATTCATTCTTACTACTTTGCTTATTATTTAATCTACTCATCACTATATTCCAGTTTTGAATCCAGTTTAAAAGTATATTCAGAAGTGGCCAATGTTCCCAATTGGGAACACCATGAAAGTACTATATAAATTATTTTCTTCCCCATTTAAATGATTAATTTCCCTTAACTAAAGTATTGGAAGGCAAAATATGTAAAACATTAATTTAAAATACACCTGCATCTTAATTTAGCCTCTAAAAGTTTAAGATGCTTTTTTCTTTAGAATACCTGCAGAATATTTAAACTTAAGAAATTTTCCAGCGATTTATACGAAATTTAATTTCCTACGAATTTATCCTATGTATTTATTCTCTTCCCTTCATTAGATGAAAATAATGTGAAATTAAAAATTTATGGACAATGCAATATTTTTCTAAATAAAGAAGTGCATTGGAATAAATAGCCTTGCAGAAGCACATATAAAGGAAATTGAATAGTAAACAGAGAAAAATTCCAACTGCGATTTGAGGAAAAGAAATATCTACTCCTCGTGTAAGAACTCCGTCACGAAACATGCTCCCTGATAACTATCACCCGAAAAACCGTTCTTCTATATGATATATTTTAAAATATATCATTTCGATAGAAACGATGTCCGGAACTTACCGGTTTATCGATGCTTTTTCGATGGAAGGTGCGATAACAGTGTTCTGTATTTCTTTCCTTTTGACATAAATGGCAACGATTCTTGACAGGCGATTATATATATATATATATATATATATATATATATATATATATATATATATATATATATATATATAGATAGATAGATAGATAGATAAATAGATAGATAGATAGACAGATAAATAGATAGATAGATAGAATGATAGATGTTTGAATATTAGAGAAAAGTTTCAGGATCATGGATTTTATCAACAGACAAAAAATATAAATTCTGACAAAAATATAAATATAAATTCTGAAATCAACAAAAATAAGTTATTTAAAAGAGTTTAAAATGAAAGGTTCTCTTTCTTAATTCTGAAGAATTCTTGATGAGTCAAAAATGATAAATATCTGGTAAAGAACTTTGACAACATTCAGAGAGTCTACAATGAAAACTCTTTAATATTGTTCTAACCCAAAATAAATTCATTAAATTCTATACTGATAACATTCATGACAAATTAAAAATACTTATGACTTATTCTGCATAAAAGCTGCTGACTACTAACCCTATTGGATTCGCTAAGCTTAATGTTAACCTATGAAGAAAATTTGTCTAAGGATTGCCGACTTGGGTTTAAAAATTGAAAAAAGAAAATTGTACTACGTATGTCAGGAATGGACTCCTATTCTTCCCCTCCCCAATTTCTCCCGATGACTAACTGACCGGAACTGCTTGCTTGGGGGTGGTCGAGCGAGGGGGGGGGAGAACCAGCTTGACGAGGAGTGATAAAAATACTGGTTCTGGACATTCTCTCTCCTGCTTTCAAAAGGGGAAATGTCGGAGTCGGGGGATCGCCAAGTGGAAAGTGGCTTGCACGTGATTTTACTGTTGAATGAAAATTTGTAATATATACATGTGTATATAGTAAGGTGTGGTGTGTCCCAGTAGAAATATATGTCAAATAAATAATTTTGGGACTAAAGATCGTATCTTGATTCGTCAACCGCGTAATCCATTCCTCCAACGAAAAGCAACGGACCCAGGGGACGTTAGGTGACGTCAAGGGAGAGGGATCGCCCTTCAGCGTAGTTGAGAAAGAAATTTTAGACATTGGTGGCCTTTTTTGATTAAAAAATGCAAATAATATTTAAAAATTTAAACTTTTCGTGGAAAATACCTGGTGCAGTGTGCTTTAAACGCTCAAAAAGTCATTTTGGTGGACGAAATTTATAAAAATGTACCCTGTTGCAAGGTGCAGAAAAGTTCAAGCTATCTGAAAATACCATTTCTATTGGATTTATCAGCATTTATTTAGCTGTAAATAGTAGACAAATTTTCTCCATAGGTTAACATTGAGGTGAGCTAATGCAGTAGGATTAGTACACAACAGCATTAAAGTTTTGAGTTTCTTTATCACTCTTTCTTTCCGATGTTATGGAGATTTTTCAGCCCTAAAATTTTTAGTGTAGTATGTATATGTATATTTAGTGTAGTATGTATATGTATATGTATATATATATACGTTGTGTTTGATTGTGTATCACTCCTAGTTAGATATTAATGCACCATATGTAATTCCAATTTGCAATCAATAAAACAACATACATGAGATGAAACCTCAAGCTACTTTGAAGCTGTAAGTTAGTTCCCATTAAAGATGCGATATAAAAAATATTATAATTATGGGTCTTTATGCTGCATTAAATTCTACTTAAGAATATAAAGCCATATAATAGAATGAATGTCAAGAAATTTTCATTACGAATAACGTAACAATATACCACACAAAACTAGAGGCGTTATTAAAGTAATTTTGCATATATACTTGGTTACTTTACTAAATCATATATATAGAAGTTTAAAAAGAACCAGAAATTTCAAAATTTGTCTGGGAGACCATCTCCTTTTTTTCATGCATCTCGAATTCTTAGCATTACAGCAATTCTGATGCTAATGAACCTCATAAGATTCTGAATATGGCCAAATAAGGAACAGTGTTCATAAATAAAATTTAATAAAACGTGTAATACGTAAAAAAGTAGTAGAGGGAACGAAGATTTCAAAAATGTGTCAAAGATTTCCAAGGAATAACCAAAAAGCGGTCTTTCATTCTGATTTATGTCAGTTGGTGATATTTTTTCAGGTATTTTGTAGGAGATGGGAAAATATAAATTTTATTGGACGAATTTGAATAAAAACAAATTTACCTGTTTCCTTTTTGGGAAACAGCCTCGACGTAATCCACAGGTTCAGAATTAGAAACCTCAAACGTCTATAAAATAATTTTTAAAAGTCTCTATCCCGAAATGGGGTCAGTTCGAAGATTGAAGGTAAATTTAAACAACATTGCTGATTTTAAAATTCTACCTTAAGCATATAGCATATAACTGATGAAATTAGAACATGAAAATAAAAAAAAATGTAACCACAATTTACTTAAGCGTAATCAGTTCATCATCTCAAAATAAGTAAAATATATTTTGTAGTGAAGTATATATAACTATTCAAATTGGAATTCATATTATTATGAGAAAGGGATGGCGCAATACCTTTTAAACTTCAAATAGAACCCAAAGGAGAAATACTTCATTTCTTAGTTTAAGACAAATTTAACTCCCATACATCGCAAAGAATCATAATTACTAATTCAAAACTATTTTCACTTTTCCTTTTAGTCTGCGTCAGTAGAAACCTTATTGTCTATATCCTTAGATATTTTGCACAATTTACTACGTAAATTAACAGTTGCAGTAACCTATAAATTTAGACACATGAAGCTTATTATCTATACATATGTTATCAATGGCAGAAAAAAAGAAACACATATAATTGTAGTTGGAGGGGAACTAACGTACTGAAGGGCAAATTTAGACAGGAAGAAAAAAAAATCTAGTTTATGGTTCACATAGTACGGTAAGCAATTTTTTAAAAAAAATTATATTAAATGCCGCATATTTAGAGAAACTTTCTCTTAGTTTTGACTTTCTCTTAGACTGAAGAAATTAATTTCTTCAGTCTAAAATAAAGTATATTTAAATATGTATTAAATACGAAAAATTCAAACATACTCTCTCTTACACTGAAGAAATCAATATTATGATTTCGACAAAATAAGAAAAATGTTTGACTTAAAAGTTTCACAATTTTAACATAGTCTAAAAAAACTTGTATATCTGAAATTACAGACAGTATCTGTGATAAAAAATTCCTTTACAATTCTAGATGCAGTCATGTATGGAGAGCAACAGATAAAGATATATCCCAGAAATTAAACGTAAACTTTCTTGTAAATCTCGAGGGGAAAAAATGTTCTTACCGAACTCTTTATTGTTTGGTTTTACAGGACATAAAACACTCATCCTGTTTTTCAGCTTTTTCGTATTGACTTTAATGGAAGTGATGTGCTTTGCTCTTTTCATGACTCGATCAGGAAGTGTTTTTGACAGAAATACGTTCTATTTCAAAATAAATGGAATGTTTACAAAACTAAAGCGGGAATTAAAGAGAAGAAAATAAGAAAAAAAACTAATTGGCTTCGTGGAATGAAAACGAAAACAAATTATTTAACCTTTATTTTATATTTATGCTCTGACACACTCCCATGTAATGTAATATTGCTAATAACTGAGAATATAAAATTATTATATTTGTAGTGCCTAAAAAACCTATTAACTTTTATTAGTTAGAAATAGGGATTGCAGATCTGGTTACCTTGGATGAGGGTATCCGGAGAAAATATTGTAACCGTAAACTTGGTTCCAATGGTTGCAGAACCGGGAATTTGAAAGTATTAACTCTTAGATTTTAAAAACAACATTTTAATGCATATTGCTAAGAACTGAGAGTATGTAATGTATATTGCTACAGTATGTAATGTATAGTGCTAATAGCTGAGAAACTAAAATTATTATATTTGTAGTGCCTAAAAACCCTATTAACATTTATTAGATAGATGTAGGGATCACAGATCCGGTTACCCTGGAATAGGGTGCCCGGGGAAAATACTGGAACCGAAAACTTGGTTCCAATGGTTGAAGAACTGGGAATTTGAAAGTATTCGATTTTAAAAACAACGTAACAACATAGGAATTGCAGATCCGGTTACCTTGGATGAGGGTACCCAGAGAAAATATTGGAACCGTAAACTTGGTTCCAATGGTTGCAGAACCGGGAATTTGAAAGTATTAAATTTTAGATTTAATAAACAACATTTTAATGGGAATTACAAGTTATACACAATTGACTACTATCTAGGTCTTTATAACCCTTTGTCTTAATTATATCCACAGTATTAAGGCTGCTATATGCTTACCCTATTGCATTCGATCGTCTCAATGTTAACTTATGGAGAAAATTTGTCGAGTGATTGCCGATTTGGATTTAAGATTTGTTTAAACAAATTTATACTACGTAATAGAGGAAGAAACTTTACACCTTGGGGTAGTTTTCATTTTTAAAAAAATAAAAATATTCTAACATTTAAATCATTCGGGGGAAAAAATCTGGTATAGAGTGTTTTAAACGCTCCTCAATTCCTTTGGCGGATTAAAATTATAAAAGGAATCCTGTTGCAAGGTGCAGAAAAGTTCAGGTTATCTGCAAATACCATTTTTGTTGGATTAACAGCATTTATGTAGCTGTAAATAGTAGACACATATTCTCCATAGGTTAACATTGAGGTGAGCAAATCCAATAGGATTAGTACACAGCAGATTTAAGTACTTCATCCTTCTCAACCATATCAGAAGTCAATCCCCTCCTACTGTCGAGAGATATGCCATGGAGAGTAATTTACTTTTAATGTTTTATTTCATACAAAAATTTGAAAATAAATTTTTACTATGGCAATTTTATTTATGCGAAGTAAATCAAAATTATTTTCACTAGGCGACCCGTGCGAAAATTTCTCATGCGAATAAAATACGATTAATTCTATAGCGAGGTTGGGGGTCATCATTTCAGAAGCCAGTCAGTAAATACGTGGTTATCATTTGCTCGCATATTTCGAGTCAATCTTCGAACTTTGACATGAGACCATAAGGGTGAACGTTTGATGCTGGTCTCAACGATAGCTGTCATACTTGCATGTTTAAGGATGGGCAACACTTGTCGAAAATCACCTCCAAGTGGAATGATTTAGCTCCCAGAGGGCAAATTAAGATTCATAATGTCTCTTAATAGTCTATGTACAACAGTAATGTCGACTTTTGGGACCATGGAAACTTCGTCCCAGATAAATAAATCAGATTCACGGAGCGGCTGTGTATCTTTTCAGTGAAGCCGCTTAGATGAGACGGAAGTTTATAAGACAGGCACAGGTAACTTTTAACATCGATTTTTAAACAAACAGTACGATGGGCAACTCTAAATTAACAATTCGTCGCAAGCGAAGAGCGTGATCTTTAAAATGATACCTCATTTATCGATTTTGATCAAAGATGAAGGGAGAAAAAGGGATTGTCAGTAAAAATCACCTTCTAGAAATTATATATATATATATATATATATATATAGGATTATAAATAAATACAGTTTTAACGTAAGATTACGTTTCTCCATAACAGTCCTCCATAACGGGCCTCTCCGGAAAGAAAAATATCAGGCGCTAAAACCGTAGTTCGTACCTCGCGAGTTATAATTTAGGAAACGCGCCAAACCCAGTCTGTATCGCTTGGACTAGTATCAAACAGTTAAACAGAAAAGTACAAAATGCGTCAGAATTTTGACATACATATATGTAAATATATATATATAAATACAGCATATACTATATCGATACATATATATACATAATACATACATACATATATACATACAAAAGAGGTAAGCAAAGACAAGTAATCCTACGTTAATAACCAGCGGAAGTTTCGGTAGAAGAGACTACCTGAAAATGTGTTTCATTAGTATTTATTGAAAAGGTTTTGTGGTTAATGTATTATTCAAACCTGGGTAATACCAGGAAACATGGTGTGAAAATAACTTTAGAACAGAAACCGGGTTCGAAAATTTTAGGCCGGTTATGCAAAACCTAGTTAGATGCAATATTATATGATTAACAACAAACATATTTGATAAACACGTATACATTCGAGAATTGCTAAATATAGTATTCGCTTACGAAATAGTTCAACGCCCTACGTTAGGCTTTTTCAAAATATTTATCTTTTAAAAAGTAATGTATCATTTAAAACTTTACTCATTACATTTTTATCTTAAAAACTTTTCGCAATATGCTAGAATTTCTCTGTCAAAAATATTTGTTAAGAAGAATAGTATATAGACGTTTTATTATTAACGTCTGGAGAACGCTGTTTCATTTCCTTCTGTGTCGCTTTGTAGATCTTTTCCAACTGCAACACCAACTTTTTAGCAGACTGAGTCAAAAAAATCAATGAAATCCTACGGAAGAAAATGGGTTTTTAGGTTTAAAGAACCAGAGCATGCAGAGATTAAGGGATACAGAAGGCATATGTAATCCTATTTTGAATCCGATTTCAAATGCATTTAAAGTTTGATAAGATATTGCAGCCATTTCACCTGTTATCACAGTAACGACTGTATATGCACTTATGTAAATCTTTCATGAGATAGAATTTACGGAAAGTATTTTATGGTAGCTTTATTTTGTGATATCATGATTTGAAAGAAAACATCATTTTTAGGACTGTAAGAAAAGTTAAGGTTTCGTTTTGTAGGTAGATATTACATGTAATCTCTACAGGCACAATTTTTGTAAAGGGAAATAAAGTACACAGAATTGAATTTTATCATACCAGTTTCTATAAATTGCTATAAGTGCTTGTAAAATCATAAGCAAAAAATTGGATAGCATGACCCCATTTTGTGTATTATTTCCGAAATTTTATCAGACCTACAATAGCTTTGTTTAAAAGATATAACTATATAGATAAGACAATGAAATTATGCGCTGAGTAGATTCCCTAATAAAACCAATTGTCAGATAATTACTGTTGTAAATACTTAATAGACAACATGGAAATATTAAGGCTATGCATGAAACCAACAATACAAGGTCATCGGAAAAGGTGTCCGTGATTTCATCTGTGCACACTGGGATCAACAACGTCCGATCGGATTTTGAATAACAACAGATGGTATTGTAACGACTTCCGTACAATAGCGAATATATTGTGTATGGAAATTCTGGGAAGACCAACCACTGCGCGGTTTGTGCACATAATTGATTTAGACGGCTGGAGACAGACAGTCTTGGTGACATAAAGACCGGAAGTGACAGCTCGCGGAACAGTTCGTCAGCTATAAAAGGGAAGTTGCCAACCGGAGGCGCCTAGTCGTCTGGCAGCAATAACTGAATAAAGAAAGGTGGCGTTTTCCAGACCTTTCGAGAACGTTCAGAGAATTTATATAAGGTCGACGGACGCGAGTGAAAGCCAATGAGTGATTCAGAGATTAATTTATTCAGAGTGACGCTGGAGCCGGAGATAAGAAGATACTGACGGGCCTAGATAGACTTGAACGAACGCAGCGACAACTCAAGTCTGACCTTCCTCGTCGATGCCGGGAACCCAAGAATTTAAATTTTATATATATATATATATATATAAATAAATAAATTTACACACACACACACACACATATATATATATATATATATATATATATTATATATAGTAAATCG
This sequence comes from Dolomedes plantarius, assembly GCA_907164885.2. Lineage (NCBI taxonomy): Eukaryota > Metazoa > Arthropoda > Arachnida > Araneae > Dolomedidae > Dolomedes > Dolomedes plantarius. Next base: position 73,117,122 of record OU015493.1, on the reverse strand, counting down.
CCTGTATACAGTCGAGAAATGCAATTAAAGCATAAAATACAAAAAGACTGGCAGTCTTTTATTTAAGGCAAAGTCCTTACAGTATGTTAACTTTGGAAGTTTTATTTTTGCCCGTCATGGTGACAATGACTGCGCTGGAGGCATGCACCGAGGCTGTGAGGTCACGCTTCCTCCTACGTTTTGTCTTTGAATAGGAAGGGATAATCTAATTTTTTGGCCACCAAGGAGCCTCGATTTGACCGCCCCCTAGACTTTTTTATATGGGTTTGCCTGAAAAACCCTGTGTACGATGAGAGGATCCGGGAATACGCCATTTATTGCACAGAATCACAGCTGCAATAGCGAATAAGACTGCTATGATGCAGCTTACCTGGACGTACATTGCCGATCTCCTAGATTAGTGCCGATGAATTCTCATATCGAAAGCTACTAGGTAATGTCCAAAACTTTATTCATTTCTGTATTTTTTCGTAAAAAAATATATGATTCTTTATTTCACATTGCAACCACGGACATCTTTTTTGATGACCCAGTATTTTAAATTCCCTCCATTGACGGATACCAATGTTATGTCCCAGATTTATACCAGGAAAAATTTTATACGGTGTTCCAAAAACACCTCAGAATTGTGATAGGATATTTAATTAACCAAAAATATATTATATAGAATTAACTCAGGAAAAATGCATTATGGAAAAATTAAATTGAAATAATTCTATCATTTAATTGTTAAAAAGTTATGCATGTTGGTAAAATTTTAATAAGAAGATTAATGAAAAACATTTCGCTGAATCGTGGACTACAATATCCTATAAAAATTTTATTCATTATTGCTAATAAAATTGTCAGACTTCGTACAGGGTCCAAGAATTTAATTTTGTAATAATATCTTCAAAAGTTCAGATTCATACATGAATTTTGTTCGCAATAGAATTTATATCGATCGTTTATAAATACAAATATAGGGTGGTCATAAAAAAACTTTGCCGATATATGGACATCTAGCGGCTGTTCCGCTCAACCAACTGAGATGAAATTTCAGATATAGTTATTCAAAGGTATGAGCTCGGCATTCTGTGAACGGCAAAATTGGCGCTCACGGTTGCGGTTATAGGTATAGAAACTCGAAATTTTTGACGGGAAACGTCCACTGTTTCCCGTCACAAAATGCTTAGCGCATGCGAAAACCCTAAAGGTCATTGAAACGGTACGGGTATCACAAAAAACCGACGCGTTATGCACGCACAAAAAACAGATCTGCGTAAGGCCAACAGAAACACGATGATGGCACGTATGTGGAAAATGTGTAATCCAAATAAATGTTTTCTTTTGTCCGATCTGTGTTGTCATCAATGATTGGTATCTTGCCTCTGTGATATGCAAATTTACTCCGTGCGCCCCCCGATCATATTTTTGAAGGCCGTTCACAGAGCTTTTATTGTGCGTGTATAACGCGTCCGTTTTTTGTGATACCGTGCCTACGCTATTTAGGGTTTTCGCATGTGCGGAGCAATTTACGACGGGAAAAGTGGGTGTTGCCATTCGAAAATTTCAGAGTTTCTGTACCAATAACCGTAACCGTGAGCGCCACTTCGTTAAAGTTCACAAAATTCCGAGCTCATACCTCTGAATAACTATATCTGAAATGTTGTCTTGATCGGTTGAACTGAACGGCCGCTTGAGGTCCATATAGCGGCAATTTTCTTTTATGACAACCCTGTATTTGTCAGGTATACAGTACCACATATTTTTTTTGTATCTCTTCAAATATAACCTATAAATTAAAGCCTGATAAAATTTAATTGAAATTTCTAGAACTTTCTATCATATGTCCTGTTGGATTTTCTTCCTATTAAACATTGAAATATTCTTAATCCAGTTTCCACCAATGTATTTTCAATAGATAAAACGTTACAGGATCTAAAACACCGAAGGGATGATTTGTAGTATCATAAAGAAATTCATTCTCTAAATTCAATTCTGATTTCTAAAGAAAGTTTATGGAATCAAAAACAGATACAAGTATTATGTTCCAATGGTAATTATTAATTTAAAAAATGTATTTCATAGATCCCCAGAGTATGGAACTCTGGGGTTTCATAGAGCACAGTTAAATAACCATTAACACAAGATATCAAACAGAGAAAATATGTAAATAAATATTAAAAATAACTTTGAATAAATTAAATACATTTCCCATTGATTAAGGTAATATTCATCGCACTAAAAAGGAAAATATTAGATTCCAAACACAAAGAGCGATGGAAAATACTGTCTTCTGCAGTATCCATTTCTCATTTAAATAAAAAAATGCTTCTCATTAAAGTATCAATTTGTAAAGAGATTTTTTACATTTCATTATATTAATCAAATTCGAGATACGCAGTGTGCCAATTCCCCAGTCTCTGGCATAAATTGGATCCACCATGTCTCAACCTGTCTCGTAAATGATGCCCATGACTCCTTCTGTCATCATGTCTTTTGTCATCATGTCTTATTGACTCCTTCTGTCATCATGTCACGGTTAAATAAACTCTGCTTGAAATGCCTATGGATATTCCCGAGCGTCTATCAAACCTTATTTATCACGATCATAAATAGTTTTTATCATGTAATCAACATGCCAATACTACATCATGATTCGCATTAACTTTGACACTTAGCAATATTCACCGTCTAACGTGGCAGACCGGATCATATATTCTGAAAAGCCGATAAGGAAATGAATACTGACTGTCGAGTTGAAACTATAGATTTTAAAAACGTAAAATTTGAGTACTGAAATATTTTGTTTAGAAAGTTTGAATGAAGATTAGGAAGATAATACAGGTGTAGAAAATTATTATTAGAATGGGGAGGAAAAGGAATTCATATTACTTAAAATATATTTATTAAAACAAGGAAAAAACCGATAAAGTTTAAATCAAGTCAACATCAAAATCACGAAATAAATTTAGGTTTTTCACAAGAAAGTGTAGACTGCAAAGTATGAACATATATATATTGTAGCGTCACGACAAGGCTGATAAACTCTCTGAGGCATTTTGAAGAAATTCCACAACTATTGATCCATACCAAGAAAGACAGAGTTCAAATTGACAAACGAAGGCCAAATTTTTAAAACTAAAGCTCAACAATTTATTAACAAAAAAAAATTAACATTTAAACAGTGCGACATATTCAATTAAAATCCCGTGCAGATTCACATCGTACGGAGCCTAAAACACACATCCGCACAGCCCGCGTTCTCAAGCATCTCTCTCAAAGTCTGGATTTTCAGATGAGGTGGAGGGGCCGGCAGATTATCGGCTGACAGCTCTTCTTAGACGCCGAACTTTATTACCTTGCAGAAACGTTAAGAATTCCCCCACGGGTTCCAAACTGGTGGAACCGAGCAACACATACCTTGAAAAATACGCAGCTGTGTTTCAAGCTCTTGTGGGGTCTCGGGAAAATAAGACCATATTTCCAGTACGCTACAGCTCCTCCACGCTCCAGGAAACTTTTTCTTCGCTGAAAAAAAAGTTTGTCCACGACCACACCTACTCGACAAATAGCACAGTTTGTGCACCGGCAAATCGCAAGGTTTGTGCACCGGCATACAGAGGAGTTGAAAGGAAAACACATAGCCAGCACCACCTTTCACACTCAAGTTGCAACCCAAAATTAAACAAAGCACATAACCAAAATTTTGAAAATTTAATAACCTATTAAATTAGCGTTCAGTGCATTTATTTTGTACGGGATGTCATTTTAAATAGAAACACTTAAAATCCATAAATCAATATTCATTCACTGATAAAAAACAAAAATAATACTAAGAAAACTTAAATACACATACCAAAATACAACAATCATATACCTTTCTATTGCATGAAAAAAAATCAGTTTAATAACACATACAAGCAATATAAGGTAAATCAACCTCCTGTGTATTTAATCTGGATTTTCAACATGGGCTATCCACTTACTAATAATTAAAAAATACAAAAACGTGATGCCCATGTGCACCACAGGTGGAAGCAAAGTGCAACTCATTCCAAGCTTACAATCTGAAACGAAGTACAAGTCACTCAAATTCTCTCTCGACCGATCTACCTCCGAAATCAACTCTTTGCAATTCCGCATCACCTCTCCTGACGCAAGATGTTTACTCCCTAATCCGAAAGAAAAACCGGAACTCTCAGGATTGGACCATTTGGCCCTTGCAGGTAACCCTGATCTCTTAACCAAAATTTCAGCTTCTAAAACGAGAACTAAATTCGCCATCACTATCTCTATCGCTATAACCTCTCCCACATTCTTTTCCAAACTTAACACCCTTTTACCCTCATGTTCTTCACCATCTCTCATATCCATTAAACCTTTTTCAATTCCGAAATTGCCTAACTCTCCCGGGATCACTAACGATTCTCCTAAGTCTTCGTTCTTATCTTTCAAACGTGAGTCGGGTTCATCGGGTTCATCGACCTCCTGCCCTAACAGTAAACTTTCCTTTCTTTCTCCACAACTCTGCTGGCCTTTCTCAGATGCCCCCGAATGTTTTCAAAACACCGCAAGTTTACTCCCTCAGTTTCCTCTATCGTAATTTTTCCCAACTCAACTAGACTTTCCTCTTTCGCCTCCACCCAAAATCGTTGAGCGGGGTCCTATCTCCGACTGTTTTCACAGCTAAAATCTACCTCTTTCTTCTCTTCTTCAATTTGCTCAGAATCATAAGTCACTGTTTCCATTACCGTATTCTGGGGATATTCTAGGGTCGCCAAACGAGCCTGATACATAATCTGCAATTGTTGTAATTCGAGAGCTCTATCTTTTTCCAGATTTTCCATAGCCAAAATCCTATCTTTTTCCTCTTTCTCCCTTTTTTCCTCTTCTTCCCGTAACCTATCTTGCATAATGGTCGCAAGAAGACCCCTAACAAATTTCTCCTCATATTTTGGACTACTCTCGATTAATTTCTTTAGATGGATTATTAAAGCATCTCGGGCGGGCTGTTGACCCAACCTCATAGTCAAAATTTTCAAATCTGCTTTTCTCGCTCTACTTAGATAAGCCATTTTTACACACTAAATCAGTCACAAATTTATAAGCACAAATCAGGAAAATAAAAAAAATACTCAAAATAACTAAAACACCTTCAATTAAATTTCCTTCGTGAAACCATGTATTTTACAATTAGTAGGGGAGCATATGTAGTCCCGTGGCGGTATTAATGATGGGAACATGGGTGGATATTTTTTTCATCAGAAACTACCTATAGATGAATAATTTCCATGGTGTCACTCTTTGGTGTGTGGCGTATAGCAGTATTGACGTCATCAAGATGGCCACCATGGAATTAAAAAATCCACTTTATTTCGGTTATTTATCGGCCGATTTTCTTTTGTAATACCTCATATTGAAGATAAATAAAATGTCTAGATGGCAGATGCAGAATCGGGGGAGACGGAGTCGTCATAGAGCACAAAAGGGAGAAAGCGCGTCCTCTGAAGATGGTTGGCTCGCGGTTGGAACCTGTGTTATGCTAGGTCAAAGTTACATTGGAGACCCTCCATGAAGGATAAAAACTTTTGTGCTTGTAATTAAATTAACATTATACATAAAGACAAAACACTTCATGTCGGCTGGCCAGCCATTGAAAAAACAAAGAAAAAAAAACATCCCTGTAAATTGTACATAGAAAGTGCATTCAAAACACATGGAAAAATGGTAACAAAATAATTCCAAAACAACTTAAATAGGTGTCATACATAAATGAATGCACTATAAGAGTCAACCTTGTGACAAAGAGCATGGTTGCATAGTAAAATAAGTGTCATTACTATATAAGGAAGGTTACAAGACACGTCTGCATGAAAAACATAACCCTCAAAACAGTGTATCACACTGTACCATGCCTAGCACATGAAATGTGCTAGGGAAATGTGCTACAAACTTAAAAAAAACAAGTGTTAAATTGCATTGGGATACACATGCTAAGATGAGTACATACCCTAGAGCAGGGGTGGGCAATACAATTGACTTTCTAGACGTACTTTGAAAAATTTACTATATATGTGTGTGGAGTAGATTCAAAATGTGTTGTTCCATTAGATTGTCCTGTACAGAAACTTATCATGGCTCAACAAAATCTTCGAGATCGCTTTGTGCTACAACCTGGAGAGTTACACATATGCATGGCCTTACTACGTGCTATTGGCACATTTATTGAGGCACATTTTTATTGGCACATTTTGGGGAGCTCTTTCTCTCTTTTCTAAGAATCACACACAGGTCCTAACCGCTAGCCAACCATCTTCTTCACAGGACGCGCTCTCTCCCTTTTATGCTCTGTGATGACTCCGTCGTCCTTTATTCTGTATCTGTCATCTAGACATTTTATTTATCTTCAATATGAGGTATTACAAAAGAAAATCGGCCGATAAATAATCAAAATAAAGTGGATTTTTTAAATTCCATGGCGGCCATCTTGATGACGTCATTACTACTATACGCCACACACCAAAGAGTGACACCATGGAAATTATTCATCTACAGGTAGTTTCTGATGAAAAAAATATCCACCCATGTTCCCGTCATTAATACCGCCACGGAGCTAATTTTTTCGACATATGCTCCCTTACTAAATGGGATCATACACATAAACAAACAAAATACCAAAAATTTCATATATAACACATAGCTTAACTTTTCCAAATTGCAATAATAACTTTTTCAAAATCAAAACATTAGATTAACCTTTTTAACATTCGATAACACACAAAAACAATACTTCTACATAGCAAGTCGTTGAATTATCATTTATCCCGCTACTATAATTGAGATATACAGCTTGTATATTTTCCACAAAGGCACTAGTTTAGTCAACCTTTTATTTAAAAAAACTCAATTAATAACCAAGTAACAAACGTTAATCAACACTTATACCGCTACAAGCATTAACCGGAATATACAGTTTGTATGTCCAACCCACAAAGGCACTAGCTTGGTTAATCGTTGAAAACAATTAGAACCTTCTAATTAACAACGTTAGTTAACGTACAAAAACTCTCAATACATGCTTTAAAAAAATTATCTCGAGAAACAAAAAAAATACCACTGTATTTATTTTTTAAAACAAACAGTTTGCGACAGGTAGCTAACCCAAAAATATAAAAAAACTCAAATAATAAATGTTTCAAAAAATTATCGAGAAAAAAATACCACTTGTATCTATTTTTTTAAAAAACATTTTAAGCAATACAACCAGGGTATTTTTTATCCTCCACAAGAATTACAACCACTCCTTGCATCATAGCTAGCTTACCTACTCACACGTTACATATAAACACTACGGTTGTAAAATACACTACTTTTGTCCCCACAAAACAATTGCACTGATATGTATTTTTCCAGCAATTCATCACAACTTAAAATTATTTCCGAAAAATACCTATCCAAAAAAAAAACAATGTAACTTTGAGTATCTAAAAGCAGTACTTACAGTTTGGCAGGCAACAGCAGAAGAGTCATCGGTCACTCGCAGGCACTGTCCGCGACACGGATGACACATTAATACACTTTGAAATCCAGTAGATCTTGACAACAACACAAAATACGCAGAAAACGAAACTCATCAGCACGGCGAAACATTCTCAATTTCACTGCGCCGGGGAAAACACGGGCCAGAGCCCTCTGAAAACACCCTCTTCTTGACACACCAGGAAAACCACAGGAGCATCGGGGGCTACTCACTATTCCCCTACCTCGACGCTGGGTCGATGACCTCTTAACTTTCGCGGATCACTGCTACGGCAGCGTAATTAAAATCTGTACATTCTATGGGTCCGATTAAAATGACCCGCAATTTGGCATACTAACTCTGCTTTCAAAAACCGGGTACGGATCCCTCCGCTGAGCATCAGTTGAAATTATATGATGTAGCGTCACGACAAGGCTGAAAACTCTCTGAGGCATTTTGAAGAAATTTCACAACTATTGATCCATACCAAGGAAGACAGAGTTCTAATTAACAAACGAAGGCCAAATTTTTAAAACTAAAACTCAACAATTTATTAACAAAAAAAATTAACATTTAAATAGTGCGACACATTCAATTAAAATCCCGTGCTGATTCACAACGTACGGAGCCTAAAACACACATCCGCACAACCCGCGTTCTCAAGAATCTCTCTCAAAGTCTGGATTTTCAGATGAGGTGGAGGGGCCGGCAGATTATCGGCTGACAGCTCTTCTTAGACGCCGAACTTTATTACCTTGCAGAAACGGTAAGAATTCCCCCACGCGTTCCGAACTGGTGGAACCGAGCAACACACTCCTTGAAAAATACGCAGCTGTGTTTCAAGCTCTTGTGGGGTCTCGGGAAAAAATAAGACCATATTTCCAGTACGCTACAATATATATATATATATATATATATATATATATATATATACAGGGTGCGTCAAAAATTGGTACAAATTTTGAAAATTCGTATAAAAGAAGTAATGATCGGAAAATAAATTCTGTTTACGCCAATAAAATCAGAGAGAAATTGTATTTTTTTTTCATATAAAAAAAGTTTCCAAAAGTAATCGAAAGAGGGCGCTTATGTCATACTAAGATGTTTTATGCAAATCAGACAAACGCAAATAGAAAATCAAACACATCACAATAACATGAGACAGTATATTTAGTGTACAATAACAGATGTTCAACATTACCACCAGTAAAAGGTAATAGGCAAGTGAGGCGCGTCGCTACGCCTATTACAGCGGAATGTAGCATGACGCCATCGATTGCAGCGATTGCAGCGATTGCCTGTGGAATGATATTTTTCAGTTCCACCAAAGTCGTTGGGGAGCCCGGTACATACGAGAGTTAAAGTATCCCCAGAACCAAAAATCTGCAGGAATCAAGTCTGGTGATAGTGAGGGCCACTGAACCTTACAACCGCGACTTATCACTTGATCTTCAGTGAAATATTCCAACAGGAACGTCTGGACATCACGTGGAATGGGGGAGGAGGTGGCAGGTGCACCATACTGCATGAAATTGCCAACAAGTAACGCATGTCTTTCCTGGAATGCAGGCTTAAAATGGTCCCGTAAAAGCATAAGACACCATGCTGCAGTGACTGTACAGGTTTTCCTGCCGGATACAGGGCAAGGCTCTTCAAAAAAAAAAGGGCCCAGAATGAAAGACGCGTTGAAACCACAGCAAACAGTCACACGAGGAGAATGCTGTCGCTGGCTCAGGTACTCACGTGACATTCAGTAACCATTGTGGGTTACATTCCAATTGTGTGAGAGCCTATGTAGCAAAGTTTTGTTTTGCATCTGTATCTGCCGGTAATAACTGGTGAAGTGCCTGGATTTTGTACGGATACAGAATCAACGTTCAACGCAGAATACGTCGAATCAATGGTTTAGGAATCTCCGTTCTGCTCCCAGCTTCACGAGCACAGCTACTCTCCGTTGATTTCTTGGCTGTCAATACTTCCATGACATTTTGCACAACATGGAAGCGATAGCGCACAAGGATGGTCTGTCACTTCATGGACGATCCTCCAAATTCCCCGTTTCCTCAAAATGTCGTACTAAATTCAGTATCCCATTAAATGAAATAGGGCTTTTTGCGCCTTCAGTCCTTTCTCCGTGTGAAACTTTCGCAATGCAACAGTGGTGGATTCACCATTCTTGTAGAAAATTTTAACCACCAACACTCGATCTGGTGCAGAAATCATGCTGCCAGCTTAGAATGATAGATCCATCTCAAGCCAGGTGTTTTACTGATAACATGATTTGCATAAAACGTCTCAGTATGACGTGTAAACGCTCCCTTTCGGTTACTTTTAAAACATTTTTTACATGGAAAAAAATCCAATGACCCTCTCTCTGATTCTATTGGTGGAAAAAGAAAAATTTTCCGAGCTTTACCTCTTTTATTTCGAATTTTTTAACTTTGCACAAATTTACGACGCTCCCGGTATATATATATATATATATATATATATATATATATATATATATATATATATAATTTTTTTCCATTTCTTAAAAAATGGAGTTATCCTCACTTTCAGGTTTATAGAAGTCATTTTTATCTTATTTTTTAAACTGGTACACCTGCAGCTTAACTTTGATGCCAACAGAAGGCATTACAAATGAGACTTCAGCAGTCATTTCTCTGCATGCTCTTTAGACTTTAAGGCTCTGTACCTCAAAATGAACAAGAAGGGACTCAGGCCACTATTGAAATAAGGCCTATATATATATATATAAAACATATATAAAGCCTACATATATATATATATATATATATATATATATATATATATATATATATATATATATATGTGTGTGTGTGTGTGTGTGTGTGAAAGTAAATTAGCAGAAACCTCTAACGTTTTCCTGTTATGTTTTTATATAATGTATAATGTTTCTCCGTCATCTTTCCTTTTTTCTTACATACACACAAAAAGGGAATGGATATACAAGGGGACTTGGGATAGAAAGACCAGTCGGGTATGTGCATCCAAGGGATGCTCCCAAGCAAGAGGTATAAAAATTGTCTCAGCGTTTAAATTTTGAAAAATAATTCTAATTCCTTATTTTATCACATTCAAATCAGTTACATTATGTTTAATGTATATTGTAAATATTGAATGGAATATGTGTGCATTAAAATAACTAATTTATGAAAAGAGGGACCTGGAACATTTTTTTGGCGTTAAGATTTTACATAAGAAAGTCACGAAATCACAGTTTATGCGTATAGAGTTAAAACAACTTTTAAAGAGCTTAAAAGTATTAAAAATATTTAACTTTTCAGTGGGAAATTTTTCTTCTAAATCCAAATCTAAAAAGAAGTTACCGTAATTATATTTTGAAAGTCATTACTGAATTTTTTTTCATAACAATTTTGCAAACATCATATCGGAAAGTTTATGATAAACTTTTCTCACATTTTTTCCTCTTATATATTTTGTTTGCTCAAATGAAGGATAGCATACTGAATTTCCTTTTCATAAGATTAAGCAAAATGTAATTGTCAATGAAAAATGAAATGCAAATGCAAGGTAAACATACTAATTTCCTAACAAGAGCTGGAGCGATTTATTTAAAAAATATCATCAATCATCGTATTAAAAAGATTGTTAATAAAAAACAAGGTTTAAAAAGGAGGGTCGCCATCTTGCATATTTACAAAAGAAAAAGAGAGAATAACATGGAGCTAAATATATAAATCTTCTTTTTTATTTAAACAGGCAGAAATGTATTATACGTTGTTACGTCTTTAGTGTTATATATCCCAGATTCTTCCTGAATGAAGCCTTTATTACATCAAGCAGTCGATGTTTAGATAGTACCCAGAAATACCCAGAAAAACCAATATCTCGTAGATTGCTGCTATTACTTTTGATTATTAATTGCGATTATTACTAAGAAGTATTTCTGCTTTGTACTAACTCACTCTGTGCTTATTTTTGGAGCTCGAATTTCTCGCACTTTATTCATAGGTCCAAAAAACGTCGCAGATAGAAAACTGCAACCAAAGCCTCTTAATACTGACTTTGACACCATATATAATATTTTCATGACTTGTTTGTGTAGTAATGTAGTCACGTTTTCTTTTCTATTTCAGTGCAATTGTAAATTTGACAAATTAATCTTTAGATGACGGGGCCCATTTTCCCAATTCACAGTTTATAACAGGAAATTTCACCCCCCCCCCTTATAAGAACGGCCGTTAAGGGGGTTATATATAAATATAAATGTTTATATATATACTTACAGGTGGTTATCAAAATAATTGAAACACAAATCACTATTAGTGGTATTTATGAAAGTGCTTCGTATTCCTTAAAAAACAAGTCTAGGGACCAGTATTGTTTATAGAATATAGTGTATACATTGGTCTACTGTAAGGTAGCAGTAATGAAACTATGGGCATCAGGCTCTTTGGGGGATAGCAGAAGATGTCAAACCTTGCAGACAATGCAAAGAGGGAAATTGTTGAAGCTCGTCTAATTGGAGTATCTGTTACAACTTCCCCATGGTTTTGGAACATATAATAATATTCTAATTATTATATGTTCTAACTTAATTTAATAGGTGTTTACCGAGCTATGATAAAGAAAGTCATTACGGTATACAGAGTGCCCGGAAAGACATCCTCTGTGAAACATAATAGTGGACGAAAGTGAAAGCTAAGTGAAAGAGACTGGCGGATGTTGGAAGTGGATTGTGACATTAAAAAAGAAGACAACTGCAACCAAAAAGACTGTAGAGCCAAACCTGAATTTGCAGGTTCCAGTATCAGTCATTACAGGTAATAGAAAACTTCACAAACAAAATATTTACTGCAGAGTAGTAATTCGAAAGCCACTTGTAACAAATGTGAATACAAAACGCCCTTTACATTAGTGCCACGAACAAAAATCCTGCTCGAGTGATACGTCAAAATATGACATTTGGTTAGACATATTGTTCACATTGTTCCCCCCAACAGGACGTGTGTATGTCTATATAACACCTGCACAAGCGTATGGTCATGCTTGTCTCGTGCCAGCTGTCAAACATCGAGGGAAATTTCTCCTGGTTTCTGCAGCCATCTCAAGGTTTTCAAAAGGGATCTGTTGTAATACTGAAAGGGAGATTGACTGGGAAGTACTATGTCAAACTTTTAGCCAACCCGATCCATCGTATGGTGCAAAAATTGTTTCCTGCAGAAGATGGCGTTCTCCATGATGATAAAGCTTTGATGCATACAGTTAGACGTGTCGGGTCGTGGTTTGAGGAACATAAAGACCAAGTCAAAGATCTTCACTTTCCCGAACAGTCCCAAAACCTCAATATCATCGAACTGCTGTGGTCTGTTTTAGATAATAGAGTCAGAAATATATATTCAGAAACAACATCTCTATAGGAACATTAAATATTTATCCATAAAGAATGGTAAAATATTCAAATAACCACTATTCATGACTTGCATTATTCAATTCCTTATTGAATTCATTTGGTATTAAATGCCATAGATAGTCCTGTAGCATATTAATAAACAATTTCCTGTTATTTTTAAATATTTCCATTCTTTTGATAACCACTTGTATATATATATATATATGTGTGTGTGTGTGTGTGTGTATACAGAGAGAGAGAGAAAAAGAGATTCCTTCCTGGGCCCGTATTCTTTGGATACATTTTCTCCCACTCCGTAAGGAAAATGTTAACGGTAACCGGAAAAAAAGTTTTATTTAGTTTAGAGTAGTGGATGGTGTTAGTCTAGACAGATAGTCTTGTGGTCGATGTGATTTTTTACTTAGTTTGATGTACTGGGTACTTGAAATGTATGAACTGTTGTTTTACAGTTAAAATATAAAATAGTCAAATAGCGTTGTGATTTTGCAAAGAGAACAGTAAGTTCTTCAATTTCGGTTCCACTTTCTGTTATTTCATGAAGAATTACGTCTTGAGACAACGCAGATATTACAACTCTTTCACAATTACATCCATAGCAGTAGTTTTGCTTTCAAGATGGGTCAAAATCATAACTCAAAGAAAGCACTATTCATCTCTTTGAGGTACATTACATAAGTACAAAAATTTTCTTTCAAAAATCCATAAAATAATAGTTTTTTTTTTCAAATGCGGAGGCTATTGCCGCTAGACATTCGCCCGAATGTGAATAGCTGGTCAGACAATGCCTTGCAGACCCCACACCAGTAGTGGTCAACATCGAATGCGGACGGCTTCCCTAACTTACACCGTGAGACTGCTGGCCATTTCTTTAAAGGGGCACCATGTAGGCGGACAGCCCAATTCCTTAAAAGCCGGTTCCGTAATTTAGAACTGAGTCAAGTGACAAGACTGGAACACTTAACACCCCGCACCTGCAGAGGGAAATTTGAGAACTTGGAGGAAATTGCAGACACGACAGATTTTATGTGGACCAGCCGCCATTAGCATACAGAGCGACGGATTTACAGCGACGGGAATCGAACAAGAGACGTTTAGATCACTGATCCGCTGCCCTTGCCAACTGGTTCATCTCACCCGTAAAATAATATAAAAAATACGTATAAGGTACGTAAGTTTAAAAAGTTGAAGTTCTAAAGACTTCATCGTGAAATTTTTTAAAATTATTGTATGAAACCCAATAGCAGTAACTTAGTATAATTAATTGTATGATTATTAGATCAGTATGTTTAACCATAATTATATACGAATAAAAACCTGGGCTTGCGAGCTTTAATGTTTAAAACTTTGAAGCAAATTCCCGTTTCTATATAAGGAATTAAATAAAAAATGACAGGTTGAAACATAATTTTACAAAACATGGAATTGAATGTCTTATACTGAAAGACTGTACTGTATGTTTTAAAAATGTTATTTCGCTGCAACACGAGGGATATAGTTATCAGAGAGATACTAAAAAAATGAATATTTTATATTTAATATATTTTCCTTAACCGATCTCTTCAGTTCCGTGAGTATCTAGAATACAATACTTTGAAATTTATATTGACTAAAAATACTAAACAAGGATCATTAATTATTCCGCTTGGGCACAGCAGCACATTCAGTATAACATACAAAACAAATATGCAAATTTTAGATAAAATTCACAATTAAATATGGATATGAAATGGTTATCGTATCTGGTGATTCGAATTCACAAACTCATGTTTATTGCAACGACATCATATCTAAACCCATTTTTTTCCGTTTTGAATCAACATTTTCTGCGATGGAATATTTCCTAGAGTTTTTTTCTTCTCATGGGCAAATTTTCCATTTGTCTGCCACAATTGCTGTAAATATAAATTTCGCAATAATTTAGGATTTTTTTCTGCAGTAAATGGTTTATCGTTTCGATCAAGGGATTTATTTTTATTAGTTTCTCAGAGTCACCGATGTTTAGCTAAAGACATCAGATTTGGCTAAGAAATGTCACTTTCTTGATATAATCTGCTTGGAAGATCTTTGGGGAAAGCAAATAAACTTTTAAAAATGCATAGATTAATTTTCTATGTTCATCTGTTCCATTTCTGTTTTTATTCGACATAAATGTCTCAGCTTTATAATATGTTTCGTACAGACAACAATAACTTTGCAAATATTTGTTTTTTCTGTTATAAAGGCATATTTCATAGAAATTGAGATGTTGTTGAATAAGTTTGTATAATTGGAACACACATAGAATATTTCAGAAATCACTGAAATAAAATCTTCACGAAATACGATTAATTTGATACCGAAATAATTTAATTTCAGATTCGGAGAGCATATATACAACTTTAAAGTTTAATTTAAATTTGTATGATGGTTGTATATTTTACGAGCGTATGTGTAACTGATATAAGAGGTAATTTTAGAGGAAAAAAAATTCACGTATAACTTTTGAAATATTTTAAATGGTAACCATAATCGAATTCTTAATGTTAAAGGTATAATGTTACAAGAAAAAACGCGAATTTGCCTGAAATATTAAAAATCAATATGTGGCTCGAGGGAATTACATTTCTTCTTTATCTACCAAGAGAAAAACTATATGTTGTCTTCCTTTTCAAGATCAGATTTAATAAAAATTATTATTTTAGTGTCTAGTTTTCCAAAAATACTTGGCTTTGAAGCATCTCTTTGCATTGGATCAATTTTTATTTTGAGAAGACTGCATAGGTAAAATGAGAAACTTCGTCAAATGTTTTTAAATTAGTAAACAGATAAAATAATAAGAACTATACCATGAAAGACAAAAATCACACGCTCCAATAAATTTCTTTACAAAATATCTCTTTTTTATATTTATTTTTTAAAATTAAATTCTTCGAAGTATTTACTATTTCGTATAATTTTATAATTCCTTTTAAATTTATCCTTGATGTCTTTACACTTAAATGTATCTCTCTCTCTCTATATATATATATATCCTATATATAATAGCCGTTGTCTCTGTATGACACTTCCGGGCTGTACTCATCTTTCAATTGAAGCCCTCAGTAAACAAACCGCCGGATAGGCTTAATTTCAATTTCAGATTTGGATCAGAATTTTTTCTTACCTAAAAACAAATATCTTCTCCATCAAATCACGTTTGTTCAGCCTATTTTTCTATAAAACATTCAGAACTAAAAAAAATTGGATGTTTTTAGCTGTATATTTAACAGTTTTTAAAAATCTGTTTACTTTTGCGATGAATTCTGAAAGTAAACAACAAACTTGAATGTTAATGAATCGCGTAGTGAACTGTAAAAATTTTTTTTAACTTTCATATAAATTTTTAATTATGACGTCATTTTTAGTATTATGACGTCAAAATGACGGGTTGGATGGCAGTCTACTACTCCAATCGCATGAAAAACTAAATAAATAAAAAAATAATGAAAGGGATTGCTTTTACAAGGTGTGGATTAAATGCAATATTTTAGATAATTCAGGATATTTTTTAACTTTCATATACTTTTTCCATTATGACGTCAAAATGGCGGGTTACCTACTAGTATATATATATAATTTAATCAGTGTATACAGCTCTAAATAGTGGAAACAATTTTTTTTTGGGGCTAATGTCCCAGGGGGATGACGACATTACACTCCAGTCTCTCGTACATGTGGATACAAAGAAATAGAAATACACAAATCATACGATCACAGAAGAAATTTAACAACAAACGATGACACCGGCAACGGGCGATGGGTTGCAGCTCCCTTTTCTAGACGGGACTCCTGTTGCAGGCTGAAGACTCACCGGTTCCTCAGAATACAATCAAGTCTTATGCGGGAATCGAACCCGCGCCCCCAGCGTGGCAGGCTGATGCCTTAACACCTTAGCCACTAGGCGACAAGTGTAAACATTGCAATAAGTTAGAGTATTTGACATGTCTGCAGAAATTGCATGGTACCACTCTGATATTAATATCGATACTAATTTTTAAATCTTAGTAAACGAAACAAGAATCAATTGTTACTTACCCTAAAAATACTAAAATAAATGACCAATAAATCATGTATATATGCATATGCTAGATACATGTGAGTGAAAACCTTTTTTTTACGATCATATTTGTTTACAAAGTAAAACAATGTGTATTCGGTGTTTATTTGAAACATAATTATTAACTTATTTTATTTGATAATCCAGTTCTCAAGTTTATGTTATACTATTGCATTTTATATAAGTTACAAATATAATCACTTATATTTATAACGAATATAGTAATATTTCAACAAAAGAAAGTCTCATTTCAAGCGATAATACGCAAAATGAACACTCAAATAGAAAACTTCTATCAAAACACTCATCTGTAAAACTTGAAATAACGAATTCTCTACAAGTAATACAGTATTTTTCGCATTGAGAAAAAGAAATCGCAATAAAACAGATAAATTTTGACTGACGAGAGCCATCAGCGAACAGAAAAACGGATATATTGTAGAAGATTTTGCATTTTATAAAACAATGCTTTTAAATTTTCCTCATTATCGAAGAGGATTAAAAAAATTCAAAATGGATATGCTTATTAAAAACAAAGAGATACGTTGAGCAGAAAGATTGGCTGATTGTAAAAACTTTACTTAAACAGATGCAATATTTCTGAAGTTTAATGCTCAGTCAAAGCAATTCATGCTTTTGAGTTTCATTCCAATGTTCCTAAATTTGCATACTGTTAAAAGTAATGACAGGTTTCTCAAATGGATTTCAATTTATACAAAGTGATGGGTCATTTCGTCTCGGCTTCCATTTGTGAACTATGTGAGACATAATTACAGGTGATTTACGGTACATAATGATGAAAGGATTCTCAAGTTGACTTTACAAAAACAGTGAAAAGTCTGCTCATACAAAACTTTCAAGATTTTAAGATAGAGAATACAGATAGAGACAGTACAAGAAGATTTCATAATATTCTTCTTGTCGTACCATAGCTTTAGAATCTTAAGTTTGGATTTGAATATTGTACAAAAGGGCAGCAAATAAATAATGTCCATATATTCTCAATAACACCAGATTTTTATAAAACAACTAACAAGCAAATACAATTCCTTAATCAACGTGCTGCCTTAAAATATTTACACTCAAGAGCCAAAACATTATGACCACCCCTACATTTTGCAATGAATTCCCGTCGATGACGTGGAAGGCACGTGATCAGGTGGAAGTGGTATTTAACTGCTGCTGGAGAGTCTGAAGAATCATTCTTTCACTTACTTCTGTGTGTGATGGGAAAGGCTGCGGATCTAAGGGACTTTGATAGAGGGCAGATTGTAATGGCTCGAAGGCTCGGAACAAGTATTTCCGAAACTGCACGACTCGTGGGTTGTTCGCGACCTACAGTTGTTAGTACTTATGGAAAGTGGATGAATGACGGTGAAACCAGCAGTAGACGACATAGTGTTGGACGTCCACACGCTATCAAAGAAAAAGGTCGTTGAAAACTGTCTCGCATGGTGAAGCAAAACCGGAGCCAGACAGTGGCTCAGCTGACAGCCCAATACAATGCAGGGCCAAGTAGAATAGTATCGCAGCACACTGTTCAGCAGACACTGTTGGATATGGGGCTACGCAGCAAGGCGGGTTGAAACTGTGTTGCGCGCCAAAGGTGGGCCAACTCGTTATTGGAAGGTGGTCATAATGTTTTGGCTCTTGAGTGTATATGATTGATTCATTTCAGATTAGATGTGCAATACCAGGATAGTTTACCAGAATACCGGGACCCTTTGGATAATTTTTTTGCAAAAATTATCATCCTTGCCAAAGCATAGGATAATACATAATCTACTGATATAAAGAAGATAATAATTTCACATAGCTGAAAAATTTTCTTTCTAATTGAATTGGTCATTTTGAATATGAGTCATCTCCATTTTTTTAAATTTTTCATGAGAAGCAAAGAAATATAACTCGCCTTCATGCATTATTAGTTAGACTAAATTTAGTATTTATTATGCTTATAAGGCATCAATCCTGATCCAAAAATGTAATTTGTTAATATTTATTGAAAGTTGGTGGGGCCCCAGAAAAGTTGGAGAAAAGGTGAGATGAGTTTTTGAAAAGTGGAAATGACTCCTTTTCAAAATCACCGATTCAATTATTATAAATTGTATGAATAAAAAACGTCTTAAGTAATGTTCCAGTAACAGTATGTGTTTTCCCTTATAACCAACATAGTATATATATATTTTCACGGGTCATTTTTTTTCGGTGTCCAAAGGATTGTTCTCTTTTTAATCCTGATATTTTAGAATATTTATTTTTTTCAATTTGACCGTTTACACAACTAAATAAGTAATCCTTCTTAATTATAATGTAATTTTTAGTGGAGTTGAAAATGATGTATTACCCAACTAATCAATAAAAACATGATACCAGTTTTTTTTGTTCATCAATTCTAGGTTTCAAAAATGCTTACAATTAACTTAAAATACATAAAAAAGCAGTTACTTTATGAATGTTGTGATGTTGTTTTGAAGATCAAACATCTAATGACTATTTATCCATTTTCAAGAAAAATAAAATTTTACTCTAAAGCTAAAAATCTGAAGAAGTAATACATGGGCCGATTCAAAGAAAAACTCTTTACCATTAATCTATAACACTTTCGTCCGTTTCAGTTAAAGACAATGATCGCTAAATAGAGGTCCCTAAAGCTTTAACATTCTGGTTTTTTTTCGATATCACCTGGAACCATAATTTATGCAGTGGAAAGTGACATACTTTACAGAGTTTTTAAAAAAAAGGATAACAGTATGAAATGTTACATAACATAAGAGGAAACTTAAGAAGAAATTTCAACTTTTGAGGAGCTTCCATTTACTTTGAGTATGCTTTCTAAACTACGATAATTTTGATTACAGAGATCGGGAAACATATAAAAATTTCATGAATATGCACTGCTGGCCACTGTAAATGCAACACCCTGAAGGAAACATGCAAATAACATGAAATTTACAACATGCATTAGCGGAGGTGAGATATGCAAATGATTAGAATTTCAGCGCAGACGCACATCACGCGCGCCTGTGGCGCCACTTCAAAGCGCTATTTAAGGCTTGGAGATTTCGACGATTTCAAGTTTCAAGCAATTGTGTTTTTCTTGTGGTTTTTTCAAAAAAACGATCAATTATGCCTCGTCGAAAACAGCGATCATCTTTTGATCAAGTATCCGAGTTCGACAGAGGAAGGATAGTGGCCTACCGATATTGTGGATTATCTTTCATGGAAATCGGTAGTGGTGTTGGACGAAACCAAACAACTGTAATGCGGATATGTGATCGTTGGATGCAAGAGGGTACGACGGACCGGCGTGTTCGATCGCATCCACCTCAGCGCACCACTTCACGTGATGACAGGCAAATTGGGCGCATGGCAGTGACGGATCGCTCAATCACATCACGAACCATAGCACAGCACATGCAGTCTGTAACGCATCATCCAGTGTCTGCACGTACCATTCGACGCCGTTTACAGCAGAGTCGTCTGTCCGCAAGACGTCCATTGCTTTGTCTACCCTTGACGAAGAACCACACACGTCTCCGCCGCCAATGGTGCGATGACAGAAGGATGTGGACGGCAGAATGGAATGTAATTGTCTTTACTGACGAGTCACGCTTCTGTCTGCAACACCACGATTGTCGCATTCGAGTCTGGAGACACCGTGAAGAGAGGATGCTGAACAGCTGCGTTATGCACCGCCACGCTGGTCCTGCACCGGGTATTATGGTATGGGGCGGTATTGGATATCACTCTCGCACACCTCTAGTACGCATTGCCGGTACTTTAAACAGCCAGCGCTACATCTCCGAGGTGTTGGAGCCAGTTGTCCTTCCTTACCTTCAGGGCTTGCCCACAGCCATATTTCAACAGGATAATGCGCAACCACACGTGGCACGCATTGTCCAACGGTTCTTCGTCAATCGCCATATTGAATTGTTTCCCTGGCCGCCTCGCTCTCCGGATCTTTCGCCGATAGAAAACATGTGGTCCATGGTTGCTCTACGATTGACCCAGATTCCATCCCCAGCTGCCACAGCAGATCAACTTTGGCAACGTGTGGAAGCTGCTTGGTCTGCTGTACCCCAAGAACTCATCCAAAGTCTCTTTGAATCAATGACGAGGCGTGTGGCAGCGGTGATCTCCAACAATGGCGGCTACTCTGGCTACTGATTTTGGCAGGAACCACACTTCACAGAAGTCTATAAATTTAATCATTTGATACTTGGTCAACATGTTATCTACAAAATAAATTTTGTTGGATATCTCTTGTCTTTCTTGGTGTTGCAATTTGGGTGGCCAGCAGTGTACTTACTGTAGTCCCATTTTAAACCAGTAAAGAAAATAATATTTCCTCTGCAAATATACTTCGAGTTGAAACGCCAGTCTTATTTAAACGTTCATTTTTAACCAAAATGCGGACAGCAAGATTTCAGGACTCTTAAATCGAAAAATGCTGCAGCGCAGATGACGTCACCGCATTAAGACCATTAGCGTTTCACCGAAATCGGCAACAGCATATTGCAGCGATTTCCAGTTTAGGGATAGAGGGATGAGATCCCTCTGGACCTGAAAAGTAGCTACCGTTTTACCAGAATCTTCCCCTAGGGCTCCAGGAACCGAATTAATAGTTTAATTACAAAATGTTTAAATGCAGAATACTTCCCTGTATTTAAACTACGACCACACTGCGAACGTTGTCACTGGTGGGTTGGTGTTATTTAAAATTTTCAAAATGCAAAGGAAAAACCTTGATAACATGAACAGCAGGTTAGAAAAAATATAAATTTATTTTCCAAATTAAAAAAAAATTATTTTGCAAATAAAATTTAATGAAAATATTTACTACGCGGACATTTTAAAACAACAACATTAGGCACTGACAAAAATCTTATTTTCATTCTTCGCGCATGAGAAAGTTCCCCCTCCTAGTTGTGGAAGAGGGTAATAAGCGCCATCTAGGAGATTGTGTTGGTACTAGTCTTATAACATTATTCGAGAATGAGAAGCACTTCTTATAGAGCATTGTGGTGCAATTATCTTAAAATCGAAAATTCGGAGATGTAATATTCTTCTAGCAGGGGTGCGATGTATGACATCGGTGTTGCATCTTATTCTGATTGCCCTCTTTGCTGGGGAACAGGTGGATTTTAACCAACTTTTTACGTGATTATCTTTTCAAAATAAGCCCTTTTCAGTCACAAATTTTTATAATAGAGTTCACCTCTACTGCGCTGCATTTGGGGAATTACGGTCACTGGACTTTCCTCCGACGTAGTAAAAAAAAATGGGATGTTCATTATTATTTTAGTTCATTAGGATGTTCATTAATACTTTTAGCTTAACAGAATAAACTTTTTAGCCTAGCAAAAGGCCAAGGGCCTTTTAAAACAATTATTAAATTATTTCAAGGGTACTTTTACATAGAAAAAGAGTGTTTTCTATGAAAGAAAGTTATCCTGTAAATTGGAGAATGGAATGTTAAATCTAGCTTTGTGGTTTGAATCACTCCATATATACATTCTAAGTAGCTTTATCGGATGAGAAATAACCGAACACCACAAAAGGATAATGGAATTAAATTGAAAAATGCACGGTCCACCTCCTAGAATAGTAAGCATAAAATAGCCGTTAAGTCGAAAAAAGGTGCGGCTAAAATAACATTAACAAACGAGAAATTAGATGCCGTTTCGGGGATATCCTAACAGCGGTGAAACGGAAAATACAGTTGCAAGTTGAGATTAATCTTTACTTTAAAAATATTACCATGCCTTATTGCGGAGCTTCATCTAAGTCTCCGGGGCCTGCATCAACCGTTAAATCGATAAATGCTGGGGTCCAGATGATGTCATCTCATTTAAATCTCTCACGATCCCTGAAGATAAAGGCTATTGCGATGTGGCCACTTTGTTTTCGAGTTGAGTTCCTTCTGGACCTGAAAAAAAGGGAAACCACAAAGGGAACCAAATGGTCACCATTTCCATATAGGCTAGCGGGCTGAGAGGTGCTGCTCGGGTTTATAATGACACCACAATGGTCTGAGTCCGATTTAGCCTGGTGCGACCACAATTTTGACCAATCCCCCCTCCCCCTGGGGCGGCATTTGGGAGGATCTTACACTCTCTGACCTCATAGAGAGACTCCTGTATTATTATTAAACTAATTATTAAAACTAATGAAAGCAGACATGCCCCTAAACCCACCCTCTACAAAATGATAAAAAAGATAATGTTGAAGGCATTTTTACTATCAAGAATTTTCAGGTTTTGAGGTCAGAAATTTCATTTCAATCATTAGTATTAATGATTTTTACACGCATCTTATTTCCTATAGAGTTCTGATCCTATGTATCTGTTACATCTCTTACAAAACCCAGCATTCTGACTATAACCGAATCTGTACGCACAGCTTACGTTCATTTGTAGCTAACTCACGCTGAGCAAAAAATCATCACAAGTTTCTGAATGTTATCATAAATTTGTGAAAATCAATGAATTTTTCTTATTTGGGAAAATATCGTTTTCAAAATTCGCATAAAACTCACCTTTACGTAAAAAATTATAAAAGTCCACTCTTGTCATATCTACTGTTAAAAAAATAAATTAATTTCAATAAAAAAGTTTCCTTCGAGAGTAGTTTATATAAATTTATGAAATATGTGATATTATTATATTTTCGTTCTGTTTTTATTGTATGAACATATTTCTTGTTTCTAAACCTGATTAAACTAAGTTTATCTTCCTAAAATGCGACTTATTTAATGATGATTTTTAAAAATTTCTTAAGCACAGTCTTGACTAAACAGTAAAATAACTTCTTACTGAATAAAGGCACTATTATTATTCATTTAGAATGACAGGCTTAAATTCGTAATTTCAAGAATTTCAAAATCCGTTGGAAATGAAATTATCTCAATGCTGCCAAAATTATTTATATTACAGAAAGGCTCTGAAAAAGTTAAATTTTTGCACGTGTCTAAAATGTGTTATTTTTAATGAAAATATCATGAAAATATAAGTATTAAATATTGAAATTTTTAAAATAAAATGTCTAAAAGGTTTGTAAATTTTTACAAAGCATTAGAAGTTTTTGTAAATGTACAAAACGTATTGACAGAAAAATAGCTATTCGAAATATTCATTCAGCCGTCATTTTATTCTCTAGCAAAGACCTTCCACGTGGCCTGATGTCTTTCGTAAACAACCGTAGCAATGAAAAAGCTGACAGGTTGGCCAAGCTAGGCACTACTTTCTCACAGCTAGCCAGTTCACAATTCTTGAACGCTGCAAAAATACAAATTCATGCATCAATAAACAAATGGGTTTGACGGCGACTACACGAACTGTCTGCAGTCAAAAGTTGGGAAGACCGCGTCACCAACGGCCCAATTGACCCCAACCTCCCACGTGCAGTTCAGCAATGCCAGTGAGAAGATCAACGCTGACCACCTCGAGGTCTTTGCTGCTGTGGATCATGATATACGCCACGAAGATGCGATGTTCATCGAGAAACAACTCTACTGGTCAGCGCGTCGATTAATGGCTCATTATCCAAGGTTAGGCGTTGGCTAGTAGTAGTAGTAATTCTTTTATTACAATAAGATGCTATATTACAGGGGGGGGGAGAGAATGTTAACAGTACTAAGGATTGCCTTAATCACCCAACCTACCACAGCTAGAATGGGAAGAAGGCAATTTTCCCTAACACATTTGAAGGAACCCGCCTTTTCGAACAAAAGTATTTTTCTAAAGTGTTATCTGAAAATTCTCGAACAGCTTATGATATAGTTTTGTTCGTGGTTCATAACAACTGTTTTAGAGTGTTAAAGGATAGAGAATTCAAGCCTGTATTTATCTTTGATACGGTACACAATTTAGAGTGCTTGAAGATCACTCCTATGGTGTGTTCCATACAATTTTTCACCAGCAGCAGTAGGGACTAAAATCTAGAAAGACACATACGTATGTGCCAGGAGTCATTGAAAAGCTGCTTTTAGCTGTAGGTGCCAAGTCAAGCCCTTGTCAATCAGGTAAGTCTTAATGATGCGAAAGATAATCATAGCTCTGCAAACCAATAACATTTAATCCCAAAAATAGTCTTTAAAAACGGAGACAGTATGAAATCAGATTGCAATGTTGATTTTCTTAAAATGCGATATGCATTTTAAGACTTCAGACAGACTTTCTATATCATATTATAATTTGGGATTCTCTTTGCTCCTCTCACCATGTGGACTCTGCTGGTGTGGTCAAGACAGTTTTACTAGACGGGTTTGCTTTCAGGAATGTCCTGATCTCTGGTTGGAAAATTTCATATCGGTGGATTCCTAGCCACTGCGGTATACTGGGTAACGAACGAGCTGATTATCTTACTAAAGAGGGTTGTAGGTTAACACAACCCATGTACTTACTCTCTTTCCCTTATCTCCAAGCTTGTGTTTGGAGATAAGGGAAATAGAGTCCTGAGATAGACAGGGAAGCAGTTGGCAATTTACATAAACTGCCGGCAGCGTATAAGACTTGGAGTGATCATAAACAATTGCCTTGCCTTACCCCTCAGGACCTCCCAAGATACATTGCTTTTGCAAATTTTGGAATAGCGACATCTACAAATTTTGAAACAGGGAATCACGACTTTTTACGTGGACACATGTCGCACCTCTGCTAGAAGAGTGTATAGAGTATATAGCTCACTTCTACCCAGACTTGGGTGTATATAATTTGAAGTGGAACTCTATTTGAATTTGAAACAAACACAGTTTATACATGAAACAATGTTTATTGAATTCGTTGCACATATATAATTTGCTTTTACAGCAATAAGCATACGTACTACTTGTACGGAATATATAAATAAAGCTTTCAAGAACAATATATTTTTCAATACTCACGAACAGTAAGTCAAACCAGCAGTACTGCCACGTAAACTTCGGGCCCCCTAAGCACTAGCTCAGGATAGTACTGGAGCTGCATACCTCGTAGCTCCCTATCGCTTATCTATCAACTTTAACAACCTTCTTCAACCCTAACCACCTTTTTTTTTTAATGACGCTGCATGGTATTTATATTAAGCGCGTATGCCGAAATTAGCATATCCCAAGCAGCTTCTTTAATTCATTCACTCAAAAGTTCGATTCTTGTGAATCGAATCTTGTGTATACCTTACAAGTGTTACATCTCAAAATAGCCATATATTCGAGAAGAGCTAAAGAAGATATATGTCGAAATTTGATTTCTTGTTTTACGAATGCCTATGATAATTTTGGGAAACTTATTGTTCGAATTACTTCAGAAGGCAAAACTATACACGTACTATCAAAGTTGTTTACAATTTCCAAAGTATGATTTTGAATTTTAATTACAAGATATAACCATATTCTAGTAATCTCGTTCTGTCAACATGGACTGAAAAGCTTCAGGAAATAGTGTCATATCTCTATGCTAATGCACAATCTATTTAAAATTTTCAAAATACAAAGGAAAAACCTTGATAACATGAACAGCAGGTTAGAAAAAATATAAATTTATTTTCCAAATTAAAAAAAAAATTATTTTGCAAATAAAATTTAATGAAAATATTTACTACGCGGACATTTTAAAACAACAACATTAGGCACTGACAAAAATCTTATTTTCATTCTTCGCGCATGAGAAAGTTCCCCCTCCTAGTTGTGGAAGAGGGTAATAAGCGCCATCTAGGAGATTGTGTTGGTACTAGTCTTATAACATTATTCGAGAATGAGAAGCACTTCTTATAGAGCATTGTGGTGCAATTATCTTAAAATCGAAAATTCGGAGATGTAATATTCTTCTAGCAGGGGTGCGATGTATGACATCGGTGTTGCATCTTATTCTGATTGCCCTCTTTGCTGGGGAACAGGTGGATTTTAACCAACTTTTTACGTGATTATCTTTTCAAAATAAGCCCTTTTCAGTCACAAATTTTTATAATAGAGTTCACCTCTACTGCGCTGCATTTGGGGAATTACGGTCACTGGACTTTCCTCCGACGTAGTAAAAAAAATGGGATGTTCATTATTATTTTAGTTCATTAGGATGTTCATTAATACTTTTAGCTTAACAGAATAAACTTTTTAGCCTAGCAAAAGGCCAAGGGCCTTTTAAAACAATTATTAAATTATTTCAAGGGTACTTTTACATAGAAAAAGAGTGTTTTCTATGAAAGAAAGTTATCCTGTAAATTGGAGAATGGAATGTTAAATCTAGTTTTGTGGTTTGAATCACTCCATATATACATTCTAAGTAGATTTATCGAATGAGAAATAACCGAACACCACAAAAGGATAATGGAATTAAATTGAAAAATGCACGGCAAAAGCTAAAAAGCTATTTGGCTTCACGTGCAGACAAAAACATTTTGGTGATTTTTTCTATGCTTGAGCATTCAGCATATTTTCATGCAGAGGTTTTTTTTTTTTGGATAGAATTCTTGTCCTATATTGGCAGATTGCATGCCAAACTGTTGATTATTGAAAACGTTAAGTCAGAAAATTTTGTTTTATTGTACTAAAAATCGGGTTTTCTATTAGTTGTATTATTTCTGTAAGAAATTGTTTTCTACTACTTATTTAAGTAATTATACAATCCAAATCTCACGTGAAATAAAATATTAGAAAAATACAAATGTACGAACAAACACGTGGGAAAGATATATGTTGTACAAAAACTATATGAAACATAACACTGCTGTGGTTTTCCAACGCGAGGCACTTGTCAATGAAGGTACCGCATTTTATCCGCGCGAATCATTTGTTGCTTTCAGTGGGGGCACCGTATAGGTGAACCAACACCACCCTATGGTGGTTCCATAATTCAGTTTCAACCGAGCACCCTGAATAGCGACATTTGGAGGGCTCTTACCTTCTTCCTCCCACTGACCTCACAGGAAGACTTTCGGGTCTACTAATTTAACATTCCCATATCTGGCCAAGACACGATGGTATTTAATGGCGATGGTCGGGATTCGAACTGAGCACCCCCAGTCCGAAACCCGAAGCTCTACCACTAGGCTACTTCGGGCCATGAAATATAATACTTCAGTATAATACCATCGAATAGTTTTATTAACACTCTATTATTTTTGACAAAAACGTTTTCTGGAAAACCTTCTTTAAAGCTATTTATTAAGCCTTACATACCATCTAAAATTAAATATCATGATGCTTTCCCTACATTGATATTCAGAGTACTTAATTATTGAAGACATAATTATATAAAGAGTTAAATTTAAAAGAATTATTTCAACAGAATTTAATTCAAATTATTTAATTTGTTTTAAATTTATATGAGATAACTAAGTGTCCTGACATAATGGTGACAAATAATTCAAAACGAAATTTGAAAATTTTATAAGTATTACTAAAATAGCCATTTGATACTCCTTTGTTGATGCACATTTAACCTTTTCATTCGCCTATCTTTGCTATAGCAACATCTTTCAATCATAAAAATAAATTCATTGATATCAAATATTTTCGTACCAAAGCTATGGTCACATTTATTAAAATTGCGAAAATTTTCTACTTGAACTATTGTTTCAAAATAACTTTACAGTGGCGTCAGAAAGTGGGGTATTAAAGCTGAAAACTGAGCAACGACGTTTACATATTGGATTTGTCACGATTTATTCTCTTTTGATGCTTACGAAATAATTGTGTGCGCGTCACTTAGACGCAGGGAGACTTACGAATATCATTATTTGTGGAGTGCTTGTAGCCAAACGGATTACACAAATATGGCAGTTTTAGCTTATAATAGCGGAATCGACTTATTTGCATTTTCTCATTTAATCTCCATATTTCATTTGTCGATTCACTGCACTGTATATATAAATTTCAGGCGTATGATATGCAATAAACGAATAGTTGCAGTGAATAATTTAACAGCATTTCGAACGCTTTTTTCCACAGACATTGCGTTTAAATCATAATGATATATTTAATTTTGAAACTGAAAAATAAAAAATTATAACATTTACCATACATATATTGTTATGAATTAACAATTTCAGAATTTCAAAGAAAAACAACCTTCTTGGGAATATATATATATATATATATATATATATATATATATATATATATATATATATATATATATATATAACAGTTCCGTAACTGACTGACTCACTGACATACAGCGCACAGACAAAGCCGCTGGACCTAAAGGGCTGAAATTTTGCATGGTGCTTCTTATAGTGCTCGGTACTTCTTATAGTGCATGGTACTTCTTATAGTGCATCTTATAGTGCTCGGGTAAATTTTCTGTCTGCACCAATAGGATCAGAGAGACATTTGCTTTTACATGGGAAAAAAATCCAAAGTTTCCAAATGTAACCGAAAGAGGCCGCTCACACGCCATACTGAGACGTTTTATGCAAATCAGGCTATCAGTAAATCACCTCGCTGGAAATGGATCCGCCATTCGAAGCCGGCAGCATGCTTTCTTTACCAAATCGAGCGTTGGTGGTTAAACTTGTCTATAAAAATGGTGAATCCACATCTTTTGCATTGATAAAATTTCCCACGGAGAAAGAACTGAAGGCGCAAAAAAACTCTGTTTCATTGAATGAGATACTGAACTTAGTATGACGTCGGAGGATCGTCCACGAAGTGGCAGACCATTCTTGAGTGCGGACAAAGTATTATGGGAGATTTGGCAGCTGAGACATCAACGGGGAATAGCAGTGCTCGTGAAGCTGGGAGAAGAACTGGGATTCCGGAACCCTCGATTCGACATATTCTGCACGGAACGTTGAATCTGTACCCGCACAAAATCCAGGCACTTCACCAAACTCTCCTGAGTACCTGAGTCAGCGACTGCATTCTCCTCATGTGGCTGTTTGGTGTGGTTTCATAGTATTTTTTATTCTGGACCCTTTCTTTTTTCAAGAGTTTTGTCCTGTATCCGGCAGGAAAACCTGTACAGTCACTGCAGTTCGGTATCTTACACTTTTTCGTGACAATGTTAAGCCTGCATAGCAAAAATGCCTTGCGTTACCTGTTGTCGCTTTTATGCAAGATGGTTCCCCACCCCACATTTCACGTGTTGTCAAGACGTTCCTTTAGGAATCTTTCTCAGAAGACCGAGTGATAAGTCGCGGTTGTAAGTTTCAGTGACCCGCACGATCGTCAGACTTGACCCCGGCAGATTTTTGGTTGTGTGTGGGAATATTTCTCGAAAAGTCTCGTGTGTACTGGGGCTGTCCAACCACTTTGGCTATTCGACATACAGTCGCTGCCATCAATGACGACATGCTACACTACGCTGTAATGGGCGTAGTGACGCGTCTCAATTGCCTATTACCTTGTACTGGTGGTAATGTTGAACATCTGTTACTTTAAAATAAATGCACAATCTCATGTTATTGTGATCTGTTTGATTTTCTGTCTGTGTTTGCCAGATTTGCATAAAACGTCTTAGTATGACATGTGAGCGCCCTCCTTCGGTTACTTAGGGAAACTTTTTTTTTTCTTTTTACATGGAAAAAAATCCAATGTCCCTCTGATCGTATTGGCGTGAACGGAAAATTTTTCGGAGCACTACTTCTTTTGTTACGAATTTTTGAACATTGCACAAATTTATGACTTACCCGGTATATATATATATATATATATATATATATATATATATACATACGCATGGATATATATATATATATTGATATATATATTTATTTATTTATATATTGCAAGACGAAAGGAAACACACTTTGTTGTGTATTTGTTATGTGTGCTCATATAGCGCTGGAGCGAATCAAGGAAAGATGCAGATTTTAAAACTTTTAAAATTGCCCATTGAGACAAATACACCTTATGGTTCTTCTTGAACTAATTAAGAACGATAATTCTATGTAAGAAAATTGTAACGATTGTATTTTGCCTTTCAAATAAATTCATTGAATTGTATAGAAAAGAGGTAGAGTTCATCAAGTAAAGGGGTTCCTTATAAGCAACCTTCAAAACTATGATTTCTAATTTCACAGAAAATGGTTTCAGCAGGTCAACAGGTTTGTTACCCGCAGACACAAACACACAACAAAAAAATGTACAGGTTAATCTCAAACAAATAAAGGCTGTAGGGACGTGACTATACCCTCCTCTTAATACCTGGCTGTTTTCTCGAAATCGCCAGTCTATTGTGTGTGAACGGTACTTTGTCATTTAGCTGCTCCTTTGGGAATCTATCAGTTGAATGTGTTTTACGGTGTTTTCTCCTTAAGCATCTAACGATTCTCGTATCATCTATTCATTAAGTACCAGATGTCACTAAACACCATGGAAGGTCTTTTTTTTGAGCCGCCTGGAAGGTGCTGAATAGGAGTCCAGATTGTTCTAGAAGCTTTCGGAAGGTACTTATAAAAAGGAGTCATGCGCAAGCAGCAAGACAGAGGGCACAGGAGACACAGAGGTTTTTTCCAGTAAGAGAGAGCGACTGACGGGACGCGAAAGTGAGGATCCGAGGACAAATGGAAAGGTCGACGGGCCTTGTTCTCGTCTAAGGTAGAATGTACGATATCGAACGCTTAGGTAGAGCCAGTTTGTTGCTACATATAGCAACATTTATAAGTACTATGAAAAAATTTTATATGAACGAAAAATTAATACATGAGCTTAACTCGAAAAAAAGGCACTGTCCTCCATCGGAAACAACCTCTCGAGTACTGAAGGATTGCTGATGTTGCCATGACATCACAAGGCTGTTTAATATTGAAATATTATACGTGGTGCTGAACTGGTTAATATGAATAATGAAATATAGCATTTTTATGTAAATCCTTTTCGAATTTTTATTTAATATTGTAGAAAAATGCTATAAATGACCTACATACGAGAATGATGAAAAACGGTCAAAAGTCGAGACCAAATCGTAAAAGGTTCGGATATTTTAAGAATTTATTAATACCGAAGAATTTAAGAAAGTTTTCAAGAAAATTACGTACCTCAATGAGACAACTTAATCTGGAATTATATTCAGAAGAGTAACTTTTCAAAGAAAGGGCAAAGTAATTAGTACATTGACATTTAAAATTAAGAATAAATACCTTTGTTATATTCTCATAGCACTATTTATACTGTAATAATATATAGAGATTTTTAATATATACATATATGGTATATATATGTATATATATATATATATATATATATATATATATATATATATATATATATATATATATATATATATAAGCATAAACCATCTCCATACCCACACAAAGGCAGTATTTGAACGGTCGTGCTTAAATTACGCTATCATGCCTTTTGAGTCGAACACATAAAAGTTCAGTTTTCTCATTCGCTTATGAGATGGATAGATACGGTTATATATTACAAACTAAAACTGATCTTCTTTCATAATTAAGCTTCTGCTCTTACATGATGTTCAATGGAAAATGCTATCGAATGCTAAATGTGCCGGTGATTATGAAATTGGTCTAAGTCATAGATTTTTCGTTTCGAGATATTTGAAGGTTTGAGTTTGAATATGAACTGAATTTTGTGTAATGACACAACAACCAACTTGATCTAATGTTTCAATCTTCACAATTTTGCAAAGAATGCTTCAGATTCAAGTAATATAAAAGAGTGCAAAATGAAATTAGGGAGAAACTTATTTTTTTTTAGATTCTTAACTTAGGCCACTTTCATAATCACCAGCACAAATATTATCCCAAACAGATATGAAGTATTCACTGTTGCATAATTTCCTATTCGTTATTTGGTAACCCCAGAATTAATTTTTTTTTCTCTGCTCATGCATAAGGTTGACAGTAACGTTATCGCATTAGATTGCCCACCGATGTGTGTCTCTTTTATTCTTTCAAATTATTGATTGGCTATTTTACATTACTGGGAAGTACTCTTACAATAAATATCGCACATTTCATGGAGTTGTGGCTACTATTGATTATTCAAATGTGGTGTAGCAGATAATATTTCGGAAGGATAATGATATTACAATCCGTTACCAGTTCAACTGTCTCCCTATTAAAATAGTATCCGGTTTCCTAAAACGACATGTTTCAATACTTTATATGGTAGTGAACCGAAATTATTATCTGGAACGTGACTTAAATTAAACTATCGGAAATTATTTTAATTGTGCCAGTAATCTTTTAAAACCGTTGTTGTTGCCAATCTCCCCGTAGAGCTCCAGCTAGACCAAATCCACTATTCCATTTACCCGTACAAAATCATACACCAAAAGGGATTCAGAAAACAGGTCATCCCGGGATAACAGTCACTTGACAATAAGCGTTGGGGAAGCCTAGTCCCACTGGTATTTAAGGCAAATAGGATGAATCTTGTGACAACAGTGAAATGTGAGACTCTTCAGATGGCCACTGAAAATGCTAGAGAGCGCTGTCTGAATATCTCTGTCGCAGTTTAGAGCAAAAGATCTTCCAATTCAGTCTCCACGATACTAGGAGGGTTCTGAGGAAATGATCCATGCCTTCTTGAATAGATTTTTTCCAACAGAGTAAAACTCAAGAAACGTCCGTGTGTGAGAAGTGGACAATTGCTAGTCGTCACTGTCCTTCACTAATTTGTCTTCCACATCGTTTCCCCAGAGGTTTTGGAAATGAACTACTTTAACTTTTGAGACTGACCCTAAAAAATAGCAGGCTAGATGACCATTTAAATATTCTTTGAAATAAGTGTTGTTTGCTTCTCCGCTACATATCCATCTTTTTTTACCGTACAAAAACAGCTTTAAAAACTCCCCACCCCCTCTTTAGAACACCTTCTCTGTTCCCCAGAGTCAGGCATTTCTAGGGCCTGTATGTCTGATATCATCTACAAACAAAAGGCCCTTCTTAAAACTTGAAATACTTTAAAAGTTTTAAAACGGAATAAACACTACGTACTAGAGGCTTCCAATAATATATGACGCATCTCATGTCAGATTATTTTTTAAACGTTAAAGCAGAACTTTATGGATATCCATTACTATTAAGTTTAGTCAAATATGCAAAATAATTTAATAAAATTTATCTGAAAAATAAAATTTTAGCTTGGTGATTAAACTTTTATGTGTTATTAAATGTTATTTATCCTGACTTTTATTTGATTTTAATTTTATATTTTAAACGATTTTTATGAGACCAGGAAATAAACTACTATATTTACATTATATTTAATTTGTGCTGTAAATAATGTTACTTTATGGAGAAAGAAAAATTTTTCTCAAAATTTTTAGGCTATATTTCCTTTACTATTAAATGATAAATTAACTATCCCTTCAAAGCATGTTACAGCTTGCTATTTCGGGCATTTGTCAAGGAAGACATTTGCATAAAACCCTCGAGACCCGTTGGTTGCATTCAATGGGGACACCGTTTAGATGAACTAACACAAACCTCTGGTGCCACCTCCATTTTTAGACACGAAGGTATTTATTGACGTTCGTCGGGATTCGAGCCGAGTAGCCCCTGCTCCAAGCCCAACATGTTACCCTATAGTAAATGGAAATGTGAGTTAAAAGCAATCCAAAGAAACGCCTGTTTAACCCGAGTTGTAATTATGCTAGTTGTAATTATGCCAAGTTGGAAAACACTACCGGTTGGTTTTGTTTTCAAGTCATCGCTGAGCAAGCTTTTATTGAGTTCATTTTCAGATAATCTGATCAGATCCCATTCAGGATCTCAAAATCTTTGCTTTTGGTACAACTGTATTATTTGTCTTCAGCATCGTAGCATAAACTGCAGTCGAAGAAACATGCGATATTTGATTGACCCTCTTTGTAACAAAAGGTATCTAATGGTGTTTGCTATCAGTGTTCGACTGCCTCAACTAGGTGGACAAAATTAGTTCGCCACTCTAATTCTAGACTTTGCCATATTTACGTGATAAGTCATGTTCCCTTGAGTGTCTTTCTATTACTGATCACCCGATCCAAACAAACTTCTCTGAATGATTGCCCTGCTCAATTGTTAGTGCTTGGGTTTCTTGGAACACTGGCCATAATGTAAGAGAAAAGAAAATCCAACTTACTTTCGGGGCAAATTTCTGACCACTTTCAAATTCTGAGAGGAGGATCAGCTTTTGTTAAAGATCTTCTTTACAGGTTTCCCCCATTTATCACACTGTGCCGTAATTTTTTTGTTTGTTTCTATTTGTGGTTTTAGAATCTACATAATACAAGTACATCCAAATACAATATTTGGATCGTGGTTCTAATGCTAAATTTGAACTTGGTCTGCATTTTTCATCATAAAAATATGACATGTTAAAGTACTCGTTAAACAATGACGTCAAACTTAAATTCGTCGAACTCGTAGTACTCGCCAAACAAAGCCGTTCTTTTATTTTAAAAAATAAAACAATGTCGTACGGCAATGTTTTTAGAGATTCGTAAAAATTATAGATTAATTTTCATAAAACAAGTCTTCACTTCAAAAGTGAATGATGGCTTAAAAAAGATTTTAAAAGAATTGAATCATCAATCACGGTCAGATAGGAATAATTTTTTTAGCTTCATCTAATCTGCCTAGCATTTGATAAGAAACAGAGAAACATTTAATTAGCTATTTATTTTATTCGTTAATCATCTAGTTTTCATGAAAAATAATTTGTTGTGTAATTAACGATATTGTAGTAGTTGGTTTGTACCGTTGCACGTATTAATAAAGCATTTGTAGAGTGACAGTATTTCTCCAAACAATTACACACTAGGGGGTAAAATAAATGCCTTTCTATGACAATTTTTACTCCAAAAATCCTTTGCATTGTGTTAAATATTCAGAGTTCTTTGCTGCCATTTCTATGATTTTGCCGCTCAAAAATAATTGAAGTAACATCCTATGTAACACAAAATGATTTGTCATGTATTACGCAGGGCATTATGGATCCTTCAATAGAGATGAAGGTTCAAGTACTAATTTCCACTTACCTTTCTGCGTCATAACACTGATGAAGCAAGTGTGAAGGGTTTTAAATATTCATTTCATTAAAATTTCCCACTAACAAGCTCAAAATGATGGCGTGTTTGAGAATGATTTATAATTCATAAGTGCTTGGCTAAATATGTGCCTCACTTCCACTGGAATGTTTAAAACCATCAAGGGTATTACCGGAAAGAAGTTATATCACAGATATATGGATCGGGGTGATGTTGCTTATGGCAAGATAATAAGTATTTAATTTATATGCTCTTAAATTATAGAGAAAGTTATTTTTGTAGTCAGTGTTTATTTTTAATAGGCATGAGATATTTTTTTAATGCAATGAAAACGAAAAGAAAATGCAGGGATATTTTTCCAGGAAAAAAATCATGACATGTGTCTGGGACTTTTGGTATCAATCTCAGTGCTATTTAAAAAATCATTCTCTGTAAAATTCAAATTGTACATACATTGCTAGTTGATTAGTTATTACTATACTTTTAAAATTTATTGAAATCTGCATTTTCAGTCTAACCACTGAAGCTATAACGCTTTGTAATGTTGTATAGGTATTGAAAAAGCAAGGATGCTTTTTTAGATGAAGATATGTTACGCT
Source organism: Dolomedes plantarius (assembly GCA_907164885.2). Taxonomy (NCBI): domain Eukaryota; kingdom Metazoa; phylum Arthropoda; class Arachnida; order Araneae; family Dolomedidae; genus Dolomedes; species Dolomedes plantarius. The sequence goes on along the minus strand of OU015493.1, from coordinate 73,080,623 downwards.
TAAGAATCAAGGCTAGGTATTTTGAAACTTTGATTTTCCATTTCATCTACTGTATGCATATTTTTAAATATGAAATATACTGGGGATTTTTATTAAACTGACATTACTCAGAGCCATCTGTAGCGCGATCTATCAGAAAATTGATAGAGGGACTAAGGACGGCATGGGGCAGAGTTTTTGTGGGAAAAAAAATATCGTTCTAAAAGTCGCCGATAGGGGAAGATATGGTACTATTGTTGTACGCGCACCTGACAATTTGCATAAAACGTAAGTAAAACATCAAAATGCAAATCCATGACTACGTAGTCGATAGCAGCGCCAGTATTTTGAGCTATAAAGTTCGTGTGAAATCTGTTGCACCATCGTTTTACAGAAGAAAGGGTCATCAGTTGCTTTTTTTCACTTGCATGGCCATCACACTTCCCGAATCTAACCCATGTGACTTCTTTCTGTGGGATTATTTAAAGTCCAAGGTGTATGAGATATATTCGACCGATGAGAACGTAGTGTTCAGAATGCAATGTGTCGTCCTGAAGGACGGTAGTCACATTGAAGGAGGTAGTAGTGGATTTGTTGCATAAAGATGTGCTGTAATGAAATTTCTTTGTTATTAATTTGTCTGCTTATTACAACTTTTTCGCTATTCATTCCTTATCTTTATAGCACAAACTACTGACGTTGCTGTGGACTACGTAGACATTATTTTGTAATTTGATTGCAATTAAATACTTGCATTTTCTGCAAATTCCCGGATGCGCCGACAACAGTGCCATATCTTTCCCTATCGGTGACTTTCAGAACTATTTTTTTTCACAGAAACTCTTTCCAATGTCGTCCTTAGTCCCTCTATAAATTTTGGTGGAATTCCGTTTGATAGATCTCGCTACATATGGCTTTGTGTAGTGGCAGTTTAATAAAAAAACTCCCTGTACATATTGTAAAAAATAGACTCGCTAAATATGATCTTCAAACAGTTAAAACAATGAATGGGTCTATTTTATCGAAATTTCAAATGTTACATCTTATTGCATATCCTCAATCAGCAACAAAAATGCATTGACATATTCCTTAATGTGTATGTAATTAATGATTTTATTGTTCTACTATGTTTGTAATTACATTTTAGTCAATTTTTGTGATGCATAATCTACAATGATTTTTCTTTTATTTCTTTTATTTTCTTTAATGTTCACTTTTCATTTCTGCATCTTTGTTTATCCTCTAGTTGATCAGGTTTGCTTTTCCGGTTATAAATTCCTATGTGATTCTGTTTTAGTTTTGAGTTTTCTACGTCCTTCAGAAAAATGCGATATTTCCGGAAATCCAGTGGGGTTGGCAAGAGGTATGGCCCGATTAACTAAACGGCGTCCTACGGCGTCAGGTTTGCATTTCCGGACATTTCCTATGTGATAATTGCTCGTCTTAATGCCTACTACTATCACCCCTCTGAATGTGTCTGTCGAATTCGGCAACACCCTGTATTAACCTAAATTCGTAAAAGTTTGTTTTTCAAACTTGTCTCTGATGGTAGGTATTTCTTAACATCGTCCTATTAAGATCCGCGAAGTTTTGTTGACTTCTTCAGTGTATGAGCACCATACAAATAAGCCAGCGTTGATTCCTATGAAGGGGACTACACGGAAACAACCAAGCCTTATTCGAGATTTGAACCCAAGCGCACTGCATGGCTGCTCAGAACGTTAACCACAATGCTATGTGGGCGGACAGTTTGGAAAAGTATATGTTTTAATAAGCCTATATGAATGTCTAAAAATCTTTATGGGAGTAATTGTTACGAGACAATTCCTTTATAATCATGCTTTTCTTTCAAAATTTCTTTTTATTACTTTGATCCCATACTAATCTTTTTTATATTGTCAAATTCATTAAAATATTTATTTGTGAAAATATGAAACTTCTTTTGCGGGACAAATAATTCAGTTTCTTTCATCACTTATAATTAAAAAAAAACAGAAGAAAATATATATAAGCATGTTATTAACTGAAACTCTTTTTCCCGTTTAATTGTTAAGATTTTTGAGACTGGTCATGTAAAAGGAAACGGTTCAAAATACACATCACTATAAAATTCTGAAATAGATACAGAGCCGCATTTACAATTCCCACTTACCTTAAAAGTGAGAGACACTGGAAAAGCATTTGCGAAGATGATTAAATAATCATTAAATATTACTCTAACAATTTCGAAGGCTGGTGAGTCCGACAACAATTTATAATTTACATGTCAACTGTTATACGAGGGAATACTAAGCATTATTTTAACTTGACGTTTAATGTCTTGAAGGGTGTTACAAAATAGTGATTTTAAATATACATAAATTTTTAGTTTTCCATAACGTGTGTTATTTTACTCAGCTGGTAACTAATGAATCTTTCGAAATTTTCTTTGGGTTCCCTACAGTTTTAAAATTGACGAACATATATTGAAAACTTGTCAGTTTAATGCAGAATGAACACAGGGAAATTAAAAGGAAATTGATATAGTTTGAGGAATAAAAAATTGAAGTTCTTATTTTGTTCCCTTCTTTTTTCTGTTGAGAATATATTATGAGTTTAAAGTCAATTTGAAGTGTACGTTCCAGAACGTTATAATCAATGTTATGCCTGTTTTAAACTATTTTTGATTATTGATTGGAAAATGTTAGGGTTTTCTCGAAGCACGCCGTCATGTTTAATGATAATTTAATGAAGTCGTCATTCGGACCATGTTCTTCATCATAATTTCATTACTTTAAAAACTGAAATCCCGTTGCTTTATCACTTTGCGCGTGATACTAATAATCTGACATAAATTGAAATTTTGATTTAACGAAGAAAATTCGCTCTATTCCTTGGGGAAATATTTGATTTCCCTATAAATAAATAAAACGCTTGAGAATTTGTTTGAAAATTAATGGCAACGTCTCAATTCACTTCAAATTTTTGCCGCAATGTTTGGGGGAAACAGGGTGAATTTATGTTTAAGCATCTCATTTTAATATTTGATTGTATTATTTAAATTGTCAATCACCCAGTTTATGAGTTGTTTATAATTTAGTCAATAATAGAGAGGGTCTGTGAAGTGTTTTGTAACTATTATATTGCATTTCTCAAACATGCTCAGTGAATAAAAGAGGATATTTATCATGAGTGTTTACATTAAATGCTCGTTATAAACATACAAAAAATTTTGTATTAGTATATGTTTTAAATAGAACCGTTTTATGCATGCATCTGGGGTCTTTTATATGGTAGAATAATAAGTTTGAAGTGAGTATTGAAAAAATTGTTATGTAATCTCGAGGCTAGTTTATTCACATGAATTAGAGAGTATAGACAAAATACAATGGCCAAATTAACGTATATAGTGACAAAATGTAATTATTCAGAGCAAAAGAGTTGAGTGAGATTATACATATTTGATACTGTAACTTTTTATTCGTAAAATTGCTACGTTGAATACATGAGTTTATCCAAAATTTCGAAACCTTTCATTGTTACACTGGATACTTGTAGAATAAAAGAACGCAGTTTATGAGGACTATTGTAGTCGAATTGCAGAGACTCTGACCTGAAAAATCAAAGACTGTGTTTTGCTCACTCAACAATCAAGTTATACTTTATCGTAGGAGAAAGGGAATAGCGAGACAACCTCTGATCAAAACAGATGCCTTAAGGTTAAGAAAACACAACCAGCATAGCACGATTATTGCAGTTGAAAGAAAAATACAATAAAAAAATATTAAATGAACATACTAAGATAATAATGAATCTACTACTGGCTAATGAATCTACTACTGGCTAATCCTCTGGTATACTAATAACATACCAGAGGATAGTATGGAATAATGGAAGGGAAAATGCTAGTGAAGAATGTGGCTTGTTTGGAAACCATTCTTTTTTTCCGACGTGGCAGTCTGATTGTCTTTCGATAAAAAGTTGTTAGTTTTTTGTAATGAGAGCTCCAAATAGGTGAACCAACATCACACGCTATTGCCACCTAAATTTAAATCCAGCAACCCCAGAGTTGACATATGGGTGGGCTTGCACCCACCTTCTACTCCTACAAACACTCGAAAGAAGAAATAAAAACTAAAATTTAAAAAAGGGGTAGAAAAGTAAAGCTATTAGAAAGATGTCAGCAAGGAATCTACAGATGATTGGTTGAAGACTTTTGAGGCAGTTGATGCATTCATAAATGGACTGATATATACTGCTCAAAACAATTACGAGAACACATGGTTTTAACGAAATTACGCAAATACTGTCACCGATAAATAACATAAAATAAATTATCCATAATTTAAAGCCTAGCAGGAAACAGAAGAAGAAAACTTCATATGCAAATCAAAGTTCATGACGTTAAAAACCAGAAAAAGAACATAAGGGCGGAAATCGGGATGTTGCAGAAACGTCTATTTCACTGCCTTCACTGTGAAATTTGATTGCTCAGTTATGCTTTTTGAGAAAAGGTGACTTGAAAATGTCTCAACAACGTGATTTACCGGAATCCATGGCATGGCGTATTATAGGCAGACTTGAATCCGGGCAAATACAACGTAGTGTCGCGAACGCTGTTGGAGTCACCAGAAGTGTCGTTGCAAGGCTGTTGAATCGATTCCAAGAATCAGGGAATGTTAGACGTCGACCAGGGCAAGGTCGGCCATGCGCCACTACAGCAACTGATGACCGGTATATACTGTTAACAGCTCGTCGAAACAGAACAGACAATGCTACTCAGATGCAAAGACAGTTGCTTTTGGCAACAGGACGAAGGGTGTCCAGCCAAACAGAACGTAATAGGCTTCATCAGGGAGGTCTCTATTTATGTAGGCCAATGGTCTGCATTCCGTTGACCTCACGCCTCCGTGCGGCCCGAAGAAGATGGGCTGCTGAACATCGAGATTGGGAGCAACATGATTGGAGCCAAGTGCTGTTTACAGAGGAGTCCCGATTCAGTCTGGAGTGTGACACCCGACGTGTTTTGGTATGGAGGGAAAGGTGCACTCGAAATAACCCTACATTCGTTGGTGAAAGGTCACAATACAGACGAGCTGGTTTTATGGTATGGGGTGGAATCAGCATAGGTGGACGTACGGACCTGCATATCATTCCGAATGGTACTTTGACTGCCCGAAGGTATGCAGACGAGATACTGAGACCTCATGTCATAACTTACGCTGCAGCCATTGGAGATTCCTTTGTTTTCCAGCATGATATTGCCAGACCGCATACAGCTCGTCTTGTGGAGAACATGCTTGAAGCTGAAACATTACAGTGTATGGAATGGCCAGCGTGCTCTCGTGACCTGAATCCAATCGAGCATGTTTGGGACATGCTCGGACGACGCATTGCTGCAAAACCAAGGCCTCCTTTTACTCTTCGAGACTTGGAAATTGCACTTCTTTAGGAGTGGAACAGTATTCCCCAAAGTCTTATCGATAACATCATCGCATCCATGGAAAAAAGGTGTGCAACACAACAGGAACAGTCTTAGCTGTTCGAGGAGACCACGCGCCATATTAAAAATCTTGCATCATTTCTAAACAATCCGTTTTATATCATTGATAGGAAATTTTGGTGAATGATAGGAAAATTTGTTGGGGCTGGTACAAATGTACCAATGATAATAATTATTTGGTGAGAAATGGGAAATGGCACGTGGTATCTGGTAGTAAACAAATTAAATTTCCACACCAGCAAAGTATAGTGGTTAAAATACTATTGCGTTGTGTAATTTTAAATTCGTAAGATATAGTCAAAGTGAAATATTTACTTATCTATACTCGAGAATTTTAACATCTGAAAAAAAACACAGTGTCCTTTCCGTGATGTTGGTAGCACGTGGAAGTCGACGTACAACAGCTATATCTACGAGGACTCGGCTACAGGGAGTAGATGCAGCTAGGCCTACTTCGTAGAATCTGGTCCACGAGTCGATGCATAGAAATTGATTTAGAGCCTGGAAGCGGGACTTCTGAAGCTGAATCCCTTCTAGATGTAGCACAGCAATGACTATGTCTGACCCAAAAGTCTGGCTAATACAGGAGCATTGCTGGATGATGTACTTGATGAATAATCGACGCAGAAAGGATACTGGCACACGTTAAAATCTAATTATACTTTATTCCTCGAAGACATGTTGATGATGACAGAATAAATTAAAAAAACTTATGCCAGTGTCGTAAATAAGTCCTGAGACTAGATCAATTGTGGGATCTCGCCCTGTTCACAAACAACACCACACATGGCGAAAAACGCCATTCGAAAAATACTCTCATAAATTTTCTCGTAAAAAATGCCAGCCTAACAAAATGCTCTTACTGCAAAAAAATACTCTTTTAAAAATGCACACACTTCACTGCAAGCGCGTTCTCTTATATAGAAGCATAGCCTGCTCACAGACTGGAGCTCGTAAGCGCTAGTATGCTTCCGCTCTGATAAATAGATCGCATCTTCTTTTGCACATATTAATCAAATCAAACTTGTAGGAAGGGATAATTAAATAATTTACAAATGCTAGCTGTAGCAAAAGACTATATTAAAAACTAAATACTGAAAACTGCGATTACCTTGTTCTTATTATTAAGGAAAACTCTGCGTATGAATACATTCTCTATCCTGCACGTGCTTATCAGTTAAATTACAGTTAAGTGAAGGATTCGAATCGCCATGAGATTTCGAATTTGAGAATCGATTCTGTTATTGATATATTTGATTATTGTAGATAATAACAATGTAATTGCTTTAAGAATTCAAACTGTACCTGGAAAATTATCAGTTATATTTTAATCATTAAGCTAACCGAGCAAAGTTAATATTAATACAGCTAGCGAATAATTAATTTAAGAGATTATATAAATTAATGAAGTCAAATATAGTAGTTAATTACAGTTGATATTGATAATTATATTTTATATTTAACAAATGAAAAGGTAATTAATTTTCTACATAGTGACATTATGTCACAATCGTTTACATGTAACCAAATTGTTGTCCTAAATCATCTTTTCATGTTTTTTACATATTTTCAAAGAATTAAAGCTTAATTACAAAATTTTTTTATGTCTTTTTTTCTGTATCGCGCATTGATACGCGTGTACTATCCATTTTATGGCAATACCTGGCTGTCTCGCACGGTTTTCTTAACTTCTTTGCTTGCTCTCTTAATTTTTTGAGCAGTGTAGATAGTAAAAAGATGAAGTCTGTTAGGGAAGTCGGTCTTGTAATTGTCGGTATTGTAAGTTTTTTAATGGACGTACGGACGAAAGAAGGCTGTGAAGTACACAGTCAAAGCTTTGAAGTCAACATAAATTTCTGCGAAATTATCAAAAATGGAAAACAAATGACTTTCAGTAAAGAAAAACACTGTTAATGATCACAGTTCTCCCTCTGACGAAGGAAGGGAATTCTGACAAGGTAAGGATTTTCAATAAACTTTGAAAGACCTACTGAAACATTCAGCCCTAAAGCCACCAAATAATTAATCGTACCTTTTCTTACTCTTTCTGCAGATAGCACTCGTTTAAAATACAAGTGTGAACTATTTTATGATGTAATTTAGTGTGTAATTATTGTTATAAATGTCACGAAGTTTTAATACTGGAAACAATTAACATGAGAAACGTTTTTGCGTGGATTTGTCCATCAAAATCGTTACAGGAAGACATTGTATAACGGAAATTCGTCACCGAAAAACACGCTGTTACATTGTTACAGCTGGGGGTTATACTTCGTATACAAAAGAATATTGTTGGTCGTTGTTCCTTTATGGAAATTCGTAGAAGTGTGGCTTGTCAGCAAAGAATGTAGAGCTACCAGTGCTGTCGAAAGCACCCTCAATGGAAAAATGACATTATTTGTTACAGTTAATTTTTCCCCGAAAAGAAATATGAAAGATATCAAATGTTTCTTCTGACTCCCTTTCTTATGTCTATACCCAAGGCATTTGAAATTATTTCAGGAATTACGTGAGAAACAAAATGAGTATATTCCGATAATTTTAAGTAGATATTTAAATTTGGATTTAAAAAAAGAAGGAAAACTAAGAGTTCATAAACTTCATGGATTACAGCTCAAAACTAATCCATCTATCAGCATCTCGTTGTGGTTCGTCTATCGATATAGTTTTCCCTCGACACATTAAGAAGATGGATTCAGTAAACTAGATCATTTGTTTCAGTTATCATAGACCTGTGTTAAGCATAGCTGAAAATGATTCAGGACGAAATTTTGAGTAAATGATAAATACACTTTTTAATAATAAAAATACTTTAGCTAGGGTGTTCGTATTTCAGCCTTGCATGAACGGCAGCCAAGGTAAGATGAGTCGTTAGAAAGGAGAAAAAAGTAGAAAACAGATTTTTGATGGGAATGCCTCTGCATTTCACGCACGCCGATACTGGTTATAATATATCACTGACCAGAGAATGATTTTTTTTTCATTTTTTATTTTCATGGGGGCCGTTAAATGGTTCTCTAAAATATTAATAAATCATTTAATACAGGGTGCGTCAGCCACATTTCTGAAGGTCAGTGGAAAGATAGTGGAGGGTGTAGGGCGGTTGTAGTGGGGTTGAAGGCCATGTGAAATATCTGCAATATAGTAATTGAATTGTATTATTTGAATATACTATAAATTCAAAATATTGCAAATGGAGTAAATTCTTACTTTAGGCTAATCATATTTATCTAAATTTTTAACGTTAATGATTTATTCTTTTAGTTTGAAACATAATTTTACAAAATCAGAAAGATATTTTCTTATACAGGGTGTCCGGGCTAAACGTATCCAAAATTTATGGCTTATTTTTACGAAACTACCCATTAGAAAAAAAAATATTTACATAGAAAGAACATCTCACCAAGTTTTAATACCAATCATAGATTTCAACCATAGTTTCATAAATTTCGATGTGTGCACCTTTTGTAACACGACAAAGGTCTAAATGGTAATCCAGTTCTCTCCAAGTGTTCGTAGCATATCAAAAGTTACACGAATTGCTTGAATGATACGCTTCTTCAACTCATCCACAATTTCCTTTTTTTGTTTATACACAATGGATTTGATTAATCCCCAAGCAAAAAGTCTAATAACTCCTGATATGCTACAAAAAATTTGGAGAGAACTGGATTACAATTTAGACCTTTGCCGTGCTACAAAAGGTGTACACGTCGAAATCTACATAATTCTATCAGCATCTCGTTGTGGTTCGTCTATGGATATAGTTTTCCATCGACACTATGATACTATGATTTAAATCTATGTTTGATATTAAAACTTGATGAGATGTTCTTTCTATTTAAATATTTGAACAAATAATTCTAATGGGTGATTCCGTAAAAATACTTCATAACTTTTGGATAATTTTATCCCGGACACCCTGTTTAATGTAATTATACCATTCGATTCAGTTTTTTAATAGATGATTCTGATATATAACTCTGATTTTACATTAGATGAAAAAAGACATTATCATCGTATTGTAGATAAGTCACTTTAAGACATCGTCTAATATAAAAGAAATATACTATTTCATTTCACAAAAGTTTATGTCGGGTATTATTTACATAAAAATCTCTTTTGTTTGGGGACATGTCAGTATTTCTTCTCTCAGGCTATAAATCCCACATACATTTTCATAATTTTTACTTATCCAAAATTGTCGACATTAATCATTCTGATTTATCCTCCAAATACTATTAAGAAACACCTTCGAATAACGTTGAAGCAACTCTTTTCCTAGAGCGACACAAATTGTCATAATCCCCCGTCTTTAAGCATAAGTTCATAAATGGCTGTTTAATCTTTCAGTGCAGATATTTTCCTTTAAAAAATGCGCCCGGATAAAATACTTCTGCTCCCCTGGCGCCAATCACCTAGAAACTGAAATTTGTCTAGAAACTTTAAGTATGACCCTAATTGCGCCGCGTGACGCTAAAGCAATTTATATCGAGTGAAAGGATGGTTATTTTCACAGCTCCATGTCAAATGGACAGCCATTACGGGAGATAAACACGTGGAGTTGTACACGGCTGAATTCCTGGAATTTATATTTGTCTGCTCGCAAAAGTGGAAGTTTGAGCAAATATTTTTGATCGTGGGCTGAAAGAAATTCTAAAGAGAAAATTCTAAAGTGTGTTCAGCAACAAGGATTTTTTTTATATGCACTTCCCATCCTTTATTTCGATGGTACTAATATACTTTATTTTGATTTAAATTAATTTATTTACAGGTCTGCTACATTTTTTCCCATTCGAGTTTCTTAATTTAATAGTAATATGGGTACTTTAGATTTGGTAGTGAGGTGAAAATAAATTACAGAAGCATGAAGCGTGTCTTAATTACATTTATTTTTGCAGTAAATGAGAAAAAAATTAACATATACATTTTAAGTACAAATATTTTTTAATCATTGATGAGCAAAGTCTAGCAGAGAGTTTTCATCAATTTTTTTTTTAATTTTACGCACCCCCCCCCTTTTTTTCAATGGTACAAATAAACTTTATTTTGATTTAAAGTAATTTATTTGCAGGTCTGCTATATTTTTTTCCCTTCCAGTTTCTTATTATAATAGTAATATGGTTACATTAGATTTGGTAGCGAGGTGAAAATAAATTACATAAGCATGAAGCGTATCATAATTACATTTATTTTTGCAGTAAATGAGAAAAAAATATAACATGTACATTTTAAGTACATATTTTTTTAATCATTGCTGAGCAAAGTCTAGCACAAAGAGTTTTAATAAAAAAATTGTTTTACGTACGTTCCCCCCACCCTTTTGTTTCAATGTTACTAATATACTTTATTTTGATTTAAAGTAATTTATTTGCAGGTCTGCTATATATTTTCTTACATTTTCTTAATTTAATAGTAATATGGTTACATTAGATTTGGTAGTGAGGTGCAAATAAATTACATAAGCAATAAATTACATAAGCGTGTCATAATTACATTTATTTTTGCAGTACAGGAGAAAAAAATTAATATATACTTTTTAAGTATAATTTTTTTAATCATTGATGAACAAATTCTAGCACAGAGAGTATTCACAAAAAAAATTATTTTACGTACATCCCCCCCCCCTTTATTTTAGTAGTTTTAATATACTTTATTTTGAATTAAAGTAATCTTTTTGCTGGTTTGCTACTTTTTTTCTTCCATTTTCTTAATTTAATAGTAATATGGTTAAATTAAATTTGTTAGTGAGGTGAAAATAAATTACATAAGCATGAAACGTGTCATAATTACATTTCTTTTTGAAGTAAAGGAGAAAAAAAAATTACCTATACAACTTAAGTAAAATTTTTTTAAAATCATTGATTGCAAAGTCTAGCACAGAGAGTATTCACAAAAAAATTTATTTTGCGTACATCCCCCACCCCCTATTCTTTTATTTCAGTGGTACAAATATACTTTATTTTGATGTAAAGTAATTTTTTTGCTGGTTTACTACATTTTTTTCTTACATTTTCTTAATTTAATAGTAATATAGTTACATTAGATTTGGTAGTGAGGTGAAAATAAATTACATAAGCATGAACCGTGTCATAATTGCCTTTATTTTTGCAGTAAAAGAGAAAGTAATTAATATATACATGTTAAGTATAATTTTTTTTTAAATCATTGATGAGCAAAGTCTAGCACAGAGAGTTTCCATCAAAATTTTTAATTTTACGTACATTCCCCACCTTTATTTCAGTATTACTAATATACTTTATTTTGATTTAATGTAATTTTTTTACTGCTCTGCTATATTTTTTCTTACATTTTCTTAATTTGATAGCAATATGGTTACATTAGATTTGGTAGTGACGTGAAAATAAATTGCATAAGCATGAAGCAAGTCATAATTACAGTTATTTTTGCAGTAAATGAGAAAAAAATAATATATAAATTTTAAGTATAATTTTTTAGTCATTGATGAGCAAATTCTAGCACAGACAGTTTTCATCAGAATTTTTAATTTTAAGTACAATTCTCCCACCCCCCTTTGTTTCTTTATAATATGGTTCAAATATATTTGTATGTAGTTTTTGTTCACAGCAAAGTTATGGCAAAACTGCATTTGAGATAATTGATCCCCCGAAGGTGAAATTTAAATTGTTAAGTACTTTACCTATCAATTTTTACTTAAGACAAAAATTGTTTTAGTCTTTTTGATGGATTCGCTATTACATAATCAATAGTTCATACTTGTATTTAGCACATAAAATATTAGTTACAGAGTTTGTTTGAAACTTGAAACTGACTTTCTACGGATTCCGCAAACCCAACATTATGAAGAAATGTAATTTTCGAGGATTTTCCCTTATAAGTTGCTGAAAAATATTGCTAACATTAAAGAGAGAACTATAAGAGAAAATTTCAGTTTAGTATTAATATACACTAGTGCTGAAAATTGGAGGATACCATTAAACTTGAAAATTATAAAGCAATCACACACGCACGCACACACGTACTTTGACACGTACGAGATTTTTTTTTACAAATCATATCCTTCCGAACTATAATGGATTGTTCTCACAATTTATAATCTAAATAAAAAGGTGTAAAAAAATTCCAATTTCTTTCAAAAAATTGGATAGAAACTTAAACTAAAGTCGATTACCATCACATAAAAAATAATACGAGAGAACCTCTTGAGAGAAATACGCCCGGGGAGTAGACATCCTTTTTTACAAATCCTAAATTTCAGAAATTTTCAGAAAATAAAATAATGTATATTGTGGTGAAAAAAATTTCGAAAATAGTTTCTTTTTCCACTGCGACCCAAATTGTAAAGATCATCTGTTTCCGGCATAAAAAATAAAGTTAAAGAATACCTCTTTTCAAATAGATATTTTAAAATATATTCCCTTTATGGCGAATGAAACTCAGTAGTTCCTAAATTCAGTCGCTAAAGACAGCGATAAATGCATATTTCAGTAAAAATGAATCGTCTGCTATTTTGAGTTACGTCACGTGTTTTCATGGCGGTGTAACTATCAATATATACATCACAAAATCTAAAAATATCGGTTTTTATTATTCAAACTAGATTTTCAAAAGTTTCATAAAATAAGAAATAAGTTTATGTCGAACCCGATATCTGTTTCTACAAAAGCCAGGGCCTTTGCCACTTAGAAAGTAGACGTTAAAAGGCCTGTTCACATAGAATCCGTCAGCATCAGGTTACTCGCATTGATATATTTTAAACCAATCACATAACTTAACAATTTCGTAGCTAATCTTTGAATGTTTGCGATTGGTTAAATATATTCCAATACAAGTAACGCTGACGCTGACGGATTGTATGTGAACAGGCCATTAGACATAAATTTTTGTATTTATTAGACACTACGCGAAATTTGTCGCACGATGGACTGTATGAAATATGTGTTTTTATTTCCCGTTTACTGAGAATTAAAGAAAAGAAAATATATTCCTGTCGAAATGCAGTGCACCACCTATATCCGTTACACCCCCTTAACTTCTAAATGGTCTTGATTTTCAACACTGTGGCGTCGTTGCACCAGTGCGCAGCAAGAAATCCAGTCCAGAGTGAAAAGTGTATAGTGGCTAATGAAGAGTATTTTCAGCAACATAAATAAATGATCCTGAAGATAGGGAAGTGTCTCAGTTTCTTTCTTTCGCTCTTTATGACATGACAATTTTCGAAATCGTGACTAAACAAATGTTCATTTTCTACATTCTGTTTTAAGTATTAATTTACGCAAGCTTTCTTTTCTTACTAAATCGATGATGCTGAACAACTTTGTAGCACACATTTTTCACGTATCTCGTACCGTTTTTGAGATAAAAACGCTAATTCCAAAATTTGCCTATAGATGGCATTGTAAGTTGTCTCATCGAGTAGCGCTTAGCCTTTTTACTGCACCTAGACACCCACTTTATGGCCTAAGCTGTCACCGTTTAGAAGTTAAGGGGGGTGTAACGGATATAGGTGGGAACCTTGTATATGTGCATGAAGTTTATTTATTGGATATATATATATATATATATATATATATTATATATATATACATATATATACCCAACAAACACAGGACTGACGGCAGCTTATCGGACCAGTGCTGGAGGCGCCGGTTGAACGACAAGTACGGGACAATTTTTCCGGGCCGCTGGCGGGTTGTTTACGAACCTCCGAAGGGGGAACGCTTTCCGTTTACGTGTTTCAGGGCCTGTTATGGGTTGATGTGAATCGCGCCGAAACCGTTTTTCCTGTATTGTCCCGGAACTGCACCTCCGATTCGTAACCACAAGTAACAGATATCTGCATCAGAATTACGGATTCGAAAGGGAAGGCGAAAATTAAATTAAACAGACTTTTCGAAAATTTTTATTTCATTGTTGTGAAACTTCTTTTACGCTGAAAATTACCATAATTTTCCTTGTATGTAAAGATTGTATTATGTGAGAAGTATTATATGAAAGCGTATAATTGTATTATGTGAAAATTCACATAATTTTCCTTGTATGTAAAGATTGTAATCTGTGTGTATGTTTTTAACTCCCTAGAATCTTATAAAAACAGATGAAAATTAGTTTCATTGTTTATTTTTATATATTACTGGAGAAATTAAATATCTAGTTAAAAATGGGTAATTGTTTCACCACTCTTTATTTATAAGAGAGGAAATAGTGATAAAATTTGTAATTTTTTAAATTTCTTTTATAGTATATTAAAATAATAATATATATTTTTGTAGATAAAATATTAAAAATATATTTTTCAGGAAACTTACATATTCTAAGTATTTCTAATTGTTAGATGCCATTATAAAACAACTGATTTTGTAGATTTTTTTCTCGAATTTCATCGTATTAATTTTACAGTAACATATTCTTATAATACAAATTTGAATGAAAGAAAAAGAATTTTAAATTTACTGACCTTAGTTAAAATAAATAAATCACACATATTTAGAAAAATATTAATGTAATCTAATGTCAGAGACATAGACAGTAGATGTCATGAGACACCAAAAAAGATAAAAAAATAAGACCATTGATCCTCAGTACGTACATTGAAGAATATATATTACATTGTTTTTTTCGTAATTGAATCAGGATACGAGAAATAATATTTACAATAAGAAAAAAAAGGCCAAAAAATTAGTTTAAATAAATGTTAGAAATAAAAAATAGGCAATTAAGTTTAAAATAATAAGTAAGTTATATTTAATAAATTAAATTGGCAGGTCTGAACATCCGCGAGTACAGAAAACGGAACTGCACTTTGCGGGATCGAACCCAGGACGGAAGCATGAGAAGCAAAAACGAACGCCATACACCAGCATTCCCTGACAGATTGTCAAGTGTGGAACTTCAGTAAGAGGAAACTGCCTGGCATGGGACAGAAAAACAAATGAAAAATATTAAGCACTATCAGAAACCAATGAATTAACCTGTGAACAATTAATGGACTGGGTAAGATTTGAAATATTAAGATCGGAACATAAATTTTTAATTTCAGCTAACACATCGCGGATTTTGATAAATTTATTTAGTGTACATCTAGATTATACATTCATTGTTGTGTTGTAAATTTTGAATAGGTTTGCGAGATGAGAGATATAAATTTTTTTAAGAGCTTAGCTGTATGAAAGAGTATTGGAAGTTTGGTACCAAACTGCTTACCAGTTTTTACAGTGACGTAAGCCTAAAATAATTAATTCGCCTTCGACTTCCATAGCCAAAGTGTCGGTAAGGATTCCTTAAAAAGGATTTTAAGTGGCCGTTCGGTTTTGGGATTTTTTTTCCAAAAAATTCAATGCGTATGTTAATTAAGTAATTTTGAAAGGTCCGATATTAATCTAATTGCAGTAATGTTTTCAGATAAGATTTTGACAAAGTTTCATGAAATTGATTTGGGATATTGAATTTTGACTAGGTTGTACATTTTGTTGAGGGTATCTTTGTACCCTTCCGCCATTAAAAAAAAACATGGCTCAGGTTTGGTTTCCCGCCTAACAGGAAATTCATCATTAGCAGCGGGAATTTCTTTCCTCCGGATTACGACAGTTTCCTAGGATAGAAAATTGGTTTGAGAGAGGGATTCGATCATTAATGCTAGTTAAGTTAGAGTCGAGAGCAATTCGCTTTAGACAAACACCAATTTCAAAAATCACATTATGTTCGATTTCGTTCAAAATTGCCACATCACATTGCATACCAAGATTATAATATTTTATACATTACATATACAATGTATTTTTCATTTTCATAATAACACTAAACTTTTGAATGTAGTTGACTTTTTTATGCGGCCCGCCTGCCTTGAAAAAATTTACCATGTAGCCCAGATGCTGCAAAAGGTTAAACACCCTGCTTTAAGCTCATCTGCCTGATTCAGAGGTTTAACTTTTTCAGATTTAGGAATATAATCAAAAGTGGGTGTAGAAGAAAATTTAAACGCACACTTCCTGTGCATAAGATTAAAAGGTTCTTTGAGATTGGGGATGTTAAACGTTATTTTGAAAAAAAAAATTCATGTTTTTCAAAAGTCCATAGTAATCACACATGGTTTCCATTACTTATTTCACTGACACATTGAATTGTGTTTTGTTTTGTTTTTTATTATTAAATTTTGGTATTATCTTTTGAGAATGTATTTTCGTTTTTATCAATGCAACTCTTGCAGAAGTGCAACGGACTGGTAAGGGTGACTCGGTAACGAATTTAATAATCCTTTCTACTGCTTGTGTGTGACATGGAAAATTGCTGAAGTCAGTACGTTGACTCTCCTGATCAGATTATTTTGCTTCCTTTAGAAACTGCTTTAGTTTGTAATCAGAAATATGCCTCGTTCTGTTACTTTAACATCTTTACATACAATCATATCAATATAATCCTTGGCATCAAAGTTTATACGTTGATTTTAAAACTTTCTAATGCCCCCTTCATTTTTCAGTCCATGCTTTTAGAATCCGGCGTAATCCAAGCTGTCTTACGTGGCTGCGATCAACTGATATAATACATAGGAGGAGATTTTCAGAAGCAGCGAAGTACGAATTTCTTTGAATGACTGGGTCAATTAAATTTTTAAGAGTCTGATGGAGGTAACGTGAATAGCTTACAAGTTTCCACAAGTGCTTCGATCCATGGATATAAGATAGTTTCAGCTTTATGTGAAACGAAACAGAGGCATATACTTACAAAATGTACTTAGTCAGTATTCGCAGATTTATTCTGCAGTACATTCTGTTCCCACATACAAGTGAAGTATTCGGTTTGCTAATGTAAGCTATCATGAATAACAAAGTTTTCCTGGTTTTCTCATAGACAAATCAGAAGAGCACCTTCCAACAGAGATTGCATTAGACATTTCTAACAAATATTTTGGGTCCACACTTAAATCATCCTTAATTTCTAGTAATGGAATGCCATTTTCAATAGGTGAAAATTCAATTACTGGAAGTTCATAGCAGGTTTCTAGTTGTTTACCTATTTCTACTCCAAATTAGGACGTAAGCGCAGTTCATTTCCATGAAATAGACAAATGAACCACTGCAGTGGCCTTCTTAATTCCTTTTCAAATAAACGAACCACACCATTATTCCATCCAGTGTTCACGGCAGTTCCATCCATTCCAATTACAGTAATGTTTAAATTCTGGTTGTTGCCATTGAAAAATGCTATTATGCTATCTTATACATTTTCCAGTGCCAGAAATCTGCTTCTGAAAATCTCGTCCTTTGTATGATATCAGATGATCGCAGTTATGTAAGAGAGAGCTTGGATTACCCCGGATTCTAAAAGCAAGGGCTGAAAATGAAGATGACATCAAAAATTTTTTATTTCAAAGTATAAACTTTGATGCCAAGGATTATATTGATGTGATTGAATGGAATGATGTTAAAGTAACAGGACTTCCTATGAAGAGGCTTATTTCTGATGACAAACTAAAGCAGTTTATAAAGGAAGCAAAAGAATCTGATCACGAGAGTCAATGTATTGACTTCAATAATTTTCCCATGTCACACACAAGCAGTTGAGAGGATTGTTAAACTAGTTAGCGAGTCAAAAATACATTCTCAAAAGATAATGCCAAAATTTGAAACAGAAAGCAATTCAATGTGTCAGTGAAATAAGTAAAGCAAACCATGTATGATTACTATAAACTTTTGAAAAATATGAATGTTTATTTCAAAATAACACTTTGCCTTTAAAGATATTACATTAATATTTTTCTAAATAAATGTGATTTGTTTATTTTAACTTAGGACCATTAATTAAAAATTGTTTTTTTCATTCCAATGTGTATTATAAGAATATGCTACTGTAAAATTAAGATGATGAAAATTGCGAAATTCTACAAAATCAGTTGTTCTGTAATGACATCTAAGGCAGCTTTTGAAAGCTATAGCATACTGAAATTTCAAAACATCTTTTTTTTCGCCTCATGACATTGGCCGGGAACTACAATGCACTAGTGTCATCTTATTGGACATTCAGTTGCACGTGATTGAAAAGGCGCCATTAAAGATTGCTTACAAGTTGGCTGAAATTAATCCACAAGTAAGTTTCATTCGTTAGTCTTAAATTATTGCCGTTAGATTTTATTTAACACCCTTACATAGTGAACATTATTCTATTACTGTTATAAGATAGTGTTTTAATCCAAGTTATAATATGAATTGACCATATTTCAGATCAAATTCTACTGAACTGAGTGTATTGAATTAGCAATACTTATACTTATATTAGCAATACTTATGGCACTTACGAGCACTTTCGTATGTATAAATAAAAACATTTTGTTTCGGAATAATTTAAGATTCGTGTTTCAGTTAATATTTCAGATGGAGAAAGGAAGTAAATGGTTTGTTCATCATTATAAATTTTCTTTGATAGTTTTCTTCCTGTTCAATGTATTGTATGATAAATCAATGAAATATTAGTTTGATATCTGAATTTTAATAATTATTAAATTATTGCACAATAAAATTATGATTCATATGATGTAATTTAATGTAATTGACATTTGTTTCTATGATATTTTACTCCAAAATTTATTCATTCACTTAATTAGATTGCTCATAAGCCTATTAACAAACATCCCAACTCAAATTAAGAACTCCCCCTTTGAAATTCAGATAAAGCATATTCACAGAGAAAGAAGAGATTGAGAATGATCATAAAAATACTAAAGCATAATCCATGATTCTAATTATATTAACAGCTATCTCATAGTAACATGCACACATAAGTACCTTTTTAAGCAATAATTTCGTTGGAAAGCCTTAATTAAATCAGATTAATTTGTTTAGGAATTCCAGTTTTCTCTAGAAGGTTTTTTATAACAGATAATTTATTTTTTAGGAATAATTATAATTAAAGTCATCTAAAAAAATGTCCAAAGCAACCAATATTACTTGTGGTTATATTATTTATATTAAAAATTGTTGATATATGATGTATATAATTATTGAATATATTGATATTTTCAATTATTATTGATATATAAATGCATTTATTCCCTAAACTAAGAGAAAAATATTTCCCACACAATTAGTAGCATGAAAAAAGTTTTAAAATAAATAAGTACAATGAAATTGGTAAAAAAAAATAACAAATAAAGACTTTTAATATGACAGTAGGATGTTCTTAATCTGTTTATAAAATCCACTACAATTTCTTTCTAACCTAACTTTTTTTTCATCAGTTTGTATGAAACATTAAAATTTTCTTTTCATGAATGGCGACGAAATCCATGAGATAATCAAAACATTTGAACGTTTGATGTATTTCATAATACCAGATCTGAAATACTAAAAATTTTTAAAAAAGAGTCAATGGTGCTATAATTTTTACTGCTATCCAAATACATTATTCATGTTTTTAATGGTAATATAGACAGCATTTTGCCTGTATGTTAACTTGGGCTTTATATTAAGAAACAAAAAATTTAGCATATTATGGATATTTATATACACATCACAATACCAACTAAGAAGGTTCAATTTCATGCTATAATTTTTATAAATTCTAACAGAACTTTATTGATTTTATACTTATAGATCATGCATACTTTTAACGCAACAAACCATATAATTCTGATTTATGCCCCATCATGTAGTATGCATGAGTGCGTAAAAGATGCAAAATACTCATGCACATATCAGTATAAATGTGAATATTAATGATTATAATTGTTTTTATTTTTTCTTATTGCTTAATCATGTATAGATGCAAAAGGTTATTCCATTTTTCATCCCTAAGTTATCAAATTGTTGGTCATTGTGCATTTATATAATTTTATTTCTCAGTTTCAGCTTTAAAATCTTGAAGAACTCAGCAAGGATGAGAACTTTTATTTAGATAACATCATGTATGTTAGATTGTTATTAAAACTTTAGGTAAACTTTTGCATTCTGTGTGTGTCATCGGTAAAATCTTTATTAAAAATGTGATAATGTTCTCAATAACTGCCTATATAAGCTCTTTGTTTTCAAAAGACTTTAAGAAAGTCTTTAGGTATCATTCTGTTCAAAATAAATAAGAACTTAGCCCAAAGTTATATGAAAAGGGGTCATATTCCCCCTTTTTATTTTAGTGATAAGCAAGTTTATAAAGAACTCTACTTTTCAATACTTCTTGGTTTGATAAATCGTTCAATTTTTATTATGGCATTATAAGAAAATATTGGTTTCTTTACAGAATTTCGAAAGTGGAATCTAGCTTCAGATCGCAGTCGTTTTGGAAGACCAAAGCTGACTTGAATTCATAACTTGTGTAAGTTTGTAACTTTTTTTTTCTCGACATATACTTTTGTTTTCAGCAGTAGACTCGTGGCCACAATCCACAATCACTGTTTTTAATATTTTTTAGATTTATTTTGAACTTTAATTTAAATTTTTCTATGAAAAAACTATAAAAATATTTATTAAAGAACTAAAAATTTCAAATTAATTTTTTTAACTTATATGCTAATCTCAACTTTCTCATAAATGTTGGTCTCAATAATTTGTGGATTGAATATTGATTTCCTTTATTTATTCTTTTTTAACTGTGAAGCTTGTTGTTAAGGTTTTAGGTGAGTGAGAAAGTGCAGTCCAGGGATTTCAGTTAATATGACTCTTGTGAAAGTCTTTTTAACACTTCCAAAAAAGAGGTTTATATTATAAAAGTATAAAATGCCAAGGTTTATTTATAAAATATAAAATCTGTTCATGGACAAAGTTTGTTTATAAAACTAGATTTTTATTAAAACTTTAGGTAAACTTTTGCATTCTGTGTGTGTCATTTGTAAAATCTTCATTAAAAATGTGAGAATTTCCTCAATAACTGATTTATAAGCTATTTGTTTTCAAGACTTTTAGAGAGTATTTAGTTGTCATGTTGTGCAAAATAAATAAGAACTTACTGGTCCAAATCATAGACGTGCCCCCCCCCCAACTTAACTTGAAATAAATTAAAATGTTAATAAAAGTTCAGTTAAATCAGAAAATTGTAGAAAACTTTTAAGAAAGTTGGTTTTTTCCCATTTTTCCAAACTGTGAAACTGAAAATACCGATTATGTCTTTAGCCCTAACATAGTTTTTAACAATGATATGATCCATAACAAAAATTCGATGGTACATTTTTTTTCTTCTTTTATTTATATTACATTTATTTTTCTCATTGTATAACTTTTTGAATACTACTCAAACATCAATTCTATTGTTACTCAATTTCAAAAAATCATAATATTTCAAAATTTAAGGATCGATCGGTAGTCAATTTGCTGAAAAGGGCCCTAGCTGAATTCAATTTGTATCCGTCCCAAATGTTAGAAGCACGCTACGCCTATGGTCCAAAGTATACATGTAAGGGGGTCATACTACCTTTTTTATTTCACTGATAAGCACATTTATAATGAACTCTGCTTTTCAATGCTTCTTGGTGTCACAAATCACTCTAATTTTTATTATAGCGTTATAAGAAAATATTGGTTTCTTTACAGAATTCTGAAACTGGAATCCATCTTCACCTCATTGTGATTTCCTTCAAAAGATTTCATAGCTCACTTGGCAGTGTGCTCGATTCATAATCTGTAAGTTGATTTGAACCTCACTGAACCCATTTTTTTTTTACTCTCTATATATGTTTTTTTTTCAGCAGTGAACTTGTGGGCAAAATCACAAAGTTGTGAATATATTTTTCTTAAATTTATTTTTTGTAATTAAATTTGAATTTTTCTATGAAAAACCATAAAAAATATTTTTATTACATAATTCTTAATTAATAAACAACTCAAATTTTCAAATTTCTCTTTGTATATTTTATAAGCTAATCCGAACATTCTCATAAACTTTGGTTGCAGTAATTTGTGGATTGATATTGATTTCCTTTATTCATTATATTTTTAACTGGCAAGCCTGTTATTAAAGTATTAGGTACGTCCGAAAGTGCAGTTCAGGGACTTCAGTTAACCATGACTCTTGTGAAAGTCTTTTATCATAACTGCTTACCCCAAAATATTTTATATTTTTATATTATAAAGATATAAAATGCCAAGGGTTATTTTACTCTTGATAGTTAATGTTAAAAATTTTTTAATATAATTTTTAGAATTTCATGAGAAGTAGTTAGAGGTTCATTCATAATTCCTTACAGAAGTAATAATAATAATAATATTGCTTTTGGATGTGTTAGATCATTCGTTGATGACCTAATAGGTAGTTGAATGTCATTTGGAATACTAACTTCTGCCTAGTATTTAATTAATTTATTATTTCATTGTCAAATTTCGGTGGAGATCTGTCACATAAAATATATTTTTGTGAGCAGCTGTTATTATAAAGTGTAAGGATAAGGGCAGTAAAAAAATATTCCAAAATATATTATTTAGGTTCAGTTAATTATTAAACAATTGTTGACTATAATAAGGTTATGTTTGCAAGTGTGTAGGTTTTTTTATGGTGTATTATTTGGTTTATCTAAGTTAAGTTGAAAAATGATGCAAGCATACAAAGATTGACTTGCTGTCAATGTTGAGTGCAGTGGCATAGATTATTTTACAAAGTGCAATAAAATACTTTTAAATTTTCAAACCGAACTTCTAACCAGAATTTAAAAAAAAAATTAATAAAACTTTTAAAATTGAAAATATTTTCATGGATCTAAAGAATGGAACATAACACCTGTATGGTCAACTAAGTCATGGATAAAAGATGCAGCCCTAAAAGCAAATTTCCTTTTAGAACTGAATCGTTTATCCATGAATTTGTTGACTATACGGGTTTTCTATTCCATTGTTAAGATCTGTGAAAATACTCTCATTAGCAAAATATTTTTTAAAAAATTTAAATTTGGGTTAGAAGCTTGGTTTAAAAAGTCTAAGTGTTTCTTCACGCTTTATAATATAATCTATGCCATTTCACTCAACATTGACAGCTAGTCAATATTACCCAGCTCATTTTTCAAATTAACCTAGACAAATCAAACAATATATCATAACAATTGTTTAGTAATTACTGAATCTAAATAGTATACTTTGAATAATTTCTTACTGTGGTTATCCCTAATAACAGCTGCTCGCAAATAAAGAATATTTTATACACAGATCTCCACCGTAATTTGACAATTAAGTAACAAAAGATATGCTGTATTAAAATATTATGCAGAAGTTAGTATCCCAAATTACTTTCTACCACATTTTTTGTAAAACCAATTACTGTGAAAGCTACATCATATAATAAATGTTTACTTTATTCATTATTATAGTAATAGATTAGTTAAAGAGTATTCACCCTTTTCACTAAATTTCTGAGTACAGTACGACATTCAATCCTGTCAATTAAATGATTAGTTATTACAGATATAAATAAAATACATTAGAATGCCTTGATAGAGTACAATAATTGAAAGCTGACAGAGAGACTTGTTTAGAATGACAACAAAATTTTCTCTTCACTATCGAGAATCACTCTCACATTGAAAGTAAAGAAACACAAGAATGAAGATTGAATACTAAATAAAATGTTCGCATATAACATCTTAAATTTCTAAATCTGACCCAGCATCTGTATTAATGCTCTCTATGGCATGTTGCAATCAAATTTAGAAATTTAAGATTTTGTATGCTAATGTTTTACTTAGCATTCAATCTTTATTCTTGTGTTTCTCTACTTTCAACAGCTTTACTGTCAATAGTGAAGAGGAAATTTTGGTGTCATTCTAGACAAGTCTCTGATTCAGCTTTCAATGTTGAGCTGAAATTATGCTCAACATTAAAAACTTATTATTGTACTCTTATCGAGGTAATCTACCCTATTTTATTTATATCTATAATAACAAATTAATCGACATAGTTGGATTTTCAACTGTACAGAGAGAAATTTAGTGAAAAGGGGAATACTCTTTAACAAATATTTTTAACTATTTTCTATTAATATATTTATTTCATCAAGTAAATATTTATTACATGATGTAGTTTTCACAGTATGTAATTGGTTTTACAAAAAAATGTGGTAGGAATTTACTTCTTGGAAGTAGTTATCAATAAAATGACAACAGATTTAAAACTGCACTCATGTGTTGGGTGCTGTTTTATATCAAGTTTTTCTAAACCCCTGTCTGAGGATTTATATTTCCTAATTGGATTTATTTAATTCTACTTTATCAACAATAATTTTTTCAACTACTTTCAACAATCAACTATTTTTATAACAATAAATTACCCTTTAATGTACAAAATTATGCAAAAAATAATTTTCTTATCTGCAGAACATTTACTAACTCTACATCAAAAAATAATTTAAATAAATTCTTCTTTTGATTCATAAATTATATCAGGGGATGGGAGTCATTTTCCTTTCACATAAATTTATGAACTGATTTTCTCTTTCTTTTTTTTCCCCTAGATGCTGTAAAGATGGAGCCAGAGGTACAGCAAAAGGATCCTGTTTTGTAGAAAGAAATTGTGTAAATGTGCTATGTACTTTCTAAATAAACTATTTTTACTTTAAACCAGCTCTTTTCTGTATTTAAAAACATGTGTTTCTATAATTATCTTTTATAATTTTGAGAAATATTACTATCATGGTACTATTTTTAAGAAATATTACTATCATAGTACTATTTCTCAAAAATAGTACTATCAAGTGTTGGATATTGAATGTCCAATATAATATAAAAGAAGATATTTTTTAAAAATGACTTATAAGAATTTAATGAATTACTCTTTAATTCACAAAATTATGCAAAAAATAATTTTCTTATCTGTAGAGCATTTATTAATTCTACACCAAAAAATAATTTAAATAAATTCTTCTGAGCAAGTTTTCATAAGCTCACAAAGAAGGGTTTCATCATACACACTACACATTACTCAAGTTTTGAAAAATGAATGTATCAAATTTATATTTATAAATTTATCAAATTATGTTAATAAATTTTATACTGGGGAAGTACAAATTCTTTGGGTTAATTATTAACATGGATTTATGTTTCATTTCTTTGGATGAAATGCAATAATATGAATGGAAAGAATAAATACATAGCACTGTTTTACATACTATATCTCATTCTAAATTTAAAAAAAAACAAACGGGAACCTTAGATCGAATGGAAAGGTGATTTAGCTTTAATGGTTGGTATTAATGTTATCTTAACTTTCAAATTTGGGTATATGTATCTTAATACAAGAGAACGTTTTGTTCTAACAAGTAAACTTGTGATTCATATGCAAATTTTTAAGTAATAACAAAGATCAGTATTTGGTAATACCTAAAAATACATAAGGCAAAGCTGGAAAGAATACTAGAAATATGAAGGCAAAATAATAATAATAATAATAATAAAAGTGAAGGGGTTGATATCAGAGGTTATTCGTCAATGTAATAAATAATAAAAATAAGCATATAAACGAAAGGGTCCTACGCAAAACTTTGAAAAAATGCCGCCGGTCCGATTCTGGTAGATTGCTGGCATGATGCCCGGATTTACGGCACATTGCTGTTTACGAGATGGGTAGATGACGGTATGTCGACACCAATTATTGCTCCCGTAACCGGCCCGTCAACCTCTTGTTACACTGCGGCTATCTGTCCGCATCGATGGCTTACTCGCGGCTGTCTCACGGTTCGCAGTCGGATGACCGATGGCTCGATTCCTAACGGAAGCGGCCCAGCACTCGACGGGGTAGTCGCGGACAAGAGGACACAGCCGTGGCTTAAACGATACTAACCTAATGCGCCGGCCCGGCAGTGGAGAAATCGGCTGGCCGGAACCTTCCGACCCCGGCCCGATGCCTCTGTGTTTGTTGGGTATATATATATATATATATATCTATATATATATATATATATATATATATATATATATTTCAGTGCAATCTCGATCTATCGTTTTACGAGGGACCGATTGAAATGAACGATAAATGCGGGAAAACAGTAGATGCGGTAACATAACAAAGCAATATGATCGTTGGGACTGGATAAAATGAACGACACATACGGAAAAACGATGGATCCGAAAACGACCGATCGAGATTCCACTGTATATATATATATATATATATATATATATATATATATATATATATATATATATATATATATATATATATATATATATATATATACATATATATATATATATATATACATATACATATATATATATATATATATATATATACATATATATATATATATATATATATATATATATATATATATATATATATATATATATATATATATATATATATATATATATGGAAGGATTGGACGGGTGGAAGGAATTTGTAGGTCCCATTCCTGATCTCTTAAAACTAGCAGAAATATGTATGCTGTGCCCGAAATAGATTTTATCTGGAATACATCTTAATAATTAAATGTTTTGTTACACATTTAAATTTTATTGTGAACTGTATAAGTATAAAATTAATTATTAAAATAAAAGAATTATACTAATGTACAGTAGTTTTATTTTCCCAAGTCCTTTAACCCCTTAATGATCGCACAATTTTCAAGAAAACGTTAATAAAAGTCCTATTTTTTTCCGGAGGATTCCCTTTACTTCTTGATCTGCCACATCTAGTTAAAAAAAACAAAACATCTCCATTTGCATTATAAATAGTCTGGTGCTGCCATCTGGTAAGTAAAATAAGAAATAAAACTTTTTCCGGTAAAATGTAATGGAGTGTTTTAATATTTTTGGTGCCCTAACTTTAAACCCTCTAGCCTGGAATTATCACGGGAAGGAGAAATAGAAGGCGAAACCTCACCCCGTTATTTTGTCGTGAGTGAGAAGGAAAGAGTTAATTTTATTTTTTAATAGTGGTCAACTACTAAATTTTGTTGCTCAACTTCTAACGCAGAAACTGAGTTTCCAAAAATGGAATAATAATAATTAAAAGCTTCTTTCACAAAATATTACAGTTAGTATGCTCATTCAGGAAGGGACTGAGATAAGATTAATGCATGCTTTTTTGTGATTCAGTGTAATCCATTAGTTGTATTTCGGTTTATAGGGAGCACTTCCCTTAAATGGTCAACTTCTGGTACCTTTACCTTATACATTATCACATTAATGTATAAATATAGAAAGGTAGGTTGTAATCGAATATAACTCAAATTTTGAGACATGCAAGTAATTTTCTATACCTGTAATTAGTTATATATGAATTTAACCGACTTTTTACTGAAATAAGACACCACAGAACTCGAACACGAAATGTATGATAAATTTGATTTTGATACATGTTACATTTTCTCTCATTTCCTAATGCAATAATAACTCATTGACAGAATTTTAGGTCATTTTAAAAGTAATACAAACTAAATGTAATAAAAGTATCTCCCAAATTTCTCATAAATCACATTAAATATTTCTAAAAGTGTTTAAAGACCGTAAGTGTCAAGACTATTTCAAGAATCAATGCGTATTATAAGTCCATAAATCTTTGTATTCGGAAATGTCGTTTGCCCCAGAGACGGTATTTATCAAAATTATGTTGGAAGAAAAATGGGGATTTAACGTTTAAATTTGTCCATATCCTTGCTATAATTAAGAGAGGGTTGGGATGATACAAATTAATTTTACAGCACCGGAAGACTAGACACTGAATTCAATATATTTAGCATTATAATTAAAACAGAAACTCTGTTTGCTCCCAAACTGCAGATAAATTAATATTCCTAAACAACAATAACTCGAAATTGATACTAATTAATGCATAAGTTAGCAGTAGAAATTAATCGATATGTGTGTATAATAGGGGGTTTGTGATTTATTTATACAACTTTTCGTTTGTTTTACTAAAAGATTGAAGTATGTATAATTTTAAGGTTTTATTGGCTTTTGCCAGTTATAGCCGCTGCTATCTTCGTTTATGGTTATATAGCATAAAAATATAGCTATGGGAATCGCAAGATATCTCAAACAATAAATATAATTCTATATTTATCTAT
The DNA here is from genome assembly GCA_907164885.2 of Dolomedes plantarius. Taxonomy (NCBI): domain Eukaryota; kingdom Metazoa; phylum Arthropoda; class Arachnida; order Araneae; family Dolomedidae; genus Dolomedes; species Dolomedes plantarius. Next base: position 73,052,212 of record OU015493.1, on the reverse strand, counting down.
ATATATTGGGATATAAACGAGCCATGTATTTTTGAATACCTTAAAATCTGATATGGTAAATTTCCAAGTTACCTCGGATATATATATATATACAGAGGCTGTTCGCACATTTTTTTGACGATTTTGGTCAGCGGTAATAAAAAATTGTTTGCTGAAAAGAAATAATTGCAATTGTACTATGTTTTTAAAAGTCAAAATTATCGTCTGCGGCTTGAAAGTTTTGTTTTTATTCAAAATCTCGTTTTTAACAAAGCAGTGGTTCGAAGGCTACATTTATGCTCTTTCCGAAGAGAAATATGCATACTCCGTTATCCAAAAACGATGTGAGAGTCATGGTTTTGTGATATCTAAAGCGTCGATAGTTAATATCGTCAACAAGAAAGGAAAAAAACGTCAAATTGGAGCCTCAAGTGGGACAAAAATTCCAAACAAGTATCCAAGGAAAAAACGGACATCTTCGACTATTGCTAAGGTACGTTGTTTAATGTTAAAAGAAAATCCCCCTAGTCAAAGGACAGTTGCAAAATCATTAATATGCTAGGTGTCCACTGTAAACAAAATGATAAACGTTGATTTAAATCTTAAGAAAGCGAAAAAACGCAACGTGCATCGTCTTCTTCCAAATCATATCGCTGAACGCACTACACGCTGCAGAATTCTATATGAGAAACACTTATCCAAAGAAAAATGGAAAACAATTGTCACAATAGATGAATCATGGGTGTATTTAAATGATTGCAACAAAAAAAGAGCCATTTATTATCATAAAAGGGGAGAAAAAAATTTAAGTACATGGTTCAAAGAATCGAAAGAAAGTTTTTCTAAGGGATTCATGATTGTTGCTGGTTTTTCTTATAATGGCAAGTTAAAATTAAAGAGAGTGGAAAAAAATGTCAAGAGTAACTCCAAATACTATCAGGAATATATTTTATCTCGAATTTTTCTGAATGAAATACCGTCGCTTTACCCACAGTGCCATCTGTCTGTGAGACTCCATCAGGACAAAGCTAGCAGTCACACATCAAAATCCACTGTAAATTTCCTAAAAGAAATGGAACGAAAAACTGGTATCAAGGCCATACCCTTCTCTGATATCCCTATTAAATCTCCCGGTGTATCACCTATGGATTTTTTTTCTTTCGGACTTTTAAAATCTGCATTATCCAAACGTCGTCCCAAAACCCTTACAGGACTCTGGAAAGCTGTTCAGGAGGAATGGGATAGAATACCTCTTCTGACACTTCAAAAGGCATTATTATCCTGGAAATTGCGGTGTCGAAAGATAGTTCAAAATAAGGGATGTCAAATAGAACATTTAAAACACAAGAACTTTATGTAATTTAGTTTAGTGAATACAATATACATCGTCTAAAAAATGTGTGAACAGCCTCTGTATATATATATATATATATATATATACGAGTGGGTGTGATTGGTTCGGAAATCCCAAGTCTTACTTGAAAACGATAAAAACTCATTTATTAAAAGAAAGATTATTTGATGCAGTATGTACAGGTGAAGAAACTTGTGATAAAACTAGATAGTCCGCACCACAGCACTTGACTCTGCTGCTTAGCCACGTGCAAATTAAAGTACCTCGCAGAGTCACCCATTTATTTATCAACATCTCATGGCTCTTCTAAAGGCAATCTTCGTGACCGTTGTGCTACTGGAGTGTTGTGCTGTTTCAACACGGCATTCAAACGCAAATCATCCTTACTGGGTTGTTTAATCGGTTCAGGCCCTTTCGCTAACTGAAGAACCTGATCTCGTAAACTACTATCAACGATGTGATTAAAATCAAGTGATGCGCTGTCAACCACTGCCGAACAAAATGGAAGTTCACTCTGAATCTCCGACGAGAAAGCAATAGCCTGTTCTTTTTGGCCGTCTGCCAAGTCATTTCCCCTAAGAAACTTCAAAGAATTCGGCGGGAAGATTCCCTGCATCTCTAACTGATCGCTGACTACAGAGTGAATTTCAAAGGGTTTATTATCTTTGGGAAAAAGAAAAGAAAAAGTTTCAGTCTCAGCAAAAGCTCTGTTTCCAAAGCAATTTTTGATTAGTATAGGGCCCGATGTGGTTTTCTGTGGAAAAAGGGATTGATTTACAATTATTAGCTCACTTCCAGAATCTTAGAGAAATTTTATTTTTTTCCCATCCACGAGACTATCAATGAACTCTAGTTCACTACGCATCAGGTTTTTCGGTGTTGCCTTGATTCCAGATACCCCGAACTCATCTTCTGTCTCGTTATGTTTCGATTTTTCGTACCGTTTCGGGCAGGTGCGAGCAAAATAAAAGTTTTCTCCCTTCCATCCACACACATAACAAATTATTTATGCTTGACTATTCTAATATCGGTTACGACAAAAAGATTCCTTTTTGTTTGGCGGATTTTGAGAACATGCATTCGCCTCATTAGTATGGAAACCAGGATGGTTTACCTCAGACAATGATTTACTTCGTGATGAACAAAATAAGTCACATTCGCGACCTAAGTGATATGGGCTAAAACACGATTTATCCACACGTAATTCTATGTATTCTTTAATTTTGAAATCCAATGTTTCATACAATTTATCAGCGACAATCAAATCACACAATTTTCTAAAATCCTTTTTTATTTCCCTAACTTGACAATAGTAATCAAATGTTGCAGTCAGTCTCGATGCAAATTACACGTGCTATTCATTTGATAAGCGTTGAGGATGTTAAGAATGACTCCAACACTCTCTAGGTGTCGGTTGAAATTCAGCTAAAAACAACTTTAGTTTTTCTTAAACTGACAATTCCTCTTCGGTTGCATATGTTAAAACATTATTATCCTTTACCCCTAGCAAGTTAATTAATATCTCAGCTTTTCAGCCTATAGGAACTTCTTTCTTAACTAATACTTTCTCTAAAAATGCAAAAAACTAATGTAATGCCTCGGGTTTCTCAGGAACAGAAATTGTTAGTGTTTTTACACTTTTTACTACATTCTCAACACTAAGTGGCGCGTTAGTTCGTTCACCAGGCAATGATTGATTTTTTAACTTCTCTAGCTCAATTTCCTTCTCGAGTTGGGCTAATTTAATTTTTCAATCTAAAATCTAAATTGTTCATTAGCTGCTTGAGTCATGCGATCCTTCACGACCGAATGACAACACCACAGACAAACGCTTGTTCCGTTTTAAACACATCACAATTTTCTATTAATTTCTTAATATCCACAATATTACCTTTATCTGGTACAGTCTCTCAGAGTTCCTGGGTAATAAGTTTTAAATCAACATTTTTTAAGTTATTTAGAATACTCATTTTGAATGAAAAAAATGGCACAGTACCTCTAGGTTTCACCAAGATATCACCTAATTCGAACCACCAGGATGCAGGTGTCCGAAGTTCCCGGTCGTGTTTGGTTCTGAAATTACACATCTTACTTAATAACGATCAAAATTTATTTATTAAAAGAGCGATGATATGATGCAGTATGTACAGATGAAGAAACTTGCGATAAAAACTAGATAGTCGGCTCCTCAGCACTTTATTCTGCTGCTTATCCCCGCGCATCCGCTTCCCACTGCACATGTGTCTCCTTAACGAGAACTCAAGGCCACTTCGTTCTTCTCCTCCGCGAGTCGAACGAACCGTCAGCTCTTCTACGACCGAGTTAGCGACTCGACTCAGTGCAATCGAACTGCCGGCCATTTATACGAGTACCCGGGAAACGTCCCCTTGTGTCACACTCGGAGGTGTTCGCTTCTTCGATTCCCACGGCGTGGTGTCAGAAGTGGGATTCGGCTCACTTCGTGCTCCCCCTATATATATATATATATATATATATATATATATATATTTATATGACACCCGGTGGCGTAGTAGATAAAAGCATCAAGCTAACCCACCACAGGTCCAGGGTTCGATCCTGCGACTGGGCGAGGTCGAGTCAGCCTTTCTTCCCTTGAGTGGGTCGATAAACGACTAATCTTGTTTGGGAACTAAACTCTGGAGGTCCCACGTCAGGTTGACTACCTGACCGAGAGTTATGCTGTATGGCACTCCATGCCCACGGCCAAGAAAGCGGAGATGGGTACCGCGGGCCCATATATATATATATATATATATATATATATATATATATATATATATATATATATATATATATATATATGTCGGACGTTGGTGCTTCACGCCCGATCTATTTAACACATCATTCCAAATATCCTATTAATCATTTTGCAGTCCGTGGTCCGATGGCGAGGCAATGTAGAATCCAAACTCAAATACAGTGACGACAACTCCATTATCATTTACTAACATATTTATTAAATATCTTAACGACTCTCAGCTCCATAACTAAAAAATATGGCGTCCCAATCCCATTAAAATCTGTGCGCCTTCAGCACACATCCTTTCCATTCCCTAGTTATCCATGGCTCTGGCGATTTTTCTTTGTTTCAACGTTAAAACCAACGCTCAGTGACGCTCATTACTTATGCGTGATGTCATATCGTACATGTTCTTTTTTTGCTTAACTCAGCAGTTCCTTTCTCTTCGACGCTCAAACCACAGATGCGCCAAGATTATATAATGAAAAGGGGAATTTCCCTTTAGAATCTGTGGTTCTTCGGAGATTGAATCAAGCCGACCCATTAATTCCATTTTCACTGCAATACATACGCCGCTTATTTGAACTCCCAGACTTTTTAATTGTTAAATCCTATATTTTAATAACTAAAATCCCAGTTTAAGGTCGCGAGATCGCCCCCCATATTTAAGCCTCACAACTTTCCCCCCCCGTCCCCCTGAAGGCGTGCACACAAGGAGTAGCTAATTCTCTGCAGCACGTCCTCAGAAGAGAAAACACAAAATTGAATTTCAAAGATTTTTTCTAACCCACTGGAAAATATGCTGAGTTGGGACGTCTCCCACACAACAAAAATTAACTAATAACCCTAGCTACTGAAACTCATCATCATCTTGTTAACCCATTTTAACCAACTAAAATTAAATTACATTTACGATTAGAATAGGGCGATCGTTCTCCTGAAGGCGTGCACACAAAGAATGGCCAGTTCCCTGCAACATGTCTCCAGAAGAGAAAAACAACTAAAATTAATTTAATTAATCATCAACTGAAAATTGCCGTGCAGGGCGGATCCTTCCCCACACAACAAACTCAGAGAAACCCAACTAATTTATTCCTTTTTACGACTTGATTCAACCACATCAAAATTAACTAAATTTTCCTAAATATTTGACATCTAATTTTAAAAAAATCTAAAATTAATATTCTTATTTACTATACTAAAGTCGTGCACCTAACCCCATGGAGCTGAGAAAAATACAAGTTACATAAATGTCTCCATTCGAGACAGAAGTTACATTGAATCACTTAAAATATTATGACAACAATAACACAGCAGTAATTATTAAAATATCAAAATTAATTGTAAAAGAATATTACATCAACATTATTAATAGAACACTAAAATTAAATTTAATAAACACAAAATATATCTTGAACTTGTAAGAAAATGGTAAATAAAATTTCCGTGAACACCCACACTATCCTTTTTAGCTCAAGAAAAACAAACCTCGTGCCGAAGCATCTTGAGTCCATCACCTAGAAAATGAGTCCTGACTTTAAAATTGACAAAGTTCAGAGTTCTTGAAATATTTACAGTTCTTGTAAAAAATTGGGGTGTCACAAAACTTCATACAAAATAATTTTATTTATAACTCTATTATTAGAATTTAAAACCCTTCCTCAGATGTCTGTTATGGTGGCCATACTCCACAACAGCAGTGGGAATTTTATTAAGAGCTTTCAGCGTATCATCGGGGATACCTGATTCCTCCGAAACTTCAAATTTGACACAACAAACCACTAGTGAAAACCATAACCCTAATACATATTTCAAATTCTCTAATATTTCAAAAAATTTTCGTTTTAACCATGATGTACAAAATATTATACCTCTGAGTTTTACAAAATAATGAAGCATGTCTTTACACTCATGCCTATCTGAAAATTTTCCATGGAGACCTCCAAAAACTAGTAAATGAAGTGGCGACGAAAAACACACAAGAAATGAATATCAAATTATTAACCAAAAGCACAGTAACAATTTTAAAAGATCAACTTTAAATGATTATACTCAAAATACACAATATTTATCAATATGAAAAAGGCAATTAAATCATTGAGGTATGAAATTAACTTTCAATACAACACTTTCCTATACATTTTAATACCATAAACTTTTCATTTCATTTAAAAACCAATTTTAAAACCTACTCAAGTTTGACTAAGACATGGTTGAACTCATGCTTGTTCTGCTTCTAGACTCAATTTGATAAAATATGTCAACATATTCACATTTTGATCAAAACTCACAATTCTACAAATTTCAAAAATTAAAACTTCAGATCTTACATCTTTATCAATACAACTCAATTCCCTACCTCACAAATATCATATATCAAATAAATTTATATCAATACACTAAAAAATACACTCATAAAATTATATCTGAAAATATCAATTATTATACAGGCTTGAGTACCCACTTTCAATGTATAGAAAATCAAACACACATTATTAAATCAATAAACTTTAAAAAATATTTACAAAATAACGAGACTGCCAACAGAATAAAATCAAAATGCACATTTAGACCCGACCATGTTTAGAATTTTCCACAATATAATGAAATTACCATTTTCAAAATTTTACCAATATTATTGTTACTATTATTCTGCTATCTAGCTTTCCCCCCTCCCCGAGACTTTTTTTTTTAAAAATATATCTTTAATTTAAGACAGCACACAACGTTTAACCACATAAGTGGAGTCAAGAGGGTGTTAGGCACCCAACATATAAAATCAATTAAGAGATGGATCTCTGGGATAGGCAATTTTGTCATATTCGGGAAAATGTAGATACAGCTCAACACATTAATGTAACAAAACATTGCAAAGATGGTAACAAAATTTTCAAAATAATTTAGGTTTAGCCAAAGTTCTTTCATAAGTTTTTAAATTTCAATTCAAAAATACATAATTATTAACTTCCAATAAATTCAATACAAATCATCTTCTAGTTTACTTTCACAATATTACTTCATCAGTTCCAATGTTATTATTTTATTTACTCATTAACAATCATAATTTTATAATTTCAATTTTTTACTTGTAACTCGTATCAACATTTTATCTTAATTTCCCCCCCTCCCCGAACAAAACAGGATTGACGGGAATGATCATCCCCAGAAAAAAATTTTCAACATGTACTTAATTTTAACAATATTAAAATTTTCATTTCTTTATACCAATAGTTTCAAATTGTGAAAACATTTTCTACTGAATTTTAACTTTTGTATTTTAACCACAATTTCCAAAATTTACACAAAATTTTCCCATTTTACATATAATAGTTACTTATTTCAATTTTCATCAATACAATTTCAATTTTAAAATTTCAATACCTTAAAGTCAAAAGTAATTCACATCTTCAACTTGTACAATTGCTAATTTAACCAATTTAGTAATTTTTCATATTTCTCATTTTTAACATTTTTTCAGAACCATTTGTTTTTAATTTATCGAGACATAGTTATTGACATTATTATTAATTCATGTAACATTGCACTTCAAAACTATTTGGCATGTTTATTTTGTAAATTTAAATCAAAAGGCTTACCTTAATTTTATCCCAATTTAACTTAATTTAATATTTTACCTATTTATTTGTTTAGAATTCACAACATTTTTCTTCTTAAAATTGATCCTGAAAACGGCAGACAGTCCCGGAGAGCCACGGAAATCTTGTTTCGCACACATCCTGAAGCTGGGAAAATTTTGTGAAGAAAGAAAAAAAAAATCCGCTGAAGTTTCACACACAAAACATTTTCGATGACAAAAGATGGCACAACACCGCTGACACATCTCATAACAGCCATGTTGCCGCTTGATGACAACCTTATTCAATTAATTTTGAAAAAAGATGACAAATTTTTAACTATGGTTTTTGTAGCACAAAATGTAAAACACTTTTAACGATGAGCAGCCGACACGACGAAAAATTTTACTAATCTCATAATTTTAAAAACAGATGACATCACTGCCTTAATTTTTGAAGCATAGAAATATGATGATCACAAGCCGAAGATTTTTTCTTAATACGATGAAATATTGAATTTCTTGAATTTTATAGGCTGGGTTCCCACAGCGAAAAGGTTGCAGAATCGCTGCCGACTTACGTCGGACGTTGGTGCTTCACGCCCGATCTATTTAACACATCATTCCAAATATCCTATTAATCATTTTGCAGTCCGTGGTCCGATGGCGAGGCAATGTAGAATCCAAACTCAAATACAGTGACGACAACTCCATTATCATTTACTAACATATTTATTAAATATCTTAACGACTCTCAGCTCCATAACTAAAAAATATGGCGTCCCAATCCCATTAAAATCTGTGCGCCTTCAGCACACATCCTTTCCATTCCCTAGTTATCCATGGCTCTGGCGATTTTTCTTTGTTTCAACGTTAAAACCAACGCTCAGTGACGCTCATTACTTATGCGTGATGTCATATCGTACATGTTCTTTTTTTTTGCTTAACTCAGCAGTTCCTTTCTCTTCGACGCTCAAACCACAGATGCGCCAAGATTATATAATGAAAAGGGGAATTTCCCTTTACAATCTGTGGTTCTTCGGAGATTGAATCAAGCCGATCCATTAATTCCATTTTCACTGCAATACATACGCCGCTTATTTGAACTCCCAGACTTTTTAATTGTTAAGTCCTATATTTTAATAACTAAAATCCCATTTTAAGGTCGCGTGATCACCCCTCCATATTTAAGGCTCACATATATATATATATATATATATATATATATATATATATATATATATATATATATATATATATATGAAATATCCGGAATGGTCATCTCCTGAAAATACTGCAATCGAGGTCGTAACGAAAAGATTCCAAATCATAACGAATAACTGAAGTTTATTGACAAAACACAGCGGCACATCTTAATCACTTCGTGTCAGCCCAACGTCTAAATCGTAGCGCGCAAAAATAGAATTAGGTCAAAGAGACGTTGCCAAAATTGCCGGAGAAAGTTAGTATATGGAAAGGCTAAGCATCTCGCCAATGCTTCGGAAAACTGTTACCAGATAAGAAAGTTCATAAAGGGCGATTAAAGGTTATTAATAATATTATGACACACACACACACACACACAGATATATATAAATAAATAAATAAATATATATATATATATATATATATATATATATATATATATATATATATATATATATATATATGTGTGTGTGTGTGTGTGTGTATATGTATGTATGTATGTATACTATTTATAATATATAAAAATAAAAATCTGGGAACCTTATAAAAAAGAAATTTTGATCGCGTGTCAGTATAAGTGTATTTCAATATAACATTTATGGAAGAATACTCGAAGAATTGAATATTATCTTGTTGTAAGTTAGCACTTTTTCTTTACGTCTTTCAACCTCAAATATACCAGCTCGTTGATATTTTCATTCAGCTAGGATATAATTTTTTTTTCTTATCTCCTTCTTCATTATTTATATGAAAAAAATAATGTCGATACGTATATGTTCAAACATATATTAAAGATTATAAAATAAGTGTTTTTAAGTGTCATTGAAGTATAACTTTTATAGAGGGTAGTTAACCAAATTTTAAAAAATCAAACAGTTTTAAAAAAGAATATGGAGTGTTTTTTATACTTCATACTTATAACCTTTTTGTATTTTAGATAAAAATCATAAAAATAGAGAAACAGAAGTACAAAATCTGAATTTTATTTTTATTTTTTTGCTTACTTTCAAAAGCTCTTACTTACATGCTGTTGAATAGTTTTGTTATTAAAGGAAGAGTTAAAACAAGTTGCATTCTTATTATCAAAAAATTTAAAAAAATCTTATACCACTTTTGTGATTCATGAAACAACAAATGAGTTTTGAATCTAAAAATTTAAAAATGTATTTGTTTATAGTTCCATCTTATTCTAAAGCACAGCTCAATAAATTATGAATCAAAAGGAATCAACCTACACGTGAGGTTGCTATGGTTACAGGGACAGAATTTTTTCACAAGCTGTGAGCATTTTTGCATCGTATTACCATCATTGCAGTTTTCACAGGAATGAATGTAACATTAGCTTCCGAATTTATGCTCTTTGAACTTTTCGAATAACGACATTTTTGCATAAAATATTACTGGTATATATCGTTGAATAACGAATAGAATTATTTCAAATTAAATTACTCTGGCGTGTATTATTAGATTTACGGTTGCAGTTTTTCAAAATATTCAGAGAATCTTAGTAATGTGAAATTTGAAACTTTTTTGTTAATTACTTGCTGTTTCGATAAAGTTTGGGTTTTTTATATTTCTTACCTTAATAATGATACAGTTAAAATTTTCTTTCAAATAAGAATAATTTTCTGCAGTTTTTGCATCCTATTTTTTCGATGTTTACAATTTGATTAAAACTCCTGTTTGGAATTCGGGTAAATAGCATAAAATTTCAAAAATTTTCTTGTTTTGCGTTTCCACAAGTTTCCTTTAAGTTATAATTAACGAAACATTTAAAATCTATAGCAAAATTATTTTTCAGTAGATATGTCACTATTTCCATAAAGTTAGTATGATATTTTCTGACAACTCTGATGATTCATTCAGTTTTTGTAATGAGATTATATCGATTAGAAATTCAAATGTTATGTAAAAATTTTGGTTTAAGAAAGCACCAGGCTATATATTAGAGGGTTAATTCGTAGTTTTCTTGTAAAAACAAATCTATTAGAAAGTTTCCTATAATCTTTAGGCCATTCGATAGCTTCTAGTGAAATGAAATACTAAAAATTACTCCAAAGAATTGAAAATGAAAGCAAATTTGTCTATAATATATATATATATATATATATATATATATATATATATATATATATATATATATATATATAAATCTACTCAACTCACTAGATTTTTACGTGCTTTATGCACAGCTTTTTACATAGCTTTTCAACCAGCATGATTAAATCTTATTTTAAGCCAATCAAATGCCGTGAATGCTTTATGCTTAAAACAGATCCGTCAAGATGATTCTTTCGGCTTCTAGAGAAAAGGAATTGCTCTCTCTTGATTTAAGGCATCCGCTTATAAATAATTCATCATTTGACTACATCATATATCAAAAGTTTCACTTCTGAAATGTCTAATTTTCACCTGCCTGAGTGAACAAGACTGTTTGAAGCATAGTATCAGAAAATGAAATATTTAAAAAGAGAACTTATTAAAAAAAATTCATTTTGAATTAGAACAGTACAAAATTTTTTAAACGTTTTATTTTTAAGTCTGCTGTGTACTAACCCTATTGGATTTGCTCACCTCAGTGTTAACATATGGATAAAATTTGTCCATGGATTGCCGAATTGGATTTAAAGATATTTTTAAAATTATACTCTGTGATAGAGAAAGAAAATTTACACACTGGAGCAATTCTCGTTTGAAAAAAATGCAAATAATATTTAAAAATTTAAATTATTGAGGGAAAACATCTGGTATAGTGTATTTTGAACGCTCATAAATTCCTTTGGTGGACGAAACTTATAAATGAATCCTGCTGCAAAGTGCAGAGCATTTCAGGCTATGTGAAAATGCCAATTTGATTGGATTATCAGCATTTATGTAGCTGTAAATAGTACAGACATTTTTTTCCACGGGTTAAAACATTGAGGTGAGAAAATCCAGTAGGGTTAGTGCACAACAGCCTTAACAGTACCTTAAGACCAAAACGGTGACGTTAATTTTAATATTATTTATTAAAATTGTAGTAATATTTTTTATTAAAATTGTTTTAATATTATTTATTAAAATTGTAGTTATTTCTAGATCTGATCGTCACAAAACTTATTTCTCATGTGCTTTAAAATTTTGTTAGTTTATAAAAAGTTATCCTTTCGTAGCTAATTATTTTCCTTTTATTTCTCTAATTTAACGAATGTTAACATTAATTTCCTTTATTTTTTTATCCTCATTCGTACTTTTTATGATATAAAAGAATTTTTACTTCAATTTAATTAACTATTGAATAATTGCAATTTCTTCTTATCTAACTCCTTGATTGTACTCGATATAATGACTTGCTCTTATATATTTTACATCATAATCAATAGTTAAAAAGAAGGAATTTTATAATTCCTCAGATTTTGTAAGATCTCAGATTTTGTAAGACCTCAGATTTTGTAAATTAGAATTTATTACAGATAACGAAAGGTTATGTTAATTTAGATAAAATTTTTATTATGCATGAGCACTTAAGTTAATTTAAAAAATTGGCATGAGAATTTATAAAAAAAGTATAGATTCTTAATTTATAAATTTTTTGGTTATACTAATAAACAACTGATTTCAAAATACCACGACAAATCCAATGATACTGACCACAAATGATTACACAGTATCCACGACACAGAATGTTTCTTAGTCTCCTTGTGTTCCAAACAGCTGTTCCTGACATGCAAGTACTTTGTCTTTTGTTGTTGTCTTCTTTTCTGCTGTATCAAGTGGGTGTAAAAACTTGCTTCAGCCGAAGTTATTTTGTTGCTGGTGGATGTACTTTACTTGAAAAGTTCTTTCGACAATTAAAAGTTAATAGCTTTTATAAGCATGCATCACTTAAGACAAAAATAATATATTTATTGAAAAATAGAATTATATGATTTTTAATTTAGCGAACCGTATTTTACAGCAAATTTATGTTGTAAAACATGCAAAAATTTTTGCAAAGTCTATAATTTTTAGAATTAAAATATAGGTAGAATAGGAAAAGTGTGTGTGGAGAAAATACGTGTAGGTTTTTGCATATGCGTATTTTTATTTGCATAATATGTTGAACAAAGGAAGCAGGAGTTCATGTACACGACCCCAAAATGCATGAAAATATATCTGTTTTATACATTTTATTCTTAAACAATTATAATACATCTTTGTAAAGATATCCTTTACCATTTTTCGTTTCTAACTTGTATCCTTTAAGTACACTATCCAGTTACCTGGTACTCCGCGCAAATTTGTCCTAGAGCGGACCGCCAATAGGAAAAGCATCTATTTCAGAAAAGCGGTTGAATTATAGACATGAATGGTGTTAGGGAGCGTACTCACACGTTTTCGATTTTCAGTAAACGGTGATTAAGCACCGCACACTGTGCGCCTGCATTGGTTTGGCGACGGGAAACCGCGACAAACCAACTCTACGCTATTGTTAATTTGAGGTTTAAAACTGTGAACTGCTTGCGATAAGTATTTAATGGCAAGGTTTTGTGATTTGAGGCTTGGTTATTATTTATCTGCTTGTAGATATACTAGCGTATTCTAAATTTATCCTCCGGCACCTCCCTGTGGTAGGCCCTGGGGGGAGGGGGGTCTACCAAGAGGTAGATCGCCAACGCCGGAGGAGCGTGGGGCTTAAATGTGTTTGATGAGCAACCTTACTATGGAAAGCAAAGGAGAAAAACACGAGAGTGAGAGAGTGTTTCTTGAGGGCTTAGCGGACTTTAAGATTAAGTGATTGATTAACGCTTTCAGCACTTCTAAACTGACAGTCGGTATTAAACGACAAATGAACGATGATTTAGTTGAGCTAGATAATATTATCAAGGGACAGCAAAAGTTACTACAGTACTTAAAGGGACAACTCATCATGGTAGAAAAACAGGAAGCTTTGAGCGTCGCTGATGTTCTGAAAAAGAAGCCGATTGAGAGGAGAAGACCAATTAAGAAGGTCAGAAGAGAAGAAGTTAATGAAATAGAGATTATCCCTTTGAAAACACAAGAATCCGGCATAACGAAAAAGGAAATTAAGGATAACATAAAACCTGAGAATTTGAGTATTGGCATTAAAACCTGTTGAAAGATAGGCAAATGGAGAATATTGATTGGCACAGATATGAAGGAGGAACTTAAAATATGTTTGAAGGAGTTTATGTTTGAAGAAGTAGGGGAAATGAGCAAGTCGTATGAAGCACATAAGCCCAAGAAAAAGATCCATGCATCATTTTGTTTGATACCGAAGAGACTTATGAAAGGTAAGAGATGTTGGAAATCATCAGATGGCAGAATGAGGAGTTAGCACATAAGGATATAGAAGTTTGTTATGAAGCATAAGACTGAAAGAGGATATAACTGGATCCTCAGCATGAAAGGGGAAGTTTATAGAAAAATAGAAGAAATGAAGAAGATTAAAATCGGCTGGATGTGCCATGATTTGATAGACTATACAAGGCCAGCGGTTTGCTACAACTGTTGGAGGATCGGACATGTAGTTAAGCATTGTAGAAACAATAAAAGTGTAAGAATTGCTTTGAAGAGGAGCACGAGGAACCATGCAAAAAGGAATTGGTTTGCGTTAAATATAAGAGGTTCCAGAAGAAGACAAATAAGAAGATCGAAATGAATCATTTGCTGACGGATGCCGGCTGCAGATGCTACAGAGCAGAAATTGAAAGAATCACCGAGAACACGGACTATGGTCCCATGAGACTCAGCGGTGAACTTCTCTTTTTGCTTTTGTGTTGTTAACTTTATCTTACTTTTAACATATCCTTGAAATGTTTGCATTTTGATATTGGTGCTTACTAAGTTGGATTTAATATACATGTGATTGTCAAGTTATGGCCTGCAGGTGCACTGTAGGATTAATGTTGTGAATATATAATTTGTTGATCTTGGTTACTGAATACGAGCTGTGACAGTTCCATTAATAGATTTAATATACGGTAATTTTGCTTGTTGTCTTTGGCTGCCTGAACGGGTGGTTCGGGACTATTGTTAAATTATTGTAAACTCTTTGGTTAAATAAAAATGGAAGTTGATGTATTTCGCAGAATGGTGACTGCAGTGAAATTGGGAATAGAAATTGATTTGTTAAATTTTGGCTCTTGGATGACTCTGAACGTAATACCGCGATTGGGTAGTGTTAAATGGCATTAGACTAGACACTGGAGGTGAGAGGAGCCCTGCTAACACGGGAGGCTAGGAACTGAACAGGTGTCTGGTGCCGCGGAACAGAAGTCGAGCAGGTTGCCGTCATGGCGACAAGTTATTAGTAGTTTAATTTAAGCGCATATACGCGAAAGCGGAGGGAGCCAGGGTGTTTCGAATAAGTCCAAAGCATCGTTGAATCAAATGGAACACGTCGTTTAAAAGTCGCTGTTTAGAAATTTCGGCATTTTCCCTTGTTCAGCGGTGATTTTCTTGATAAATATGAAATTATAATTTTCTTCCAGAATAAGTTTGTAGAGTGAGTAATAAGACTTGTGCTTAAATAATATTTGTTGCGGGAAAATACCACACACTACATTTTAAAAATAATTACAAGATAAAAAGAACTTTTTATATACCATGTTTTTAAATTTTCTGTTGAATCATATAGACCTGACAATTCTATGAATTAATAAATACTTTAAAAAAATGTTTTGATGAATTATCGCATCAAGTTTTAAAAAAATGAAGTTAATTGGAAGTTAACTTGCGATTAACACTTCGTTCCCGTCCAGGGCGATAGATGGCTATATCTTTCTACAAAAAAATGAACAGAAATTGAATTCAATGCTGCTTAAAGATGGCTAAAAGTATCAAAATAATGCATTGTCATCCTGTTCTGAGATATTCTAAAAGTTTCAAATGTCTAGCTAGTCGGGAAGTTAGTTAAAAATTGATTGCAATATTTGTACTGGACACAAACAAACAAACAAGAAAGCGAGTTAATAAAAACATGGAAATTACAAACTTATTTATGAGTCGGAGTTATCAGAAAAAGAACACAGACATCCATGACAACACTTGTGTAAAAAAGAAAAAATAGAAAAAAATTAACAGATGAACCCACAGTACAAAAAATAAAATATAATAAAAATACACGGGAAACTTGGTGTTACAAGGAGAGCCACTAGTAGACTGCAATCCATCAACATTTTCTCCTCTCTGGAATGCAAACGCAAATCGCACATCGCATACATTTTAAAATCCAATTCAACTCTGAGGGAGTCGCAAACTTTGACGTACTCTGGTAGCCACAAGCTAAAACCAATTTTAATTGAACTAAAATACATGTTTAATATATGTTTGAAGGAAGTATAAACAAATACTGAATCGGACAAAACAGTTTATTCTGTGAAAGAAATTGAGAGGAAACAAACGAATAGCCAAGAAAGTAAATCTATATAATAACAGCTGAAGGTAAACAAATGTTAGTTTGTTAGTTAGTCAGCAGACACGGGGAAGGGCTAATCTAGCGAACCGAGCATAGCAGGATATCGCGACTGGTACCGATGGACGCGGTCGGACGAGACGCGTGCACTGATAACATCCGCAACTTTCAAAACTTTAAACTTTTTAAATTATTCATTTAAAACCGCCGAACTCAAAAGAAGCGGGTAATAGAAACATGTCATTCCGGGTGGGCCAGCTCCTTTCCGTTTCGCAAATTTCCACTATATTCATGCATGCAAAATTAAAGTTTTCCGCCCACCAATCGACAAATTTTTTATTTCCATGTGTTCTACAACTCTTCATCTTTAAGGATATGCACATTTTCAAAAAGTTAAAAATGTTTTTCACTGCAAATGAAGCTTTTTCCCCAAAGCAGTTTTCCGAATTTCACGAAATCGACAATTTTGATGGACAAATATTTTGGTTTTCTTCACCTATAAATGTCAATTTTACGATTTATCGGTATTTTCTAGATGATCAGTTTCCAAAATATACCAAATACATTTAACAGAAAAAATGTTATCATTCTAAAAAAGCGTACTTACAAAACTCACTTTTGAAATTTCCCTCACTGATCGCCATTGTATCTTAATGTAACTTGAATGCCGAGTTCATAATTTTTCGACTTATTATTTTACTCACTAATAATTCCAGCAAATTCGTGAAATTTGTTTCTAATTAATGAGGAAGTGATGAGGATTCTTCCACCACCAATTTTGAATTCATCAGAACTGTCTTTGTATTTTTTAAAGCAATTTTTGCCCCATGAGATGCAATGTTTACATTCCGCCATGCTGCCAAAAGGAAAATAACCAAATGCCAAAATAGTTGAGAACGAGTCATTTATTTAATAATTGAAATCCAGAAATAATTTTAGTTTCAGGAAAGGAGAAGTTAAAACCTATAGAATTTTTTTCTTATAAGGCGAAACGTCGCAACGTCACTACCTACGTCAGTTTTCTTCTGCTATAGATGACGTCATTATCGGGTGGCAGAAAACAGAAGCAGTTCCTATGCGTTTGCATGTGTTTTTGAACAATACCTTCATTTTGAGTTAAAAAATTTAAGTTTATTTCTAAAATTCCTCATATTAGTTGCATGTAACAGGTATTTTAACACTTTTTTTTAATATTTCGCAAGGTTTAAGAGAATATAATGAGAATGATTATTATTATGTTGAGATGTATAGATATCAGGATATGTTACTTCAGGCCAGCGTCTTGTATCGTAACTCCAGTCTTCCTCTGTTAATAAATACGGGTCACATACTGAATAAACCTTTCAGGACTGTACCTGAATGTTTAATTTAGTGATATACCTTTGTTTAGATAACGTATCTAAAGACTTTGCGTAATCTGAGAGCATTTTATTCAACAAGCTGTACGAATGCTCATTGAACGCCATGTTAAATTATGCAATTTTTTGCACTCCTTGCCAAACAAGAAGTAAAATCTGCAAGAGTTGAGATGTGACATGCTGCAAGACACTGCCCTATTGAGTGAGCTTCTTTTTTTGTTTAAAAAGCAAAATTTGAAAACGGAAATTTGAAAGAATTATTTCAAAAGCCAAAAACCAAAATTTGAAAAAGGAAAATTTAAATCATCATTTCGTTTTTTAAAAATTCTAATGTATTTTTAAAAGTGATTAAACAGTTATCAATCTTTAAGAAATAAAACCATTTCATTTTAAATCGAAAATGTAACACATCGGGTTGCCACTCAGCTAGTCTATATAATAACAGCTGAAGGTAAACATATGTTAGTTTGTTAGTCAGCAGACACGGGGACGGGCTAATCTCGCGAACCGAGCATAGCAGGATATCGCGACTGGTACCGATATACGCGGACGGACGAGACGCATGCACTGGTGCCACCCTCAACTTTCAAAACTTTAAACTTTTAAAATTATAAAATTAAAACCGCCGAACTCAAAAAAAGCGGAGAGCAGAAACAGATGCCATTCCTGGTGGGCCAGCTCCTTTCCGTTTCGCAAATTTCCACTATTTTCATGCATGCAAAATTAAACTTTTTCGCCCACCAATCGACAAATTTTTTATTTCCATGTGTTTTACAACTCTTCATTTTTAAGGATATACACATTTTTATAAAGTTAAAAATGTTTTTCATTGCAAACGAAGCTTTTTCCCCAAAACCAGTTTTCCGAATTTCCCGAAATCGACAATTTTGATGGACAAATATTTCGGTTTTCTGCACCTATTAATGTCAATTTTACGATTTATCGGCATTTGCTAGATGTCCAGCTTCCAAAATATACCAAATACATTTAATAAAAAAAATGTTATCATTCTAAAAAAGCGTACTTACCAAACTCACTTTTTAAATTTCTCGTGCTGATCGCCATAGTATCTTAATGTAACTGAATGGGGAGTTCGTAATTTTTCGACTTATTATTTTACTCACTAATAATTCCAGCAAGTTCGTGAAATTTGTTTCTAATTAATGAGCAACTGATGAGGATTCTTCCACCAGCAATTTTGAATTCCTGAGAACTATCTTTCTATTTTTTTAAGCCCTTTTTCGCCCATGAGATTTTCTGTTTGCATTCGGCCATGTTGCCAAAATGAAAAAGTATTAGTTGAGAACGAGTCATTTAATAATTGAAATCCAGAAATAATTTTAAAGCACCAGAAATAATTTTAGTTTCAGGAAAGGAAAAGTTAAAACGTTTAGAATTTTTTTCTAATTGAATGAGCTTCTTTCTTTCTTTAAAAAGCAAAATTTGAAAGAATTATTTCAAAAGCCAAAAACGAAAATTTGAAAAAGAGAATTTTAAATCATTATTTTGTTTTTTAAAAATTCTAATGTATTTTTAAAAGTGATTAAACAGTTTTCAATCTTTAAGAAATAAAACCATTTCATTTTAAATCGAAAAGCAACACATCGGGTTGCCACTTAGCTAGTCTTACTACACTGAAGTGCGACTGAATAAGGGATAGCAAAGCCTATGCAAATTGTGTATCGTAAGCGCTGTGCATTATGACGATTCTTCGGCAACTGATCAGGATTCTTCGGCCACCAATTTTGAATTCATCAAAACTGTCTTTCTATTTTTTAAGCACTTTTCCCCCTATGAAATTTAATATTGCCGCTTTTCACGTAAGTAATCATGGCTCAGCGGTATCGCTCCTCACGTCTTAACCTAAGGTTCCGTGTTCGAAACCAGCCGCTGTCGGGTACAAAAATGTCTTTTATTTTAATTTGCTCTGCATTCGAGCTGTATGCAAATTGATCTATTATTTATTTCAGTTCAAAATTTGAAAACGGAAATTTTATATAATCATTTTGTTTTAAAAAAAAATCCAATATACACTCATGGACAAAAAAATTAGCGCACCAAGAAGGAATCGTCAGAATGAAACGAAATTTTACATACGTAATGACTGCTTTGATATAAGTAAATGATAAGAAAATCAAAGAAAAAGGATAATTTATTTCAGAGAAAAAGGCAAAAGAACGGAGGAGTTAATACTCCGTTGGACCCCCTCTAGCGCGAATGCACGATGCGATACGATCGGGCATTGAGTCATACAAGTTCTGTATGATGTCTTGAGACATTTCGTTCCATATTTGCTGTAACCTTGCCTCTAGTTCGTTCAAACTCGTGGGATGCCCAACTCGTCGTCCCAAATGATCCCAGATATGCTCGATTGGAGACAAATCTGGGGATCGGGCAGGCAAGGAAGGGTAGTAACAGTGCGGAGACAGTCTTGTGACACCCTTGCCGTATGAGGCCGAGCATTGTCTTGTTGAAAAAAGGCTCCTGAGAGCCGTTGCATGAGTGGAAGCACATGTGGTTGCAGGATTTCATGAACATACCGCTGGGCTGTCATGGTGCCACGGAACAATACTAGGGGTGACCGTGTATTGTAGGCAATGGCACCCCATACCATCACACAGCTGTGGGAGCGATGTGTCGCTGTACAGCAAAGGCAGGATTGAAGCGTTCACCACGGGCTCTCCACACACGAACACGATTGTCATCACTGCCGAGATTGAATCTGGATTCGTCGCTAAAGACGACCTGGTTCCATTCCGCTGCAGTCCAGTTACCTCGTGCGCGGCAAAACTCCAAACGGAGGCGTCGATGGGTGGGCGTCAAGGGCAGCACACGTAATGGGCGCCGCGATACCAACTGTCCTTCAGCCAGGCGCCTTCTTATGGTTCGAGAAGACACAGAGGCCCCTAGTGAAGGTGCTACCTGTGACTGGATGGCGGTCGATGAAGCAGTTGTCTGTACGCGTGCATTTCTTACGATGTGGCGGTCTTCTCGACGACTGGTCTGTCGAGGGCTTCCTGAGCCTGGTCTTCGTGTATATGACATCTCTCGGGTCCACTGGTCCCAACACCTCCTCACAACACAATCAGAGTGGCCTAATTGACGAGCTACTCGCCTAGCTGATCACCCAGCTTCCATCATCCCGACGATTCTCCCCCTCTCAAACTGCGACAACTGCTTATATTGACTTCGAACACGGCGTAATGGCATGTCTATCTCAGCTCTTCCTTTGTAAATGATTCAGCACACTCAAACAAGCTTTTGTTACCTGTTTTATACTCCACAGAGTACTATGTTCA
The DNA here is from genome assembly GCA_907164885.2 of Dolomedes plantarius. Lineage (NCBI taxonomy): Eukaryota > Metazoa > Arthropoda > Arachnida > Araneae > Dolomedidae > Dolomedes > Dolomedes plantarius. Next base: position 73,031,285 of record OU015493.1, on the reverse strand, counting down.
ACGCCCTCTACCGGCTATACGTAATGCGCAATCACGCTGCATTTCTAATCATTTGCATATCTCCCCGACATGTACCTTCATTGCAAGTTTCGTTACGCTCCCGCAATTATTTCTTGGTGCGCTAATTTTTTTTGTCCATGATTGTATTTTTAAGAGTGATTAAACAGTTTTTAATCTTTAAGATATAAAACCATTTCATTTTAAATCAAAAAAGCAACACATCGGGTTGCCACTCAGCTAGTATATTCATAATTTTCGTTAAAAAATACGCACCTAAATTTTTTTTGATTGAATTATCATCAGTTGAAAAAAGATTTGTGAAATTATTGAATCGTAATCAATTATCGTGTAAATTTGTTTTCTGGGGAATGCTTAGTGCTTTAGAAATTAACTCAAAGATTTTATTTAAAAGTGATGCGCTTTAACACAAATTCATTGATTAGAGAGATTATTTGCAACGAGCAAAAACTCTTGTTGCTTATTCATTCATAAAATAAGTTATTCTCCAAATCTTTACCAAGTTTAAATTGAAGAGTTCATGATAGCTTTCATACGCTAAACTATGAAATATGTTGTTCTTTCGTTTTAAAAATAGTCAATTAGCAAACTTCGGTTTGAACAGGTTTCAAAATTATGCCCTAAATAAAGACTATTTATTCATTTTGCCTTTTTAAATAATTATCTGCTTCCTGACAAACGCCGTTAGCGTTCATTTTATTAAAGCAGAGCAAAATTGAAAAACATGAATGTTCGCATAATTATTTCTCAAATTATGAGACTCACAAATATAAAGAACATCAAAAATTATTTTCCCAGGTTTAAGAAAAATGAATGACAGTATTTTAGAATTTGAGCATTCATTTGGGTAATTAAAGAAATTTTTTTAACTCATAGAATTTAAAAAATATTAGTTCAGGAAACTTAAATCTGAATAAACATTAACGAAAAAATATTTATTTTGTAATATTTCCTTCAATTGTGCTTCTAATTAGAAAGTAATTACATTTTATGATATTGAAAACTAAATTCTACAGTGCAAGATTAAACATTATAAATGGTAGAGACGTTTAAATCGGATGACAGAAGAATAATTGTACATATTACTTTATTTTAATCAATTTTTGTATTCTACATTTTGTATACGCGATTTATAGTCGTATTTATTGAGAATTATTTATATTTAAATTTTCTATCCACGTTTTCCATACCCAATTATACATTTTATATTATAATTCGAAGGTGCCTTTTTGTATGCTATATCCATATGTGAAGGGGTTTAATTTAGTGTCACTAAAACCAGTAATGTCTAACCCGTTTGTATAAGAGTTGCGTATGGGTAACGTTCAGCCTCATCTTCAGTGTTGCTGGTTTTATACACTTAAATGATACATAATTTGTTCCTTATCTAATATATAACTAAAACCATGAATCTTTGGTTTTAAAATTAAAGTAGTATAAAGTTGACAGAGCAGCGAAAGTTCGATACGATATTAGAATCATTGAAATAGACAGAAGCATATCAAACTAAGTACAGGGCGGTCATAAAAAAAACTTTGCCGATAAATAGATCTCTAGCGGCCGTTCCGTTCAACCTATCGAGATGAGATTTCAGATACAGTTATTCAAATGTATGAGCTCGGGATTCTGTGAACGGCAACAAAGTGGCGCTCACGGTTACTGTTATAGGTATAGAAACCCGAAATTTTCGAATGTTAACGCCCACTTTTTCCCGTCGCAAAATCCTAAAAAGCGTTGGAACGGTACGTGTATCACAAAAAAACGAACTCGTTAATAACGCACAAAAAACAGCTCTGCGAACCGCCTGCAAAAACACTATCGGGATGCACGGAGGAAATTTGCATATGACAGAGACAAGAGCCCAATCACTGATGACAACACAGATCGGACAAAAGAAAACTTTTATTTGGATTACACATTTTCCACATGGGTACGATCATGGTGTTTTAGTTGGCCATTCGCAGAGCTGTTTGTTTGCATGCATAATGCGTTCGTTTTTTGTAATACACGTACCGTTCCAACGCTCTTTAGGGTTTTCGCATGCTCTGAGCATTTTGCGAGAGGAGAAAGTGGGTGTTGCCATTTGAAATTTTCGAGTTTCTGTACCTATAACCGTAACCGTGAGCGCCACTTTGTCGCCGTTCACAGAATCCCGAGCTCATACCTCTGAATAACTATATCTGAAATCTCATCTCGATCGGTCAAAAGTAGCTGTCGCTAGAGGGCCATATATCGGCAAAGTTTTTTTTATGACCACCTTGTATATATCTTCAGCGTACCCAACAGCCCTTTGACCTAGGTTTGTTCCTTGTTATTGGATCCTTAGCTAAGCCATAGGCCAATACGAGGGCTGGCGTAGAAATTTTCCAAATGCGAAATTTCTCTGAACTTTTACAGTGTATTGTTAAATATCAGTTACTCAGCCCACAGTGGAAAGAATTATCGCCTGTCCGTTACATAAGAGATGCATAATGTTTACATATTTGCATTAGTGACCCCTCATATGAGGCCGTGTTCAATGCATTTTTTTTAGATTCTAGCACTCTAAATTTTGTCCCAAGATTTGTCAAAGACAGCAGTTCTTTCAATAGTGATCTGAATGACTGCATTTTGTCAGTCTCAAGTGAAAGTTTACAGAAATTCCGCATTTAGAAATGTGGTCGCTCCAGCGTACTTCTCGACTATGCTTTTTATAACAAGGATAAAATCTAGATCCGAGGTAGCTGGGTACGCTGGAGATGTAACCATTTGCATCAGTGTACGCACCCCCCCCTAATGAATTTATTTTAGATTAAAACTGGTAAGGAAAACAGAATCACGGGATAAAATTTCCTCTTATCCATTTAAGTTGCTAAGCTGTATCTGGGCAATCCTTGAGAGAAAACCACTCCATCAATTTACTTCATGTTGGTCCTAAACGAAAGATTTTAATCTATAGATGTGTCAAATTTGATTTTTATAACCTTAATTTCTATTAATTAGCGATAATTTGTAATTAAGAATTTCTTTCTGCGCATGCTCAATATGTTTTAATCTTTCTTTAGATACTTACAGAGCACGAGGCCGCATAAACATGCACGTTCATGTGTTTATTCCGTCGAATCTCGGGTCATCATTCTGTGAGATGCTAGCTCTCTTTCTGCCATTTTATTTTTAATTATGTTTATGAGATTTAGAACTAAACCTGACAAAAATTGTTTAGTGTTGAGTTTAATTTGTGTATCAGTTCATTTATTTATTATCTAGCCGTCCTGTTTTGACGGGTACCAACTAGTGAGTTTTTAAAATTGTATTACTGTAGTTCTCATTAAGTGTTAAATGTTGTATCCGATTGTGGGTTTATTTTAAATTTAAATGGTGTCAACTATTGGTTGAAAAAAGTTATCTCTTGTGTGAGGAGCGATCCCTCTCCCTTGACGAGGCTTAACCGCGCCTGGTTCCTTTGCTTTGCGTTATAGGAATGTATTACGCGGTTGACGTCCGGACACGGTTTTCAGCCCCAAAATTATTTATTACACATATGCTTATACTGGGACACATCACACATTCTATATATACACATATTACAATTTATGCTGATCAATAAAAACACGTGCAAAAAGTGCACCTTTTACTTTATTAAATAACAAATTAAACTAGAAATTTAATATTATTTCAAAAAATTGAAAATTTTATCAAAAACTAGCGGCCCGTCCCGACTTTGTCCGGGTTGAACAAAATATTATACCAATAAATTTCCAGTTGATAGCCAATAAATTGTAAATATTTTTTTACCTCAATAATAACCTAAATAATACCTTAAATTAATTTTATGTTAGTTAATAATTAAAATAAATTTTTTAAAGGAAAAAGGCGTGCCGGATAACGGCTAGGTTCGAACCGCTAGCGTCAGAACAGAAGCCCACCGCGATAGCACCAAGATAAGGATCGTTGAAATCTTCGGAACAAAAAGCGGTAGAGGACAGTAGCGGTAACAATGGAGATTGTTAGGATTAAGCCCCTAACTTTATTTCTACTGATTAGATATACATAATATATAGCCTATGTCTATCTGGAACATACTGTACCTTTCAAACAGTGAAAGAAATTTTCAAATAGGTACAGTGGTTCTGAAGATTACCCTCCACGTACAAAATCGCTCTCTCTTTATACATAAGTATAGATAAGATCGTCTTTTGTATAAATTCTGTATAAATGCTTGGAAACTTTAAAATATCTAAAGAATACGAAATGTGCCTGGAGAGATTTCTTTGATTTTGTCGTTATTTCTGTAATATTTTAACACGTATATTTTTGAGTAATTTACCATACCTAGTTTTAGTAAATCCCGTCTTTTTTTTCTCATGTTTAGTAAAATCTATGTCATTCTGAATGACCTTACAGTTAAACTAATACATTAAAAGCGATCGCAATTTCACCATGGATCTATTTACAATCAATTTTTTTATAATAGTGAATGTAATGAGTGAAAACATTTAATAAACTGAATGCATAATTTTTTAAAAAATGTTACCTTGTTTCAGAAAATAATGTTTATTTTTTCCCCTACAGAGCCACGTTCCGTAATCGAACAAAAAACTTACCAAACAAGTGCTGCTACCAATGAAGTTCAGAGTTGATCCTCAATTTAAAGTGTCCTTACTTGAAGAAATCGTGACATCCTTTCTTTGCAGAAGCTGTTTGCTGCTGTATTTAGAGTGAAGTTACTTTGTGAAACTTGTATTATTTATTACTTTAAGCTAGTAGCTGTAAGATATGATCCACTTCTCCTGTTATTTAAACAACCACACAGAGAAAATGTACTTCAAAGGGGCACATAATTAAAGCTTTATATATTTATCAATGTACTTAATATTATCTGTGTGTATTCTCCAAACGTGCATATTAAATTTCAGATTTCGGTAGATAACTTTTCAAAATAGCTTCCTATAACTTCACTTATGCTCTACTTGGGTATAGACTACATGGAAGTAGACGAATAAGCATTTTGTGAAATAGGAAATTTAGAGGTTGGTTTCTAAAGTTTTCACTTATCGAACTTTTTATTACAAAATTAATTTTGATGTTTATAATATCGGTATTTTTATTCCAAATACTGCTGCTGTGATGTCAAATGAACTTCGAATTTTTTTTGAGAAAATTGAATTAGAAGTATTGAAAAAAATATTAGTTTCGAAATTTATGTTTATCAGACAATTCTCGAATAGCTCTTAAAGACTAATATAGTATCGTTTCAGTTTTGTCTAAGTTAGAGTCGCTGCGTGAAAAAATAACAATGCAAATAGGCTTATTTCATAAGGGGAGGATACTCGTAAATGCCAGCAATAAACAAAGAAAATAAGATCGGGCTCAAAACAGATCATCATCGTATACCCCAATTCATTATGTATCGACCAGAAATGCCACAATTGCACTTTACAAGTAAAAATCCCTTCTTTAAGAAGTCGTGCGACCACTGTTGAGTCTAATCTAAGATATAAAACCTAGAGTAACATTTTTCAATTAGTTCGATTTTCAAGTCTCTATGAAAGACCTTATACGCATAAAACAAAATCACCACTGTAAGTTAAGTTGGTTTCCTGTATTTAGCTTCACTAACTTGTTCAATAAAATAAATGATTTGGTCACTATTATTATGTCCTTTGCTGTAGACATATTGTTTCGGAAAAATAACGTTATGGTCCAATGAATTGTTTGCAATTCTTCCCAAAACAAATTTTTCGATGCACTTACAAGTGGTACAAGTATATTCTACAGGTGTACAGCTGCTCGGAATGATAGTTTCCATAATTGGTTTGCAGAAATTTCAGAACTTCGCAGTATGTTCAGAATCGCAGTATGTAACTGATTGACTCAGATTAAGAGATTTTAGCTATGAAAATCTATCATACGAAATTACTAAATTGAAAAAATTGTAAAATTCAGTGCTGAAATTGTAAAAAAGATGTCAATACAACCTTCAACCCATAGAGTTTATATATTTTTTTTACGTTTTATACTCCTGTATGTCAAACACAAAATACTTGATTAACAATTACCCGATTTAATCTGCTTACATTTTAATATGAAATATGAATACCTTTACGAAATCGAGAAGATATGACAAGAGTCTATGTTTGATTTTGTCCATTTTTATTGAATAAATTAGCGATTCTTCCTACGGACCATCATTTTCATCAATACTTTTTTAGACATTACTTTATATTGAACAGTGCGTCGCTATATGATCGAAAGACAAGAGACGGGCGTGTGATAAAAAAATGTGAAATACTGGGTTTAATCGTATCATTACTAGTTACATGTTTTTTCTTGGGTGAACAAGAGAGTATTATAAAAACTACGTAACACAACCAAAAGGAGACTTCTAAAATAGATATATTCCGATAGAAAAATTATTAACTGTACAGATAATTCAAGAACACGTGACTGATTTTTTTGTCTTTATTCCTGACAACGTTTGAGGTTTTATGACAATATTAAATTCATATAAACTTGTTAAAATGCTTTAATTTTACCTGCAAAAAAATTTGCTATCAAGGTAATAAAATGTCCACTGAACTATTCGATAGTTATACTGCTTTAGCCTCAAAGCACTGAAAGTGGGTTTTTTTACTCATGTAATATATATATTTTGAATTATTAGAATCATTAAATGAATGGTTGAACTTAGTTTTTCCTGATATTTTTGTTAAAGCAAACAACTTCAACCTTTAAATTTGGTTTTCGTTAAAATGCCTTTGCACTGAGATGACATTTGGGACAACCTATACTTTCAGCTTCATCTCAGATGAAGTTTTTATACCTCCAAAGAAGCTGACAATGTTGCTGTCATGTTTTGACATTTTGAGACTCTGCGAGGGATGTAAAACTAGACATAAGATATTTTCAAGTGAAAATTTAATTCAGAAAATATATAAAATGTATTCGTAGTCAGCCCCATTGCTTTATATATATATATACATATATAAGCTATATACGGGCCTAGTTGTAACTTGCTACGGGTGAAAAATATTTCCCATAGGAAATTTTAGATGCATTATGATTGAATGAATTACACTAAAAAAAGTAAAAGGCAGATGTGTGAAAAATCATAAACAAAATCAAAAAATTTGTGAAAGAAATGAATTTCATTTAAAGAGACTTATCAGTTATCTATATAAATAAAGCAAATGCTATGTCTATCGTGTGACAATTCCGGGTGAACCGGGCTTCCATTATGAAATTCGCCCATATTTGAAAATGTCGAAATCGATGTATTTTTTTTTTCATGACAGAAAATAAATGGAACTATTTATTATCGAACTATTTGGAAAAAGCTTTAAAAACTGATATTTTTTTCTGCGTACACTTATTCTGTTACTTTAATAGTTTTAGAGATATTTCGGTTCTAAATGCATACTCCACCGATACAAAACGTAAACACAGCGTGATTCTCAATAAAAAATGAATCACTGAAAAGAAATGTTTCATCGTGTGTATAATTTTTAATTATACCATGTTTTAATTAACTCGATTTCTTGTTTGTTTGTGTGTGTGTGTGTTTGTCCGGTACAAATCTCGCAATCTATTTTAACTAACTTCCCGACTAGCTAGACATTTGAAACTTTTAGAATAGCTCAGAACACGATGACAATGCATTATTTTAATACTTTTAGCTATCTTTATGCAGCATTGAATTATTTTTCAGTTAATTTTATTTTGTAGACTTGTGCAGTCATCTATCAGCCGGGACGGGAACGAAAAGTTAAGCGCAAGTTAACTTCCAGTTAACTTCATTTTCTTTCAAGTTGATGGGATAATTCATCAAAAAATTTTAAAAAAAGTATTTATTAATACATAGAATTTTCAAGTTTATATGATTCAACAGAAAATCTAAAAACATGGTATGTAAAATGTTCTTTTTATATTGTAGTTATTCTTCTATTTTAATCATAAATATCATAAATAGATTATCTAAAGATGTACTGATTATTTGGGGATTTTTTGACAATTAAAAGTGAAAAATTTTTTTAATTCAAGTGAACTGTGATTCGACTGCCAAGTGATTCGATTTGGGTATTCAATTAATAATAAATAATTCAAAAGAGATAAAATTTGACGTCACCGCATGGACATATTTTTCATTTATCTCTTGATATATTCCGCTAACGTGCGTGGCAGTGGAATTGACGTTTATGTATAATGAAGATTGGCAACTTCTACGGCAATTTTATTTTGCTTTCGCACATTGTTGGCCAATAAATTCACAAAGGTCATTAAAAAATTAATTAAAAACTAATTGAGCCTCAAATTTCGTTTTTGCTGCGTTGCCTTTCTCGGGTTCTAAACATTAACTGTGCCGAATTTGGTCCCAGTCGGGGACCTAACAGTCTAGGATTCTGTAGTGGACAAACAAACAGACGAGATATTTTATATACATAGATATAAAATTGCTCTGTGACTAACTGACAGATAACACACATACCAAACCGCTGGATCTAAAGTGCTGAAAGTACTTTCATTTGAACACAATCAACACGAAATCGGCGGTAATCTGATACTCGAAAGCTAAGTACATTCTCACAGATTCAAATGTGCTGGAAAGTTTTACCCGCTAAGTGAGAAATACGAAGTGAGTTTAGCTCCCAAGAAATGGCCTGAGACTACCGATTTTCTTCTAGCATGCGAGAATGACCTCATCTTGACGTCATTTCTGATGTTTTTCGATAGCGAATTCTTTTCGAAACCCCTGAGACTAAGCCCGTAGGCCCGCATATCCTTTCTTGAGAGATTGTTGAGTCATTAAACTTGAGCATGTGACATAAGATTCTTTTTGTTCTCATTTCATAGTTCTATATCTATCTTCAGTTTTGTTTATACGTGGTTTTCAGTTTTTATTTTAGATATATAGAATCATGTTTGAAATGTTCAAATAACAAATAATTCTTTAATTTTTCTTTTTCTTTTACCGATTTTTTTCCAAAACTGTTCCTATTTCATGTATTCCTTTCTTTGCTGATTAGTTTAGTTTTTCGTTTTAGATAAATATTCTACTAAGATATTTTTGTATGAAGTTCACCATTTCTTTGTGTTGTTAATTACACGCTAAAATATTTAAAAAGTGCATATTCACATTTTCTTTATATAAATATTTATATTTAGGAAATTTTGGTGCTTATTGAGAGGTTTATTTGTTTTTCCACAATACCATATGCTTCGGAAGCCTGTTTAATATTTCAGTTGTGCTTATCTTTTGACTAAACCGAATACAGAATATCTCGCAACATAGACATGTGCAATTCTGCCTAATACATGCACTCATATAATTTCAATGTACAATGCATTATCATGTTACCAATAATACAAATTTCAGGAAATTTTAAATTTTGTATTGCAAGAATATTGGCAAAAGTAGATTTCTTTTCACATGAAAATTTATCTTTTTGTAATACAGGTAGGCTCATATACCAGGTGGTGGTGGGTTTCGATACGAATAACAAATTTTTTTTTGTGTTTTTGTGGGGGAGACTGCAAATTAATAGTGCCTTTTATGAAAATTATCCTTCTCAATCAATCAATTCAAAGCTGTCTGTCTGGTGGACAGATGGCCTGAGCATAGCCGTTCGAAGCCCAGCTAGTTATCAGATAAATATGAGCTATAATCTTTTAACCATAATAATATAGGTATTACTTATATTATTAGAACAATATTATAATTATTTAGTTTATTTCGTCCTAAACATCTTTTAGTAGTAATTGTCATTGATAGACCATGGTAAGAAGAAATACCACAACAGTGCAGGAAGAAGAGCATCGTGTCTTTCTGTAAAGAATCTCTCACCTCGATAAAAGCATCATTGTATTATTTCTGCCTCTTTTCTTTTCCTCTGCAGCTGTGAGTAGAGCTTTGCTTGTTCATTCATTGGATGTTCGTCGAAGCATTAATTCGATCAATGAGTAATACTGTTACTCTGTTTTATCTTAGACACAAGTATCGTTACTATTGAGTAATTTATTCTTTGTATCATTCTAATTAATATTTTCTCATTCCTTTTAAGTATTTATTCATAATAAGTGGGTGATGTTATGTAACGATATTTAAATAGGTATAAGTGTAATTCTTAATTAGAAATAGAATTATTTAATATCTGATTTGCAGTTATCATGTAAGAAGAGAAAAATTTCGTTTGAAAGGAAATAAATAATATGAAACCAGAGTAAAATGCATAAGTAGCAAAACATTTTGAAAGGTTTTGCTACTTATAATGCATTCATGTGTTATTTTGTTACTTTAAACAAATATATTGTTTAGAAAAAGATGTGAGCTGAGAGTATGACTGTATAAAAATCGTAAATAGTCAAATTTTACGTGCACAAAAACTTATTTACAAAAGTTAAAACTTTGGATTCTTGTATATTATGACGTAATTTCTGCAGATCTTATATATATATATATATATATATGAGATGTAATAAATGGTCATCTCATGAAATAGGAGCGTATGTCGTGGCCGGAAAAAAATAAAAGTCTATTCCGGAACAACGGGATTTATTGCGAAAACAGCATCACATCTTACTCGCTTCCGAGCCAGCTCGCGTCTGATTAGATAAGGAATCTAGAATTGTGTCAAAGAGAGGTTGCCAGGTGGAGAGTGTTAGTATTGGCAAAGGCGAAGCATCTCGCAAAGGGGTCAGAAAGGTTACCAGATGAGAAAGAAAGTTCCGAAAGGGCGATTAAAGGTTATTAATAATATTATCACACAATATACCCTCCCATCTAAAATGGATTGGGGCCGTGGCCGTCAACTCCAAGACAATCCAGATAGTGAGAACATGAAAATTAGTTATATTATTAGGTTAAAGCTGGCTCGAAAATCACAATTTTTTTCATGCTAAAATATAAAATTGAAAAAAAAGTAGGAAAAATGGCATAATTTTAAAAACAAATATCCGGAGTAAATTAAAAATTGAAGGGTACACTTAAATAAAAACACAAATATCAACAGATGTAAAGATAACAGATATAAAAAGAATTGAGCATGTCTGAGTCTCTGAGATGTGTATCACAGTCTTTGCAAAGTTTTCAGAGTTCTGAACGGGCACAGTTCAACCAGTTGTAAAAATACAAAAGTAATTTTTATTCACAATTTTTTGTCGGGGAGTAGAGTATAGTTCTTTTGAAAATCTCCTGGGTTGTAGTCACTTGTTAGAAAAATAATGTTCTTGGTTTTTTATTATTACATTTCACGTTAGTTACTGAGTATTTTCTTTACACAAAACACTTTCTATATTTTATTTTTATCATTGGTTTTCAGTTTCAATTTTCGCTCTTGATTATGTAAACAAAATTATTAAAAAGTTTTCTCAGCAATTAGTAGAATAAATTTACCAAATGCTGTCAAAATATAACTTTCAACGTTAATACCAAATGCCTGGTACCTGATGCTGCAAAAATTCGAACAAAAAATACAGATTCCAATAATTGACACTAACATTCAATTATTATGAAGCATAAAAAAATCAAGACAATTCAAACATAAATTTGAGGTATGTGACCTGTCGTGAGTACATCCTCGTGAGTGTTTACCAAAGAGAAGGTGCTTCCAACCTGAAACTCAAGTTGAGCAAACTGCACAAAATGAAACGGGGCAGGCGAGTTTCTCAAACATGAGAGGGAAAGGCAACTGTTCATAGGGAACATTTGAATAGCACGGAGAAACAGGGAGAACAATGAGTGGAAACCCCAGTATAAAAATCAGTTATACTTATTTAGTACATAATATTTTTCATATAACATGTAGTAAGCTTCAAAACGTTTTTAAAAACATAAGTGAGTTTCACTTACACTCACGGGGTTTCTTCAAAATTAACTAGGATGGTGACAGGACAAGAATGCTAAAATAGAAAGATTAAGGATAGCTGAATGATTTAAATATTGGTGACTTATTCGTGGTGTAGTTTGAACTTCTCAGGTAAATAGTAAAATCTCAATTTTGATGAATGTGCAATTTCAGTGGGTTTATTCGTGTAGTAATTTTCTTTATCAATTTCATAATTAACTTCAGATAATTTATTAATAATCTGGTAAGGTCCTGAATAAGGTTAGGTTAACTTTCTAGTGTTAGGGTATTCGAAATCCTCATATATTACTAAGTCTAAAGGTTGAAATTTAGATTCCTCAAATCTAGTATCATATCTCGTCTTATTTTTCTGGTGGTAATCAAGAGTTCTGGTTTTAGCTAAATTTCTTGCTTCATTAAGTGGAGGATAAGTATTTTGGTCAATTGGAGAATCAAAAGAAAGTTTGCCAAATAATAAGTAGGCAGGGGTGACCTTAGTTGCGGTATGAGGGGAGTTGTTATATTCAGTAACAACTTGCTCTAGCACTTTTGTCCACGGAACCTTTTTAGAAGTAGCATTTACCTTAGATTTTACGCGGGTTACTAGGGATTGATTCATCCTTTCCACTTTTCCATTTGTCTGGGATTATGAGAGGAAGTCAAAAGTTGTTTAACATTATGGTTTTTAAGAAATTTTTTGAATCTGGATGAGATAAAATCTGCGTTTCTATCGCTTAATACTTTCTCTGAAATTTGCACATTAAAAATTTGACTTAGACAATTTGCATGTGTTTCTAAAGTTACGCTCTTTGAGGGAAATGCCCATACATATCGGGGTGCATGATCAATCACTATATGTAAGTATTTTTTTTTGAGTAGTAATAACTAAACCCTCCTACTGTATCTATAGATAAACATTCAAAAGGTTTGTCAGTTGAGGGTACTTCTTGCAGGAATCCAAAATCCTTTCTGTTTTTGTTCTTTTTATTCAACTGACAAGTATGACAATGTTTCACGAAATGTCCTATATCTTCACTAATATGGGGCCAATAATATTGAGGGGTAATTAAAATTAGTATAATTTGAACTCCTCGATGTCCGAAATTTTCATGTGTATTAGTTATCAATTTTAATCTTATGGATTTAGGTGCCACAATTTTACAAAATTTCTTTTTCTTAATTACCATCATGTCATTAATTTCTTTATAATTTTTACCACACTTTCTTTATAATTTTTACCATTGTCAATTTTTTGTTGCTGAATTATTTCGTTCTTATCTCGTAAATATACAGAGTGTTGGAGATATTGAGAAACGGGATATCTTGAAAGCATATCCGCTTCAATGTTTGTAGAACTATTCTGATATATAATTTCGTAGTCATACATTGTCAGTTTAAGGGACCAGCGAAATAACCTAGCTTTTAAATTTTTAACATTTTTTAACCAAACAAGTGCCGCATGATCAGTATGTTTAACAAATTTTTGCCCAAGGAGATAATAATGATATTTGTCTAATGCATCTACAATTACTAAGCATTCTAATTCAGTAATCACGTAATTCCTCTCGTAATCTCTTAAGGTTCTAGAATGGTATGATACAGTGTGAAGAATATTATTTTCATCTGGTTGATTCAATACAGCTCCAACAGCACTTTGGGAAGCATCAACATATATATGACATGGTTTACCAGAATCATATAACTGTCATACTGGTCTTGATATTAAGATTTCTTTCAACTCATCAAAATCTTGTTGACATGTTTCATCACAATGCCACACAACATTCTTTTTCAATAGCCTACTAAGAGGAGCTCTAATTTTGGCATAGTTGGGAATGAATCGGTGATAAACATTTACACTACCGAGGACTCTTTGTAATTCTTTGGTATTAGTAGGATTTTTCAGTTTTTTAATAGTTTCAATTTTATGATTATCAGGAATTACTCTACCATCTTTTACTTCATAAGCTAGAATTTTTTCTGATCTTTAGCAAACACACATTTATTTTGGTTTAGTTTAATATTTTCTTTTTTAAACACTTCAAATAATATTCTTAAATGTTCCAAGTGTTCTTTCTCAGAAGAAGTATAGACAATTATTTCATCAAAGTAGTTACATGCAAAATCAATTTTGTTTTTTGTTATAATTCGCCTAATTGTTCTGTTAAAAATTGCTGGAGCATTTTTTAGTCCAAAGGGGAGTTTTAGCCACTCGAATACACCAAAGTTTTTACTAAAGCCAGCTAGCTTTTCAGTATCTGCGGGGTGAATGGAAATATGCCAGAAACCAGTTCTGATGTCAAGGGTAGAAAAATTTTTGGCGTTACCCAATTTATCTAATAAAGTACCAATTCTGGGCAAAGATTCTGCATCTGTTTTAGTAAGGGAATTCAATTTTCGATAATCAATACACGATCTTGGTTTTTACCTTCCTCTCGTTTAAGTGCTAGGCACACAGGCGCACTATATGGGCTACACCATTCCTTAATTATGCCTGCTTTCAACAATTGATCAATTTGTGATTAAATTTCCACCTCTTCCTTAGGGGGAAGTTCTATAGGGTCTTAGAGAAACAGGCAAGTTAGACGTTAGGTTAATTCTTTGGGGTTCAATAATGATACAACCAACATCATATTTACTTTTGGAAAATACAGATGAATTTTTAATTAAAAAATTTTCTAAATTATCTTCTTTCTGACTAAGATTCTGAGAAACAACATTGGTTACAGAGTCAACAATTTTAGGTATGGTGTCATTTAGTATCATATTCTCACTATCGTTTTCAGAGTTATTTTGTACAAAATACTCAGGTTGAGAACTGGACTTATTTTGTTTGTTGAATAGTCCTCCTTGGAATTGAATATGGAGTGACATATTTGCTTTTGACATAATACATTCATTATTAATTATTACAGATTTTTTTTTACCTTTAAGTTTTTACAATCAATATCAATTTCACAATTTTTACATTAATTTAAACCTAATATTACATAATCCAAGTTATTATCAATTTCATATAACACAATATCTCTATTAAATTGGCCAATTTTCACCTTAACCTTACATATTTTGTTCATTACAATATGACCTTGAGTTTGTACAACTTTGATACCTCTTACTCTGGTTATTTTCAAATTTAAACTGGAACTCGAAACTGGAAACGAACTGGAATAATGGCATTTTCCCTTGCATCGTTGCAGTCGTTAATTTTCTCTGCATTTTCATGGTGTTCCATCCTGTCGAGATCTCTGAAATGTCCCGAATGGTCATCTCATGAAATAGGAGCGTACATCGTGGCCGAAAAATAATAAAAGTTAGCTTCAAGAACAAAGGGCTTTATTACTAAAACAGCATCACATCTTACTCGCTTCCGAGCGACCTCGCGTCTGAGTACCTCACGAATCTTCAATTAGGTCACAGAGAGGTTGCCAGGAATTGGCGGATAGTGTTAGTATTGGTAAAGGCGGAGCATCTCGCCAAGGCGTCGGAAAGGTTACCAGATGAAAAAAAAAGTTATATATATATATATATATATATATATTGCTTGGTGTATGTCCGAAATATTTGCTAAATATCCTTATTTCTCACACCGGCGAATGTCGACATTCATCATGCACTGATGATGAATGTTGAATGAAAATATTTTTGTTACGTTTTTAAACCATACTTTGTAATTAAAACATATTATGATATAAGTTAAAATAGGAGATAGCTTTTGTAACAGCAAATGTAAATAAACTGTTAAACTTAAAACGAACAGAAAATTCTAAATGAGAAATGAAAATAACACGAATAATAAACTTAATTATGTGATTCACGTTATACAATCTTATTTATTGCAATAAATTAAGGTCTTATGACACTTTGAATTGCAGAAGAGTCCCTTGCTTTTACAACTGCATTTAGTCGTAGAACACTTATTTTTGCTATGACAGCGTGTATAGTCTTGCTCTCTACTTCTCGAATTAGTTGCAGCTGCTTCTCTCTGCTACATTTATTATAAGAAGAATTCTCATCTATGGAAAGTAACTTTACTTTACAAATTATGAACTGATTACGGGTATAAAGCTGCTTGATTGTACCATTTTTGTTTGAAAATTTAAAAAAGTCGGAGTCTTCTATTCCAACAACAAACGCCAACATATTTCGGGCAACTGTACGACCAGGGTTGGCATCAGGACCTTATATTCGTACGGTTTCTCCAATTCGAGCAGGTGGAATTTTTTGTTTTCAGGTTCGTAACATTTTCGTTACTTGCAGTAGAAGATTCTCTTTCGCGGCCGCACTTTTTATAGAAATAAACTCATGTTGTTCAGTAACAGCTTGATATGAAGACGTGGTAGGTTGCAACTCCTCTTCAATATTTTCCTTTGGAATATGGTTTTCGGTATGGCCAGTGCTCGAATTTTATTCAAATGTATTAACAATTTCTTCGAAGTGTTCTTCGGTTTCAATATTTGCAATTTGTTTGCCAGGCAAACATGCCGATGCTATTGGTTTAACGCCTCTTTTTGGTTTAACGCCAAACACGGCTTCATAAGGACTTTAGCGTATTCCTTCGTGGTATGCAGTGTTCTTCATAAATTGAACAAAGGGAAAACCATCTGAACATTTATTTGAATCGTTGTTGTTCATCCATGGATTTAGCATATCATGTATATCCTGATTGGCCCCTTCAAATGAGCCTTTAGTTTGACTATGACGAGGCTTTCCAAGAACTACCTGAACATCCTGATTGGCCCCTTCAACTGAGCATTGTGTTTCACTATGACGAGGCTTTCCATGAACTACCTGAACATCTTCCCACATAGCGCATAGTTCCGATATGACTTGATTACTGAATTTCCTACCATTAGCTAAATTCAATAAAGCTGGGGCACCCCATAGTAAGAATATTTGAAGAATGTGATAATTACTTCTTCAGCTGTCTTAGTTTTCAAAGGTCGTAGCTGGACAAACTTCATTAAATGATCTTGATACACCATTATGAACTTATATTCGACATCCCTGTATGACTGCAGGTCTATCAGATCGACTTGACATCTTGAGTTTAACTCCAAACTGACCATTGGTTCCCCAACAATACATTTTTTATGTGCACTGTGTTTCATTTGAGATTGTTTTTATAAATTTAAATACACAGTCTGTCTTGGCTTCTCGTGTCAACCTCCACCAAAGAATATCTGTGCTTGTCGACATACATCGGTGATGGTCCGAATGTATATGAATATAGTTAAATATTCAGTCTTTCACCGCCGTATTTGGTATGTGTTGACATTCTCCAATTTCGGTCCTTCACGGTAATATATATGCACTGCTGGCCACTGTAAATGCAACACCCTGAAGGAAACATGCAAATAACATGAAATTTACAACATGCATTAGCGGAGGTGAGATATGCAAATGATTAGAATTTCAGCGCAGACGCACATCACGCGCGCCTGTGGCGCCACTTCAAAGCGCTATTTAAGGCTTGGATATTTCGACGATTTTAAGTTCGACAACTGTGTTTTTCTTGTGGTTTTTTCAAAAAAACGATCAATTATGCCTCGTCGAAAACAGCGATCATCTTTTGATCAAGTATACGAGTTCGACAGAGGAAGGATAGTGGCCTACCGAGATTGTGGATTATCTTTCAGGGAAATCGGTAGTCGTGTTGGACGAAACCATACAACTGTAATGCGGATATGTGATCGTTGGATGCAGGAGGGTACGACGGACCGGCGTGTTCGATCGCATCCACCTCAGCGCACCACTTCACGTGATGACAGGCAAATTGTGCGCATGGCAGTGACGGATCGCTCAGTCACATCACGAACCATAACACAGCACATGCAGTCTGTAACGCATCATCCAGTGTCTACGCGTACCATTCGACGCCGTTTACATCAGAGTGGTCTGTCCGCAAGACATCCATTGCTTTGTCTACCCTTGACGCAGAACCACAGACGTCTCCGCCGCCAATGGTGCGATGACAGAAGGATGTGGACGGCAGAATGGAATGAAATTGTCTTTACTGACGAGTCACGATTCTGTCTGCAACACCACGATGGTCGCATTCGAGTCTGGAGACACCGTGAAGAGAGGATGCTGAACAGCTGCGTTATGCACCGCCACGCTGGTCCTGCACCGGGTATTATGGTATGGGGCGGTATTGGATATCATTCTCGCACACCTCTAGTACGCATTGCCCGTACTTTAAACAGCCAGCGCTACATCTCCGAGGTGTTGGAGCCAGTTGTCCTTCCTTACCTTCAGGGCTTGCCCACAGCCATATTTCAACAGGATAATGCGCGACCACACGTGGCACGCATTGTTCAACGGTTCTTCGTCAATCGCCAGATTGAATTGCTTCCCTGGCCGCCTCGCTCTCCGGATCTTTCGCCGATAGAAAACATGTGGCCCTTGGTTGCTCTACGATTGACCCAGATTCCATCCCCAGCTGCCACAGCAGATCAAATTTGGCAACGTGTGGAAGCTGCTTGGTCTGCTGTACCCCAAGAACTCATCCAAAGTCTCTTTGAATCAGTGCCGAGACGTGTGGCAGCGGTGATCTCCAACAATGGCGGCTACTCTGGCTACTGATTTTGGCAGGAACCACACTTCACAGAAGTCTATAAATTTAATCATTTGATACTTGGTCAACATGTTATGTACAAAATAAATTTTGATGTGATATCTCTTGTCTTTCTTGGAGTTGCAATTTGGGTGGCCAGCAGTGTATATATATATATATATATATATATATATATATATATATATATATATAGAGAGAGAGAGAGAGAGAGAGAGAGATAGATAGATAGATTGAAAGATAATATATGTGTGTGTGTGTGTGTGTGATGTACAGTCCTCCGCTGATTGTTAGCATCGGCACTAGAAGCACTGAAGCAAGCACTGAATTGCAATGTTATTTGGTCCAACGGTACACTCATTTTTTAAGAATATGCTTGTCGACAGGGGGCGCCGATCATGATTATTCAGAGTCTTTCAACGGCCACATCGTTGGGGTAGGTTCGATGGTTTACCATAATTCTTCTGTTCGAAAAACAACTTTGAAATGATCGATGTTGAGAATCCAATCTTTGCCTGTACGTCCGAAATTCCCTTACACCTCGCACGAGCACCAACTTTCAAACCTCGTTGAATATCATCTATATCATGATAAACCGCCTTGTTCACTGTTTAGTTAGCATTGTAAGTATCCACAAATATATGATTTCTATATATAAGCTGCTTCCGGACGAAAGCATTTTCGAGAACGAGTATTACTGCATGTTCCGAAAGTGATTATCTATCTCATACTACCAAATATTCTGGCACTCCTGAATGAGTGTATATATATATATATATATATATATATATATATATATATATATATATATATATATATATATATATATACTAAAGGCTCCGCCCGTACGCTGGCTTTTCGTACGGGGCCATCGGCCTCTAATAAGGCTTACTCTTAAAAAAGCTTAAAGGCTTAAAAGGTAATATTTTGCTCGTAAAAGGCAACTAATAAGGCTTATTTGTAAAAATCAATTTGCTATTCCAATGTGATATTAACGTGACCGACTACATTGAAGACATCAATTTTAAACAGTTGGTCGAGTTTTTTAAATTGGTGTTTCTTATACTGCGGAGCTTCTTCTTTCCAAAACGGTTTTTCTTTTTCTCTACGTGATTTAGAAGAAATTTTATAGCTATTACAAAGCATATAGTTTGATTCAAAATCAAATCGGAAGTAGAACTTCGTAACCGGAAGTTGTCCTAAAATTGCACTAATTTGCTCATGTTTAGCACTTACATTTAGTTTTCTTTCTAATTTGAAGTTTCAATAATGGTTTTGAAACATCCTTAATACTTTTTGGCCGTTTTATTATTAGTTTATTTTTGAAAAACTGGCAACAAGTCCAATTCTCGTGATTGCTTGTTTACATCGTCACGCTGATATTTCACTGAAAACAAGAAATATTAATATAAAAGATTAAGATTTAGAATAAAAAATCAATGCTGTAGTAAACAATAAATATAATATAACAGGTAAGCTGTACTAAAGTACGTTGTAGTAAATTCATTAATTAGTAATATATAAATCAATAAATAAATTAAATAATATAAATATATGTATTATAATTATAATATAAATTTCAAACGTTTCTTGAAGTCAGGTAGCTTTTAAGAACAGCAAAGTAATGTTTGAGAGTTTAACCTTTGTTGCCATTCTCTGCTGCTCTATAGAGTTAAAAGAAATTCAAGAATTTAGTATAAAAATAACGCTCGCGCATGAAGTATTTATTTTGATAAAGATCCATTTCCCTTTCGAAAACAAAAATAATAAACTGAACAAATGAACTTCTAAAATGATAATGGAAACAAACATCGTTTGTTTACAATCGTGAATTTTAGTTTTGATATGATTAATTTACTAATTATTGACCGATTTTAATTATTTTATGCTTTTTAAGTCCGTCTGAGGATGAGTAAGGAGAATTTTGAATTTGATTTTAGTTTATTTTAAATTATTTTGACACCTTTCTTCTGTTAGGGCTAATAGCGAAATACATAGTGTTGATTCTCGGGCAATGTAACAGCTTCCATCCATTTACTGTTGTAATAACGTGACCGACTACATTGAAAACATCGATTTTAAACAGTTGGTCGATTTTTTTAATTTGTGTTTCTTATACTTTGGACCTTCTTCTTTCCAAAACTGTTTTTCTTTTTTCTCTACGTGATTTAGAAGAAATTTTATAGCCATTACAAAACATATCGTTTGATTCAACGATATGTTTGCGAACGGCTTTTCATCACTGTTGAATTATCAGCTTTACAAATCAACTAAAAATCGACATTTTAAGATAGAGACTTCAAATGAGATTTATATGAATAAGAAAGCTTTCAGCTTCCAGATGATGTAAATATTTTCTTTGGAAGATAAAAATTCGAGGAGCATCAATATTACATCCACATATGGGACGATATTTCTTGAAAGAGTGTGTTTCATTTATTGATGAAAATATTAGTCTGTTTTAAAATATTTTTAAACAAATCAGGTCTAGTTTGAAAGTGAAATATCTGTAGTCTTAGATTGTAAAAAGATCAAAATTCTACGATCATTTTTTGACGAATTATCGTAATCTAAAGATGAAAAAGTCAATATTTTCCAACAAAACATAAAATAAAAAAAATCTTAATGCCCGACAAAGATGAGACATATCTTACTTTGTTCCCCCCCATTTTCTGCATCCATTGGTATCGCTCTCGACCCCATACCCCCAGCGGTTTCGGAGGAGATAGCGTGAAAAGCTTTTGACAGCGGCGGCAGCAGCGGGAGTAGATATATATATATATGTATATATATATATATATATATATAATATATATATATATATATATATATATATATATATATATATATATATATATATATATATATATAATATATATATATATATATATATATATATATATATATATATATATATATATATATATATATATATATATATAATATATATATATATATATATATAATATATATATATATATATATATATATATATATATATATATATATATATATATATATATATATATATATATATATATATATATATATATATATATATATATATTTGGGTTATGATCTATACGAACAAATAACTTTCAAAGAGTATATAACTAATTTTGAAAACTGTTTGTTGTTGTTGTTTCTATTGCCCCCAGCCCGAAATGTATTCCAGACTAGGTTCATATAGGCTTGTGGGGTCAGGGGTGCGGCTCTGGTCTATAATGACTTCACAAGGGTCAAAGTCCGATTTAGCCAGGTTCCAACTCAATTTTGCCCGAGCATCCCCAGGGGTGATACATTGGGGGATCGTGCCTTCTCCCACCCTCTCTGACCTGATACAGTGAATTTCCAGTCTACGAGTTTAACGTCCCCATATTTAGCCTAGACACGGAGGTATTTACGGCACTTGTCGGGATTCTAACCAAGCACCCTCGGCAACAAAAGCCGAAGTCCTACCACTAGGCTACCTCTGCCCTTGACAAACTTTTAAAACATACCGTTTAATTACGTCTTATTTTTCTTTTACATAATGTTAACAGAGACACCTCCAAAGAGTAAATGCTTACATTTTAACAAGTTTATAAAAACTTATATTTCATAAAATATTTAAAAATTTATATCTAGTAAAATGCAAAAATTGTTTTAAGGAATGTAAACTCGATTTTGTCAAGTTTTTTAAAAAATCATTAACAGTACAAATATATATATATAGTCTCATGGACTAAACAAATATGAATTGTTCTAAGATTTTCAGCAAAGTAAAAATATACCTTCAGATGGCGCTTTTGCCAAATGAAACAAAGGGTAAACGGCATTATACTTCATTCTATCTCTGATAAAGGATAAGAAGAAAAAGTAAATTTTTTCCATGCAAGTACAAAATAGAAAAACTCGCAGACAAGATTATCTGAATGATTTCCGAAAAGCAGGCGTTCTATTCGAGATTGTGTACCATCTGGAAGATGATTCTTGTTAGGGTCAAAAGAGAACAATTTTTTTTTTATCGGAATCGATACTGTTGGAAAAATACATAACACAAATGGGAGCGAAAAAGTAAACAAAATAAGTATTTTCGGACACGGATACCTATTTGACAAACAACGGGGTCAAGGCAGATATTTCTTGCTTTCTAAGATAAACTCCCTTTTTCTCTTTCAAGAAAACATTGTATGTATTAAGATTTTTCCACGGAATATTTTCACATGCTAAAAAATTACGTTACTTATTTTAATTTTTATATATATATATATATATATATATATATATATATATATATATATATATAAAACTTATTAGTTAATACTTGAAAGTAATAGCATAGTAATTTAATGGTATTGAGTCACCTTACAAATATTTCATATATAATATCATTCATTTATTTAAGCACATGTTTTTGATAATAATTTACTTACGTTTTCTTTTAATAAAATTTACGTATTATGCATTATAATTCCATACAATTACGTATAATTAGAGAAAATAACAAAATAATAACATTCTCGTCCAGTATTTTAACGTCATCCATTCTTTTTTTGTAAACTGAAGAGCTAAACAAAAAAGAAACTTAAAGTGGGGTGTTAGTTCATAGGCAGGAAGAATAGCAAAAAATTCTACTGTTCAGTTTTTTGTTCATACTGAATGTTTAGGATATATTGAAATAAGCAATGTGGGAACGTAACATATTGAGGTGGGAAAGGAAGGAAACTCTTTTAAAAAAAGCATTGTTTTAGTATTTTCATTCCATATGAAAATAATACCGGCATCATGCATTTGATTTATTCACCAGTCATATTTATTTTTGCGATAAAAATGCAATTTTCAATCTTAAGACCGACGTAACACATTTTTTTTTTAATTTTGAAATTAAGAGTAGTAAATTTTTATGTGCACTGTAAGTCAAAACACTTACATAATTATTTTTTCTCCATAACACAGAACATCCGGATTAACACATTCTGTGATTTATAATATAGTATTTTTATTCCCTAGTTATTTCTAAATTTTCAGACGAAATTGTGATAGCCCTTTTTACTTTCTACTCGGAGTAATTATATATTTTTAAGTATCTAGCTACTCTATTTCTTGTTGCCTATTTCAGCTGTAGGCCGCGTCGTCATATTTCTAAATTGAATAAAAGCAATTAGAAAAGCAATTAAGGAAGAGTCTGTGCTCATTAACGAGATCACTGCGTCCATCTGCCAGTCACAAACTAGGTATCGTCAGTAGGGTTAACAGCTGGCTATTGTTGCTGTTTCATTTCGTTTTGTGGATTAACTGTACATTAAACTGTACAAAGCAAGGTTCTGATGTTTAGACCGAAGTTAGACTGAAGTGAGACTGAAGTTCGAGTATCTGAAGTTTGGCTAAATCTGTCATTAAATAAGTTTCTCTGTGATATGCTTGTTTATTATGGATGCTTTTAAAGGTGGACTATCTTATATGAATCCATCGGAGGAATGTGAGGACCCTAAGAAAATGAATATTTGAATTGGTTAAATATAGATAATGTAATTAAATATAGATAATGTAATGTAATGAGTGTTAGTTATTTCTTATCGTGTGATGAGTGTAATGTTAAACCTATTGTAGCTAATTTTTACGCATCTAAATTGAAAAATTTTGTTGCAAACTCATTGCTTTCAAAGATCAAGTGAAGTAATTGTCTGACAAGCTCCATTCTTGACATGTTCGGGAGACCTTGTTTTGAGTTCTGTGGCTGATGTTGAGAGAATGGGAATTGTATTGTATAAATTTAAAAAATTTCATCAATTACACTCGCCAGGTTGACACAGTTTCTCCAGACTTGATGTTAAGTGCCGCTGCTGATGTAGCGGCCACTTATCGTCAGCCACTCTTCGGCGTTTAATCAATTACCTGATGCGATCGGCAGCGGTGAGCAGCACATTTTTGCATTTTTCAGAACGATCTCTTCCTTTCATTTCGTTTTTGCCTGGTTTTATATATAATAGTTGTTGAATGTATGTTGACTGTATATAAGTTTTATGCATGTCAACATAGTCGAGCATTAGTAGCCACTTTAGACATTTCTCACGGCTATAAATTTCAGAAATCGTTACTGATGTTTACAAATGTAAGTGTTTTTCACATGTCTCGTTGAGGGAAAGCCGTAAAAACCTCGTTCGTGTGATACGGGCGCCTGCAATCACAGAGTCTGAATTCTGTTTTAAAAGTGGAGTGCCCTGGTCGTGATGACTTTATCTCCTCTAAGCAAGTTAAATGTAATCAAGGTGGGAGTGCTCAGTAGTTAAAATTTAAGTAACGAATTAAATGTATTAAGGTAAAAATAATGAAAAAAACAGAAGTAATTACTGTAAAGAAAGTCAATACAGAAAAGTTAAGTTTAACAGAAAATACTAGGAGTTTCTAGGTAAAAAGATTGAAGAAAAATTATAAAGACTAATGATCCACGGAAAAAGTAATAAAGTTAAGAGAAAAGCCAGAAAAACAGATAAGCATAATAATGCAAAAAATGTTTTAATTTATTTTTGTTTGTTTTTCTATTTTTTGTATATTTTTTTAATGGTTTTATGATTTTTTGTTTTACTTTTTATAATTTTATGAATTGGAGGACAATAAGAACTACAGTGAAAAAAAAGCCCTCCCTAGGACCACTTCGTATTGAGATAATTGCGGAGTTCGAAGGGGGAAAGCTAAAAATAGCAGTAGAGTGAATTTGGAAAAAGTACGACACCGGCTGGGATCTAACCCACAATGTGATTCCAGGCCAGCGCGTAAGCACGGTGCTACAGCGGATCACAAATAAGGAGGAAAGAATGCGAAAAGTATCAAGCTAGGATGCAATCACAAACTAACGTTATTCGGGCTTATCTTACATCCTCCACTCCCTCCATATCGTGCGCATGGGCGCTGTATACTGTTAATAACTTTGGACCATTGGCTTTCAAACGGGATATCACTTGTTACTTTCCGCTGTTCATTTGATTAGTATTTATAGACGTAATGAATTACTAATTTTATTCCACCCCAACTCCAGGATGACACCCCATATGCTACATATTTGAAAGACGTATTCTGTATCAAATATAATCCTTAAATTTAGAAAATATAAACATACCATATTTTTTTACTAAGAGAAAAATTGTGGTAAACGCTAAACAGGAACATACAATTCTGAAATTTCAAAACAAAAATTAAGGGATAGCAGTTATTTTTGCACAAATTAATCGTTCATCAAAGGAGCATTAGTTGTGATTGTCTCTATGGACAATTCCCGAATTCCTTAATTTTTACTGTAGATATTAAAAGAGTGTTTTTCTGTTTTTTGTACCACAATTTAAGTCGCAGTTTGTTGGTTTACATAAATAAAGTCTTGCTTCAGTCAATATCTTGTCTTCAGTTTGGAAGGGCTATTCGTGACGCCAGCCTTGTATAGTTCAGGTACGTGCCATTTCTCTAAAACATTTACCCCAGTCAAAATAGACCCGATTTTGACGAATGGCTAAAAAAAATATGAAAGTTTTAAAAATTGGTGGAGATATTTGTTTAAGCATGTTAACGAACATACTAAAAGTCCCCACCCATCAGACTTGAGCTTTCTACGCCATCTTGGAAAATATGTAGACTTTTTTGGTTTTTTGCAAGTAACTCCAGAAATATTGATTTTATGTAAAAAAATTTAGCGCAAAAATTGAAGAGCGTTAAATTATGAACAAAAACCTTATTTACATTTTTTATAAGTCTAACACGAACAAAGATAATTGACTTTGAAAATAGTGAACAATCACGCGTAGGACGCGGATGCGCGGGTCATCCCAATCGCGATGGGGGGATGACCCGCGCATGCGCACCAAAAGTCTTGCACACTCACGTGTGTCAAACCTCTGCATATCAAAGCTCGAGATAAAGTTGCAGCAACATCCAATCAATTGTTATCAGGTTGTATTGTTAGGCTTGGTGGATTCTATCTTTTTATGTCATACTTAGGCTTCATTGGATACATAATGGATGGAAGTGGGTAAAAATAAATACTAAATTTGATGTATGCTACTACGTCAGTAGAAAAAACGTTGCCTGGCTATGCATACGCTAGAAAAATCCTAGCTTATTTATTTACCCAAACAGCTTTAGCAAAAATAATTTTTGACGCCTTGGACATATCTGATTTCAAAAGAAATTATCTCCATGAGTTGCTTAGAGATTTTGCGACTGAACTACTATCACTAGAAACCATATACAGACATATTAATATACGAGACATCGAGATTAAAATGAGGAAGACTTTGAAGCACTTGAAAGAGAATGGCACAACTGCATCCCTCTGGGTTCAGTACTTTGAAATGGTAAAGCTTATGAAAGCTTGATCACCGTCAATTGTGCGGTGAAAGTAAACGGTTTTGAATACATTAGTACACCCGTTGTTGCTTTTCCAGAGGATAGATATTGTAAAACAAATCGACGAAGAAACGAGTAGCAGTTTATTTAGAATATGAGTTAGCTCCTTTTAAATTTGCTCAGTTCAATGAAGCTGGCGTGCGAGAGACAACGACATTGGCTAGGTAAGACGTTTTTGAAGTTCCAAACAAAGACCTTAACTTCCTAAACTGCGTCAACATTGTGGTCAGTGGTTTTCTCCTACACCGTGTCAAATGGGGAACACAATTAACTTTTTCGGATGTTTGCACAAATTAAGTTAACTATATAAAAAAACATTATGGCACCAGCTGTATAGTCGCTTTTAATGGCTAATCCAAGACCAATCACAGTACAAAAAATGGAAGAAAATCTACGGTATATTGTGATAAAATCTGTGGACGTAAGTTTTGATGGAAACAGGCGAGTTACTGTTCAACAATAACAATTCCTTTCAAATGAAAACAACAAGAGCAAACTGATCAGCATGCTATCAGCTGAGCTGGAAAACAGCGGGAATCGATTCCGACAATGTAATGACGAAGCCGACATTCTCATTGTAAATACTACAATTAATGAAGCATGTTCTGGTAACAACATCGTTGTAATCATCGGTGAAGATGTTGACCACCTGGTTCTATTAACATTTCTCACTCCTACTGAAAAGACATTTTCCTTGTCAAAACATGCAAAGGGAAAGTAAATAAAAAATGCATTCGTCAAAAAAAAATACAATCATCGGGACATACCAAAGTATCCTTTTTCTCCATGCGTTCAGCGGATGCGATACTACTTCTTCATCATTCAACAAAGGAAAGAAAAATTATGTAAAAATGTTCCAAAGTAAAGATATGGAACACGACTTGACAGTAGTTAATAAATGCAACTCATCGAATAATGATGTTTCTTAAGCAAGAGAAAGCATTTTTCGGATCTGGTATGGAACACATCCCAGTGAAAAGTCCCTAAATATGTTTAGGTACAAATGCTTTGCAAAATTTGTCACTAAAATAAAACCATATATTTCATCTCTTACCTCAACTGAAGAGACAGCAATGCGACATTCCTTTCGTTTGTATCACCAAGTGCATAAGTGGTTTAGGAATGAGTAGAATCCTGAAGTGTGGGCTGGAAATGTAAAAAAAAAACCCTCGTGACCCTCACAACTATAGATGCAGTGGCTCCCGTTTCAGTTTTAAGCATGGTGTTTCACAACTGTAAGACTGACTGTGGAGGAAGATGCGTGTGTCGGAAAGCAAGCATCAACCGCACAAAGGCCTACAATAACTGCAATGGGGTATGTCACAATGACATACCAAATTGCAGTTATCTCACTATAGATCATGAGGATCCAATAAAAGGAATTGATGAATGAGGTGGTGCTAGCTGACCCATAGACGATTTTTTAAAAACTGACGGCGCGAACAATCCCGTACCGAAAAAAGCACGACAACTACAAAGTAGGTAAGTTTAAAAAATTAAATGCAATGAAAATATGGTAGTGAATAAATCCAAGTTTATTACATTCGTTCATAAAACTAAAAATGATCAATTATCTACATGACAAAAAACATTAGTTTAGTATTTTCTTGTGTTTAAAGATTGCCCAAATGAGGGAGAGGAGATAATTCAAAGGAAAGCGCCTGCAATGAGACTTGGACGCTACATTCATAATCAACCCGCATTTAATAGTCAATATTTTGGTTCGTGTTAGGGTTACGACAAAATGCATTTAAAATTTTTTGTACATAATTTAATGTTCTTTAATTTTTGTATAAAACTTTTTTTTACATAAAGTTAATATTTCCCAAGTTATTTGCAAAAACACAAAAGAGGCCTTCAAAATCTTTAAACAACTCATGGAGATTACTGCTTTACAAATCAGATATGTGCATGGCGTCAAAAATTATTTTTGCCAAAGCTGTTTGGGTAAATAAATGAGCTAGGATATTTCTAGCGTATGCAAGGCCAGGCGATGTTTTTTCTACTGACGTAGTTGCATACATCAAATTTAGTATTTATTTTTACCCTCTTCCAGCCTTTATGTAACCAATGCAGCCTAAGTATGACATAAAAAGATAGAATCCACCAAGTCTCAAATTACAACCTTATAACAATGGAGTGGGTGTTGTTGCAACTTTTTCTTGAGCTTTGATATGCAGAGGTTTGACACACGTGAGTGTACAAGACTTTTGAGGCACATGCGCGGGTCATCCCTCGATCGCGATTGGGATGACCCGCGCATCTGCGTCCTACGCGTGATTGTTCGCTATTTTGAAAGTCAATTCGCTATTTTGAAAGTTCATAATTTAATGCTCTTTAAGTTTTTTTACATAAAACTTAAAGCTCTCAATTTTTTTACATAAAATCAATATTTCTGAAGTTACTTGCAAAAAATCTAAAAAATCTACACTTTTTCCAAGATGGGGGCGACAGCTCAAGTCTGATCGGTGGGGACTTTTAGTATGCTCAACAGTATGCTCAAGCAAACATCTCCCCCAATTTTCAAAACTTTCGTATTTTTTTTAGCTATAAAACCTTTTTTTGACTGGGCTAATTGTCTGTCTACTAGACATATATATTCCCACTGAAGTATGTTTGAATATCTGACATTCAGGCAATTATTCTTCATACATTTTGTATAAAATGTACAGTAAGGCTGAAAATCTTTCAAGATTTGAGTTTTTGAACGTTTTGGGAACGACTTTGGAAAAACCTTGTTTTATGTTACCTGCTTTGTAACGAAAGCTGAATAAGACTGATTTTCGTAAATGCCTCTACAAAATGAACCGCAATATAACGCGTGATGATTGGGTCTGTTCAATAGAAGCTGGTCAAGAATTAAGGAGAAATGGTTTGACGATTGGGGCTATCATGAAATGTAATAGAACACAAATACACTCTGAATTTCTAGTTAGGAACACCTGGGAAATATATATTCCATTTATATCTGCCTCACAGGCAGATGTTCCTACTACGTGAGAAAATAATCATGTTCCGGAAGGGTTAAGCAGTGCACGAACGATCGTAATATATTTCTGATGACTTCGCAGATTTATTATCTTAAATCACTAGCAAAATTCACAAGCGTTGTTTATCTTATCACACCTTTTTGTTGCAACCATTTGCGAATGCATGAATATATTGCTCATAACAATTTGCGAAGGTATAAATATCCAATTAGCTATTTTATTAACTAAAATATATTTTTATATACTTATATTTTCCATCGGTAGATTTTATGGCACTATCAGTAGATTTTATGGAAAACGATTTCAAATTCTTTTTATGAGATCTACATTCAATTTTTTAAAAAAATTCTAAGCAGTTTTTATTCACTTAAACAGTAACTTAAATTTGTGAAAGGAAATCCTTTGTAAAACGTAAATGATTGTGTGTTGCTTTCAGTATGAATTCATAAAGTAAGTTAGATAATTCCAGAAATTCAATTTTATATTTATACTTTAATGTCCTAAAGGTAAATAACGATTTATAGGTACCGGTAATGCAATTTTGTAATGTTTAATTGTCATGAACTGAAGGTGATAAAAATTATCGTACGTTAAATACAACTAAGACTTTATTGATCTTTTATTAATACCAAATATATAATTCCAACTTTCGGGCAAACTTAAAATTATGAATTCCGAATTTCATTCCGTGCCCTCAGGTAGTAACTATATATCGCATACAGGTGCGCGAACAATATGCTCAGATGTCAGCTTTTGAGAGAGGACCTGTAGTTGGGCTCAAAGTAGCTGGTTGGTCTAATCGGTGAATTGCTCGACATTTGGATAGGAGCGATGGTACTATTAGACGATGTTGGCAGGAATGGGTGAACCATGGACGAACAGAGCGTCAAGAAGGAAGCGGTCGGCCTAGGGAAACGACAGAACGTGAGGACCGAGCAATTGTCAGAGCGGTCCCAGATTCACAGCCCCAGATTCATCATTATCATCGATCGTACGTGCAAGTGGTGCTTCAGTGTCAGCAAGGACCAATCATAGGCTGCTCAGAGGAAGGGGACTGAACTTACGGCGCCCCTTGCGGCGACTACCATTGACCTCTGTACACCGACAAGAAAGACCGTTTGCAGCGGTGTTGGGCACATTCGACCTGGAATGTCACTGACTGGAGTAGAATTGACATCAGTGATGAGTCCCGCTTCGAATTGAGCCCCGATGACCAGCGAATACGTGTCTGGAGACTCCCCGGACAGCGATGGGTCACCAAGCTGGCTACCTTCCGCCATACGGGGCGACAACCAGGAGTGATGATCTGGGGTGCCATTTCATTTCATAGCATCACTTCTGTGGTTGTCATTCGCGGCACCCTTACAGCACAGCGGTACATCGACTATATTCTACGCCCCGTTGTGTTGCCCTTCATATCCCGCCATCCTGGGCTTACATTTCAGCATGATAATGCCCGCCTGCACACAGCGAGAGTTTTTGCTGCTTGTCTTCGTGCTTGTCCAACGCTACCTTGGCCAACAAGGTCACCTGATCTCTCTCCCATTGAACCCGTTTGGAACATTATGGGTAGGTCCCTCGAAACAGCTCGGAATTTTGATGATCTAACGCGCCAATTGGACATAGTTTGGCACGATATCCCGCAGGAGGATATCCGCCACCTCTATCAATCAGTTACAAGCAGAATAACTGATTGCATAAGGCCGGAGGTGGAACAACGCGTTATTGACCTTTCCACGTTATGAAGCTCTTTCTCTTTAATGAACCATCTAATTTTTCTCAAATAGTAATCATTTGTTTATCTGTATATGTACATCACATCTTCCGATTTTCGTCTCATTCAGATAACTCCCTCTCTCTAAGTCATTTTTTTTTTCTAAGAGTGTATTTATTAATCATTTCAGCTGCCCTCATTTTGCAATTTTTAAAATGCTTCAATTAAATCTAATGGACCAATGCTGAAATAAAATGATCCAAACAGAATACTTAAAAAAATTAGTGCAGGAATTCTTTCATGAATACCATTATGTTAAGAATATTAGAAGATTATAAGAAATGTGCTGCATTATTATTTTATGTCTTCTATCACAAAATATGTGTTGTACATTTTCAAAATAAACAAAATATCAATCGCTGTAAAAAAATTTAAATATCTAGACGAACAAATACCACTGGGAATGAAAAGCCTAGTTCTATTTATTTCGCTTTTCTCGAGGCTATCGGCTGTCGGTTCCACTGACAGTTTTTTTTTATCAAGCTTTTGAAGTTTCTTTGATGAGTTCTCACTCCGAGCATGATGAAAAGAAAGCATATGCCACAAATTTATGTTTGCGGATGAAGGCGGTGTTGCAGAATTTAAAAAATGGCATGTAACAGAATCATGTTTATTACAGGTATTTTTTGTAATATTGACATTTGAAGATCGTACTAATTTATGGTTTATGAAGGGTTTGGGATGTTTTTCCCCCTATAGTGCATTTTTACTCGATGTTTTTAATAGTCAGGCAAACAAAAGTATATAGCTTGCATATATGAGCACGGAATGTACACACATATAAATTAAAAAGGGGCTTTTAATCTAATATTATGGTTTGTCGGTTGCTTATTTTGGGGAATCATGGTGAAAAGTGGGACAAATATCTACGTAGCACGCATAAAAACCTAACAAATCACGGGTGAATATTGTTAACATGGACTTTTAAAACTGAACTATATTTCTTCAGCATTAAAATGAACTAACATTTATATGTAATACTGCCGTTTTTAATTATGCACTTATACAAACACACATAATATATATATATATATATATATATATATATATATATATATATATATATATATATATATAGATATATATATATACAATATCTGACGTATATTTCAGCAGCCCCTCACGTAAGCGAATTTGAATCCAAACATATCTCATTCGTTAGTACTTTGTTAGTACCGGTTAGTACCGCAAAAATTTTTGCTAGTACCGAATTTAAAATAAATTTTTTGCAATTTTTTATTGCGGGGCTGGTGAAATGCGAGCCCCGCACCTACGCAATTCTGGAATTTCACTAGTGCCATTCGTCAGTACTTCGTTAGTACCGGTTAGTACCGCAAAAAATTTCGTTAGTACCGAATTTAAAATAAATTTATTGCAATTTTTTATTGCGGGGCTGGTGAAATGCGATCCCCGCACCTATTGAATTCTGGAATTTCACTAGTGTCATTCGTTAGTACTTCGTTAGTACCGGTTAGTTCCGCTAAAATTTTCGTTAGTACCGCATTTAAAATAAATTTATTACAATTTCTTTTTGCGGGGCAGGCATTTCACCAGCCCCGCACCTATGCAATTCTTGAACTTCACTAGTGACATTCGTTAGTACTTCGTTAGTACCGGTTAGTACCACAAACACTTTCGTTAGTACCGGTTAGAACCACAAAAATGTTTGTTAGTACCACAATTAAAAACAATTTTATAGACGATAAAATGAAATAAATCACTGACTATTGCCAGATGTTTATAGAGGTCGTAAAAATGTTTGATAAACGTTTGCAGACCATATCTACTATAGATGAATTTTAAATGAAGCATTCCGGATACTTTATGATCACAGTAGTATTTCTAGTTTACCCTGCAAACCAGTCAAAAAACACACATAAAAGCAAATAATGTAGTGTTACAATGCTCCATTCCATCATTCCTATCTGATCCAAAAATCTTACCAAAATATTATTTTTAAACTTTTAGAATAAAATTGTGAAATAGAAATATGATGGGTTTTATTATAAAATGAATATTTTTTTAAAATCAGCATTTTATAGTGTAATGTTTATTAAATTTCCATTTAAATGACTGTTAATAGTTGTGGATTCATGTTGGAACAAAAAAGCCTTTAAGTTCAAATCAAATATATATATATATATATAATTTATCGATAATTGTGGGAAAATCTGCCTAAATTTTACTTTTAAACTTCGAGCAGGACCGATCGTAGGCTGCGACTAGAGTCTTGTAAAAAATTCTCATCAGACTATGAGCAGGGCGCGCTTTGAATTTTCGCCGCTACTAGATATTCTCAAATGTTATAAATTGACAAGGAAAATGGTCGGAGCATCTTCATCCCCTATGGTGAAAGTCATTACAATCTATCCAATGGGTGGGGGGGGGGGGGTGATTCTCCAACTGTCAACTCTTTTCAGCCCACTACCAGATTAAGAAACAAGGTCCGAACAGCAATTTATTTATTTAGTTTTTTACATAGCAGCCTTAACTTTCCCCTTTTCTGGAGTTCATATTCCAACTTTACCCATCCCCCTCACCCACCGGAAAGGGGGACAGTGTTTTCTAGTTAGTCAATGAGAAACGCAGACAGAAGAGCTCTGCCACTGCATAGACACAATTTTCCATACAAGCGCCATCTGTATAAACATGCATTAATTCAGGCTCAAAATAGAACACGTTGATAGCTTCGTAAGTCAAAGACTTTAAAACCACAACGGTCCATTCTTGGGTCCAAAGGAAAGATTGCTCCATCATCTCTGCTATAATCGTGTTGGAAAGTTATGCTTACCTACATGTGTTGAAGAAATTTTTTCTTTTTACTTCACTCTGTATAAATTACTTACTCAACAATGCCGAAAACAGCTCTGGGGGACAAAAGTGACCTTAAAAATTCTTTATTAGCACAAAAGGATGATTTTACGGACGTTAAAGGCAACTTGAAACCGCCCTTATGCAGTACTTGGAATGAAATAAGTAAATACTTGAACTGTATATACACTCCAAAATACCTCTATATTTATGTAAAACAATACAGAGGAAATATTTGGGAAAAATTAGGAATAGAGAAGGCTGTGACTGCTGAATCAGAATATCCAGGACTTAATGATAGTACTATACAAGAAACGGCAGGAAATCAAAGCGACCAATCGAGTGATGTCATGAGCGATATTGATGACGACAAAACACAGAAAATGAATTTCAGACTAACCTTGTCATCCGAAAAATGGAAACTGATAAAGCCTATAACTGTACCTTACAAAAGTTCTCATAATTGTCAAAATTATACGGCTTTACTACCAAATTTATCATAAACAAACATTTCAGGTATATTAGTTGTTTTTCTTGTTGCCTTGCATTCAAGCGTGCTCGAGTAAAACATAATTCATTTCCATTTATTCACATTACCGCCAGAAGCACGAGTTGCAATTCAAAATTTATTGGGTATATTAGATCCGACCCCGAGGAAAGATGAGCAATTTTCAAATGTTCCTATGCCGGGAATTTTAGGAACTGCAAAACAACGTCCAAACGTCGAATGATTGGTACCGCTAAATACTCGGCATATACTGAAGTATGCAAAATGGGTGCGTCTCCTTCGCTTTATAGGAACTTAGAAGCCCGAAGACTTACGGAATTTCGAGATCCTGAGCCGTCGCATTTGCCATCGTCAAATGCTCTCCGTATAATGAAGTGTCGTCAGAAGAAATATGTTACAATACACGATGATCCGATTGTTGCTATTAACATAATGATGCACACTCCGAAATATCAAGGTGCCATTAGAGCTTTGCATTATGAGCCATTTCGCGTATTTTACTGGTTGCCATCACAAATACATGTTCACAATAGTCCAAAGTGCAGATCAGGAGGATGATTATGCAAACTCTATAACGTCAACACGCAAATGCCAATGTATTGGTAAATGGGTCGATAAAATAAATTGAGTCTTGCGAATAAAAAATTTTTGGTGAAGAAGGAGACCACGACAATGTACAGTTTATGCCATGCTTACTGAAGCTCTTGAAAGAATTTTTAAAAAGATTGCCATTGTGGTCAGCGGTAGTGCTTCTTATTTTTGGTTATGGCTCCAAAACTGGCAGTTGTGCCACCGTTGAGGGAAATTTCAACATTCTAAAAAAACATGTATTTTCTACTAAAAAACTTGCCCAAAGAGTTGACATATTTATTGATAATCATCTAAAATACACTCATGTCTATAAATTAAGGTTAATGCCAGCTCCGGCAAATACAGGTTCAGGAACAAAACAAACGTGACCTATTCATAAAGCCCATTTATTAAACAAAAGATAAAGAACAAAAAAGATGGTGTATGTATGATACCATTCATAAAAAGTACGATTTTTGCTCCCTGGAGCAATTGTAAAAAATATCTCCTTTACAAAAACTTAATACAGGTAACCCTCCTATAACACGGTAGATTGGTTCCCAGAAAATACCATGTTGTGTGAAACCGTGTTATGAGACCCAGAGTCAGTACAAAAAGGGGGGTTACGTTCCGAAAACTTATTAAAAACAAACATCTTTATATAAATTCCATATAAGCAACTTAATTTTTATTAAAAATATAAATGTATTCATAATATAAAATGAAAAGAAACGAAAAATATTATTTTCATTTAATGCGACCTTAATTTAATAAATTTCTTCCTCATCACTGCTCAGTACAAACGAGAACGTTGTTTCGGTTGAACGATATCACCTTCCCTTTCAGAACCGTTTTCTTCATTTAGATTTTTTGCACCTTCTATCCTCTTTAAAAAATCTGCAATTTTGGTTTGTTTGCTGCTTCTCACAAGGTCATTGTAGATTTTACGGTATGGGGATAGACAATTTTGCAGTTCCCGTTTGAATTTTCGGCTTCTTTCAGCGAAAATTCACGTCTGCATTCAAGGTCTGCTTGCAGGAAATACAAAGGGTCTGCATTCAAGAAAAATGATTCAAGAATTTCTGCTATACTTAGGCCTTCTTGTAATTTTTTAGTGTTTAATTATTAACTTCACAATCTTCATCAGTGCTATTGTCCTCAGAATTTTAAGGTAATTTAGTTTTTAAACGTGTTACACAAAAGTTGTTATCTGGTGCTGTATAAGTACAGCGTTGTAGAAAGGTTTTCGAAATTTTTTTATCGTGTTAGAGCGAAACCTTATTACTGGTTGCAGTGTTATACGAGGGTTCCCGCAATTTATCCTATCGTGTTAGAGTGAAACCGTATTGTAAGATACCGTACTGTAGGAGGTCTACCTGTAGTACATGGTTGGTATGATGGTTAATACATTGTATGTCTCCTATGTGATGAAATACAGTCCGTACAACGGCTAGGCATGCTGAGTATCAAATTATCGAGCTGATCTTGGGGAAGATTACTCCACTCAGAAAGCAATGCTCTCCCAAATTCCGGTATACATGTAGGAGGTGGTTGACGGGCTGCAACTCGACGGCCAAGCATGTCCCACACATGCTCTATCGGATTCAAGTCAGGTGAGAATGTTGGCCATTCCATACGGGTGATATCCTTAGATTGAAGGCCTTCGTTTACGATGTTTGCTCGGTGAGGACGTCATCCATAGAGGTGTTTTGTCATCCATAAACACAAATTTTGCGCCCATGGCACTCCTAAATAAACGTACTTGTTGGTCCAGAATGATGTCCCGATAAATGTGGCCGTTCATAGTTCCAATCTGAACATGCAGATCTGTTCTGGAACCAAGTATAATTCCATCCCAAACGAGCAATCCTTCACCACAGTAACGGTGTCGTTCAATGATGTTGTCTTGGTAGTAACGGGTACCTGGCGTTCTCCATATGAAAGTCCGACGTGAATCAGACTACAGGCTAAACCTGGACTCGTCGGAAAACATCACACAAGCCCACTGTGGCGATGTCCACATTGCATGTTTTCTACTCCAGGCTAATCGCTGCTGGCAGTGAGTTGCCGTGGGCGGAACACATTTGACAGGCCTGCGAGAATATAGACCAATATTTCCCAAACGTCTGTACACGGTTTGCCTTGAAACTGTGGTACCCGTGGCTGCAGATAGCTGACGAGACAGGTCGGAAACTGTGCTCCGTCTGCTTCTTTTGGAAGTTGCTGCCAAGTACCGGTCTTTATTCGGCGTTGTAACTCGGGGACGACCTGTACTGTAACGTCTATTGACATTTCCATCATCTTGGAATCGTTGCCAAAGCCTAGAGATGACACTTTAGGCAATTCAAAGTTCTTCGGATACTTCCATCTGAGTACGCACACAATCCAGGCGGCCGACAATTCTACCACGTAAAAAATCGTCCACATGCATCCTCTGTGCCATAAGTATTCGGTTATGGCACTGAGCGGCTTACAGAACGCTTGTGAACAATTTTACTTCTTTGCCACCATTCATTATATACCCCTCTCTTACACTCTCGTCATTGTGACGTACAATCGGCGTCATCTGGGGGCCTCCTGTAATTGCATATTATTCTTGAAGATGTGTGTGATAATTCTAAAGGTGAAATTTTTACTTTAGAGTTCGATTTCCATGTGATTCTGAATTATCCTTAATTTATGGACATGAGTTTATAACGAAGGCCGTTTGAAATTAGTGGCAGCAGAGCAAAGTAGAAAATTTGAGAAACACCATGCAGTTTTGAATAACACTAAAGGCGTTGAGAATAGAAAAACCGAATATGAAATGAACCGAATATGAATGAATATGAAAACCTAAAGCATTCAGATTTATCCCAAAAATGGGCATGATCCTTTGGGAGCACACCAGTGTTGGATATGTGGAACTTCTGTACATTTACGTCCGGGGTGTTCTTACCCAGCCGAGGATGGTTATGAGCAGAAAAGAATATGCCCAAAATGTCACAAAGGAAAAGTTCAAACTAACGAAGACAGTGTAATCAAAAATTGGAAAGGCCTTGCAGTTCCTCCAAAAAATCGCAGCAGGTTTTCTTACATAGAGCCACAAACAGAATTTGGAAATGTAGACTTATCGTTCAAAAAAGCTTCGACAGAAATTGGCTTATTACGCAGCGGGAACAACTTAAACCCGTCTTAACCCGTTAGTCTTAATCTTAAACCCGTTAAATCCAAGGAATTCAACATATTTTTATCCAATACCTGTGCATACGATGCATTATTCCATATATAGCTTGCACATGTGCCGATAGCGTAACACATAGATCATATGCCAAGGAATTCCTTAATCCAATAGGATTATTTACCTGCTTTCAGATATATCAAGAGGACGCATTACAAAACAGACATATTACATCCGTGCGATAGTATTAAAAAGCTTTTGTCCTGGAACAAAATTACCAAACGGTATTTATAAATTAGAATGTGATACAATTCTGAAGAAAACAGCTGAAAATATTTTTTCTGTTTACCCAACTGTTCAAGAACTATCAACGTGCAGTGTAGCAGTCACATGTAAAAAAAAATTATAATTTAAATTGCCCAGAAATCTCGATACTTATTTCTAGAGATCAGATGAAAGATCTACATAACATCATAAATGAAGGACTAAAGGACATAGAAAGACACTGCACAGAGTTCTCGAATGACGGAGAAGTTTGCAAAGGCGTAAACGAAAGGAAATTTGAAAGAAATATTAATCATCTATTGATTGAATTAGAAGATACAGTATCAAACAGCAGTAATGACATACTGCCAGACATAAAATTGTCATTGCATTATATATATATATATATATATATATATATATATATATATATATATATATATATATATATAGTGAAACTTCTGTCGCCGGCCACCCCTATTCGGTTGCCACACCTCAAAAGGGCCTTTTTTCTTCTTTTTTTTTCAGAACTACGGCTGACCGTCATAGAGAAGTTTCACTGTATACCTATGTATGTTTATATGTATGTATTGTCAAATTTAACACCTTGCTTAGAGAAAATCCTTTAAATATGTTTCTAAAATGTATTTTGTTGTTTGCTTGAGATTTTTTAACTCTGTATTTGTTGCATTTAACCAATTTTTATTCGGATAGTGTTTATATATTCTGTGTATCATTGTTTTAGTTCTGTGTATTTATTTATACATCTTTATTGAGTTGTTTTTTAAAATATCTGAGAAAGTGTTCGGGATTCTTAAGTTTTGCCCTTATAGATTTAGTTTGCGTACGGATATTTTATGCTTTGCAAAATATAACCTCAATGGTAGCAGCGTGATCTGAGAATACGTATAATATGTAGTTCATATTTAACACCTTTCTTAGTGAAATCCCTTAAATGTATTCCTAAAACCTATTTTATTGTTTGCTTGAGCTTTCTTAACTCTGTATTTGATGCATTTAACCTTTTTTTCTTTCTTTTTTTCTTTTTTGACAGTGTTAAGTTTGTCTTCATAAACTATTATTTTCCTACCGTTTTTTCTTCAGTCAATTTGTTTTCGTATGTTTTAATATTTCCCGTTCGTTGTAATACTTGTTGCATGATATACATGTAATTGTATAACTATACAAAGTCTTTACTCACTGAATGTAAATATTTCATGACTACAAGAAACTGAATTTATAAAATAAATTTTTTTTCCATATTATACTTTTTATGTTACTTTATAAAAAGCTTAATTTGTGTTTATTTTCGTTTAACCTGATTAATAGTGACTTTCTGTTGAATTGGGCAAATAATCAAATATTATACAATTTGAAAAAAATTAATTGAAAATTTTTTGAAAAAATATTCCATCACTTGCGCGAAAATAAATTTGCAGCATTACAATATTAGTTGTTCAAATGTATGACTATGATAATCACATTCTTAGATATATTTGTAAAGTTTAAAAATTGAATAGATAAAATGAAAACAATCTATAAAATTCTAAAATTCCTTGAACTTTATGAAATGTTCTGTAAATCTCTATTTACCTCATTGTCGAAAGAATACATAAAAACCAGACATCTGGTATCAGCTGTAAAGCGGGGCTGGGCAACTAGAAATGTTATTAGGGCCGTATTACGTTATGGAAGGCTGCTGCAGGCCGAAAGAAAATAGGATAGATGTGAAAGCGAAATATATTTTTTTCAACAAAAATTAAATTAATGATTATTTCAAAAATTAAATAAATATTTATATTCATTGCTTATATATTTCTTTAGTAATATAACAGTTCTACAAACAATGTACCGTATTATTTAGATTTTTAATATTATGTGACTTTAAAAAGAAATTGGAGGGCCACAGAGTGATTGCTGGCCTGATTTTAAGCATTTCTTTGCGACTGGACAATACTTTTAATTATTTCTTAAGTTAATAATTCCTACACATTTTTTTCTTTATTTGGTAAGAAAATATAGAATTTTAAGTATTATTTCCAGAGTAGACAGAACATAATTTAATATCTTTTCAAATATCAAATTTATTTAAATCCACAACTTAAAATTTAATACATCTACTCGTATTTCAGAACCCTTTTACGTTCCTGAATGAAAATGAGTTTTAAAAATAGCTTGTGATTAATTTAGTACATACAAACTAATTTATGTTGCAAAATTGTTTAAAAAAAATAGTTCTTACTATGTTTTGACAAAAATGATTCAAAATATGCTGCAAAAGCTTTTTATGTTTAAAGATTAAAGCGTATTGTCCTTACCTTCTCAATAAAATTTATCTTATTATTCACGAAAAAAGACTGTTTTAAAATGATAATACCACTAACCCGAAACATCTTTTTAATACACACATTTTGACTGAATTTCGCCCGAAGCCAAAAGAGGTTGTCGTAAAGGCTGCACAGTTGAAAAAACATTGGTGTCCGAAATCCAACTCTTTTACTTGAGTATCATCTTACAAAAGGGGACTGTCTTCAGTCCTGTTTGGAGAGGGTCGTTACAAAATTTCAAAGTGTCATTCCTGCAGGGTGGAGGGGGGATTCTCCGTCAACTCGACTCCTCCCAGCACTCGTAAACAAGCAGTCTTCCCCGTTGCGTCAGCCAAGGAGTTCCAAAATTGCGTGGTTGCGGGACAGGTGAAATACTAGCAACGTAATGAAAATTGTAATAAAATTATTTTAAATTCGATACTAACGAAAATTTTTGCGGTACTAACCGGTACTAACGAAGTACTAACGAATGACAGTAATGAAATTCCAGAATTGCGTAGGTGCGGGCCTCGCATTTCACCAGCCCCGCAATGAAAAAATTGCAATTAATTTATTTTAAATTCG
This sequence comes from Dolomedes plantarius, assembly GCA_907164885.2. Taxonomy (NCBI): domain Eukaryota; kingdom Metazoa; phylum Arthropoda; class Arachnida; order Araneae; family Dolomedidae; genus Dolomedes; species Dolomedes plantarius. The sequence goes on along the minus strand of OU015493.1, from coordinate 72,989,530 downwards.
GTACTAACGAAAATTTTTCGCGGAACTAACCGGTACTAACGGAGTACTAACGAATGAGATATGTTTGGATTAAAATTCGCTTAGGTGCGGGGCTGGTGAAATGTACGTCAATATCTGGCCAATATATACAATATCTGGCCATATATATACAATATCTGGCCATATATATACAATATCTGGCCATATATATAGAATATCTGGCCAAAAGTATCCAGACACCTCCCTAAAGAAGTGAATATGTCAAGTGACATAATTTGATGCGTAACCGAAAGCTATAAAAGTGTTGGCAGTGGTTCGTCAGGTCATATTTATGCGTTTGTGAGACAATGAGTAAGTCAAAGGAGCCTAGTGACTTTGATCGTGGCATTATAGTGGGATGTCACCTTTAAAGGAAATCAGTTCACTTCCCTAAAAGGTGGACTGATTCCATTTACAGTCCCTTTACAATTTCGGGCATTCTACAGAAGCCAAAATCCACTGTGTGTGATATAATTGTGAAGTGGAAATGTCGAGGCAGTGAAACTTCGGAAATACGAAGTGGCAGGCCGATAAAAATTAGTGAACGCAGCCGTAGAACTCTGAAAAGGGTAATGAAACAAAATCGCAATTCCGCGTTGATTGAAATCCCTCAGTAGTTCCAAAGTTCATCAGGCGTTAGTGATAGCAGCAGGACTGGTTGTCGAGAGTTAAAAAACCTGGGATTCCATGGTCGTTTAGCCGCTCACAAGCCGAACATCACTTCCCAGAATGCGAAGCGTCGATTGGAATGGTGCGAAGCTCACCGTCATTGGACTGTGGACGTGTGGAAAAATGTTCTTTTGAGGGATGAATCTCGCTTTACAATCTGGCAGTCCGTTGGGCGTATCTGGGTTTGGCGGATGCCCGGCGAGCGCTTCTTACGTGACTGCACTGCGCCGAGAGTTAAATTTCGTGGTGGCAGCATTATGGTGTGGGGGTGTTTTTCATGGTTTGGCCTGGGTTCCTTAGTTCCAGTGGTTGGAAACATGAACTCTGAAATGTATGTGGACATTCTGGATAATGCTTCTCTCCCAACTCTATGGAAATATTTCGAAGAAGGCCGATTTCTCTTCCAGCAGGATAACTGCTCCATTCACTCATCGAGACCTACACAGGCATGGTTTCACGAAATGGGTGTTCAAAAACTGGGCAGGCCTTTTCAGAGCCCCGATGTAAATCCCATTGAACACCTCTGGGACGAATTAGAAAGCAGATTACATAGGCAGCCAAATCGACCATCCTCACTGCCAGCACTCACTTCAGCTGTGATGGACGCCTGGAAGTCAATTCCTATGGAGACCTAACAAAAACTGGTGGAAAGTCTTCCCACACGTGTGCAGGCTGTCATCGATGTAAAAGGAGGACCAACATCATATTAATATACACCTCAGGACTCTCCGAGTCCGTACCACAGGGCATCCGGATACTTTTGACCAGATTATATATATATATATATATATATATATATATATAATATAGTGACAACTATCTAAAACCTACTATAGAAAATTTATCATAAAAAGTGGTAACGTAAATGAAACGTGCATAGTTAGTTGCTTTCAATGCAGAAAACGATTCTCGTATTTAAAGTGCTAATGTCTTCCTTGACAAGTGTCCCGCATTGGCATTTAACAGTTATTATTGAAATCTAAGACATTCGCTATGAAAATGCTAGCACAAACTTTTCTTGATTTTATTCAAGTAGTGTACATTGCGGTAGGCAAAGACATACATCAAGAATCGTAACATTTAGCCTTTTAGTAATAAAATATATAGTGAAGCCTTGATACTGCGACCGCACTTATAGGAATAATGTAACGAGATTTCTTGCTATAGAGAGTTTCCAAAACATTAAATCTAAATACGCATTATTTTGAATTTCCCTTTCTCAAGGTACAAAGGACGTGTATAGTTGTTTCCGGTCTTTAAGATTCTTAAACTGCAATTTCACAAATGTTAGTTTTAATATTATAAACATTAAAAATAATCAAAGATTTTACGTAGACTACTTTGAAATCTCACAACATTAGAAATGTAAATAGGTTCGCAGATTTTCTGTACACAATTGGTCTTAATTTGTGAGCTCCAGTATTTTTGAAAAAAGGTAATTACTCTCAGCCTCTGTTTGCATTATTTGCCACCACTGCAATTTTCGTCTTTGAAAGCTAATGCCCGAAACGGGGAAAGCTGACAAAACATCAATATTGGTAAATATTTTTCAAGATTTATTGATTCTTTTTCTTTTTTCACCATTTGTTCCCGTCTTTCATCAGCAATCATTTTTACGCCAGAAATACCTCTCAAACAGATTCTGTTTCAATTTCGTAAAATTTAAATCGGGCAATGTTTTCTGGATTTGAAATTATTTATATCTCATTAGAAACAAATTATAAGCTTGTTTGAATGTCATCAGTTCCTTTTAGAGAAATATTTCTAAAGTTTTTCTCACATTCATCGAAATTTATACCCTGATCGATTTTTTTCAGAAATACTGAGATCATAGTTTGGGTTACTCTATATATTTTTTAAGTCTTGCTTTATACCTGCAGCTACATTTATTTTTTATTACGACTAAATTTCCCTTGATGTGAGGTCTCTTTGAACCATTTTATCCCCTTTTTCTTGTGATGATCTAACTCATGGGTCATCACTAGGTGTATTCACCTGAAAACTGTCAGATGCCGGTTTAGATTAGAAGAGCAGGAGGAAATAAGTGTGCTTGAAGAAGGTGTGCGAATAACAATCATGCTCCGCAAAAGTGCTTTCATGGCAGAAAACACTATTCAGTTTATTGTCATTCTCCGTTCAGCTCATTATGTCTGCAAGAAAGTCGAACTTTACTTCTGAAAGACTGGGAATTTATCGCACAATACAGGGGCTTATCTCTACAAGGAACGTCTTTGTCGTGGATTCCGTATAACACTGAGATAAAATTACTTGTGCTGAGACGTGCAAAAAAGATCATAGAAGTAGGATTTACTGTTAGAGTAAATAACTTTATAGCGAGGTTTAACATACATGCAAGTAAAAAATAAAAATATTTATTTTATAGTAAAAGTAAATTCCTAAGATCTCTTACAAAATATCTTTTTGCAGGGATTTACAGTTATATTGGATGTCGTTTTAAGATAGTTTCAATGCTAGTAATAGATATATATAAATTGTCAGTAGTGCTAGTTTGAAAAAAAATTAAATTTGCGGACTTCTTTATATTATAACTCACAGTAAGGGCATTTAGGTCTTGTTCACAATGCGACCTTCACCGTTAACATTTGCGTAAATATTTGTAACCTATCTCAGACGTTAATAGTTCCGGGGCTAGTTTAAATGTCTATGATTGGGTAAAAATTATCGCTGATGTATGTAATGTGAACAAGGTCTTATTAATATATTAAGATCATTATAAGGTAAATAAAATGCAGAAGGTGTACGCAGAATGTCCCATCTGAAATCATACGTAAGAGAAGGGCAAAACATTTGAAATCAATCTTATAAATTACTGAAAGTCATATAGATATGCAGGCTAGGGCTCCACGTGTAAAACGCTTGGAAATTAACAACTTTCTGCTCACGTGGCTGCTCAAGTGGCACTGCCTCACTGTGAAATTTTAATGCGTATAAGTTATTACTAGGTGGCCCGTGTGATAGTTTCTCATGCGACTAAAATACAATTAATTTTATAGAGAGGTTGGTGGTTTGTGTTAGGGCCTGTTCACATAGGAGTCCGTTGCGTTGCGTTAAGGAAAAGATGACGTTGAGACGAAAATAAACCAGTCATATGCCTCCAAAGAATTAGCAGTGAAATTTTTAACTCCTATGATTGGTTTATTTTTGTCTCAACGTCATCTTTTCCTTAACGCAACGCAACGGATTCCTATGTGAACAGGCCATAAGGGTGACAGAAGAACCTGTACTTGTTTATTTGTCAAATAATAATGATGTTTAAGGATAAAATAAAAACCGATTACAAAACACCTTTTGGACACACTACTGGAAGTGAAGCATAAAGCAAAACAGGGGAACATGAGATATGTTCACGTCGAACACACATTTGTAGACAATATTAAAAGTTATGTATGACACAAACACGTGGAGAATGGGATATATACATTACAAACCTCTTCGTACAAAATATTCTGGGACGTGGGTCTGGGTTTGGCGGATGCGCGGCGAGCGCTTCTTACGTGACTGCATTGTGCCGAGTGTTGAGTTTGGTGGTGGTAGCATCATGGTGTGGGGGTGTTTTTTCCGGTTTGGCCTGTCTTCCTTAGCCCCTATGGTTGGAAACATGAACTCTGAGATGTATGTGGACATTCCGGACAATGCTTCTCTCCGAACTCTATGGCAATATTTTGGGGAAGGCCTATTTCTCTTCCAGCAGGATAACTGTTCCATTCACTCATCGAAACTTGCGCAGGCATGATTTGACGAAATAGGTGCTCAAAATCTGGGCTGTCCTTCGAAGAACCCCATTATAAATCCCATTAAACACCTTTGGGACGAATTAGAACACATATTACGTAAGCAGCCAAAGCGACCATCCTCACTGCCAGCACTCACTTCAGCCGTGATGGACGCCTGGAAGTCAATTCCTATGGAGACCTATCAAAAACTGGTGGAAAGTCTCCCCAGACTTCTGCAGGCTGTCATCGATGCAAAAGGAGGACCAAGGAGGACCAATATTATATTAATATATGCCTCAGCTCTCTCCGTATCCGAACCACTGGGCGTCCGGATACTTTTGGACAGATAGTGTATCTGCTTCACCGTCTCGGCGTTGCTTCGGGTTGAGAAAATATTCATTTATCAGACGGCTACTTGTTACAATAAACAAGTTTTAATTAGAACAGTAGAAACAGTACTATCATTTAGATCACAAAGAGAAGCACATATAAATACAATGCTTATCCCCCCTTTATTTTCCCACAAACCCAGGTTCCTAAAAACAAGTATAGTAACAGTTAAAATAAGCCTTGGTTGCCTCTGCTCAGTATATGTCCATTGTGTGAATTAAATTTAGAGACACTATTAATTACAATTACATACATTTATTAAAATTATTTCTATAACTATCAAATAATTTAAAAAAACTAATTATCTCTCCTATGAACATTCATAAATAAAAGGTATGACCTGGCAAAAAGGAAATTAACTCTACCAGCATTGGAAAGAATTGCTTGGGACTCTAGCCTGCAGAATTTATAGTGGATTATCAAAAATAATAATCTCCAAATCCCTTATTGCACAATGCACATAATATGAAAATTTTAATAATCAGAAATATTATCGAATTAACCTTGGAGGAAAACCTTCTCCTTGGCGGAAATCAAAACAAAACAGAAAAGGTAATAATAATAAATCAAAGAAGAAAATAATTTCTCCCGATTCACAAAATCTACACAGTGAAGGAGCTTGGTCGAAATTCCGAAGTCGTAGCAGACGAGGCTTATTTCAGGCACTGCACTCGCATGTCGTAGGAAATCAAGGCGACTCGTCGATCAAAATTTCTGATGTTTTTGGGATCTCCTCTGGCTGGTGGAATAACGGAGAATCGCACGGGAAAATAGGACGATAGATAGAAGATATTATGTACCATAACTGGAACGCATTTGTACGGAGGTTATTCGGATTTTCATAACCCGTCGATGTATCTTCGAATTTTAAACACGTTCAGCGTCACCACGAGAGAAGAACCTTCGTCCCTTCTACTGTGTCTCTCCACCGATAATGATCCACACTCCACTCGAAACGCTTCCGGCTTCCTTATCTTTCCTTGCGTCGCCGTCTTTTATTGGGCCAGGAGCTGTCACTCAAGCTTAGTCCGACTTTCTTCCTCAAATCCTTCAAAAAAATAGATGGCGGGCTTTTTGAACGAAATAGCGGATTCGCCATTTAGTCAAACAAAGGGGGGACCGTAAAAATAATTTAACAATCAGAAAATTAATTGGAAAGATTAGGAATAACGATTAAAAAATACGGAGTAAGCTTTTAACTGAAATGAAGACAAATTACAATGATAATACATTTATTTGGTTTATTTAGAGAAAACTTACGGAGTGATGAAAAAAAAATCGTTATTCGATATTTAGAAAAATTCATCACGACAGCACATCATTTAGTACATATATGTATACATTAAATGGAACGAATCAATGGCAATAGTGAACTTCTTCATTCAGAGCCACCCTCTCGTTTACTTTAAATGCGTGTTCTGGAGTGATCATTTCTTTTCACTGCAGTCACATTATTGGGGGCTCATATGGCAGTGACATCCTCCCACCTTGAGATCTGAATTTAGAAGAACTCAACCTTCTGTAGAGCAGCTCGCATTTTGTCTTTTTACTGATTTTATAGTTTGTACACTTGGAGTAATGACAATATTTGGTTTTGCATAGGGATCATCTGGAAAAGTTCCATCTTTCGAGTCTTCCTTGTTAGTTCAGACAGGAACTTTTCTTCTTAGGAATGGACCTTCACTATCATTTGACACTTCCAATATATCAATGCATTGCACTGGACGTGTGAAAACACCTGTTTTTGTCCTCATTTTAACTACTCTGACAATGCCATTTTTACCAGGTACGGAATTTATGTCAAAATTTCTGTCGATATTTTGACAGAAATTCTACAAGAAATTCTAACAGATGTTTTGATAGAAATTCTGCACAGGAATTATGAAAGATGGTTTTGCGTCACCATCTTTAAAGACATCGTCTAATATCATCATTAAATTAGAGTTTGATTTGATCGTTGTTTTCAAAATCCATAGTTAATAGCAAAATCACATTTTCATGAAAAAATAAATTACTGCTCCATCTTCCGAGGTAGCTAAGTCCCAAATATTCATGACTAAAAATCTGAATTTAACAGAAGTACCGTACATTACACGCATCTTCATAGTTTATTATATCCATTATATATTCAACCGTTTTCATAGGGTTTCCTACTTGGTGAGTTTTCATTCACGCCAGGGGGGGCGGGGGGGGGGTACTTGTTAGCACAAACGCTGGGTACTGCCGGAAAACATATAAGTATCTTAAATTTAAAGTCCTAATCTTAAAGATGGAGATTGTTAAGATTGGTTACTCCATTAATAGACATTTAACAACAAGTTGTGTTGAGCTGCAGTTCAGATATCGATACTTCTGCAGTCTGATACATACTATTGAGTAAAACTTTCAATCTCAAATGGGCATATTTTACTAGTCCTGAGTTCAGATGAAAAATCGCCATTTACACAAACTTATCGAATTTTCAAAATTGCAATGAATTTACCAATAAAAATCTGAACTATAACACATTTGTATATTCAACAATATCTTATATTACAGGATTTTACAGACTACTAGCAATTATATACCATATCTATAAATAATTCATCTTTTATGGGTGTACACTGGGCAGCCGAGGCTTAATTGTAATGCCTAACGAGATAAACTGCGACTATTTAAGAACTAATAAACACCTTTTTTCCTCATCGGCACGTATGCTCGAAGTAAATCTGCTAAAATGCAATCTGATAGAATACCTGGGGGAATTTATGGACTATATGGATAATTGTTTTTGAGTTTCTAATATTTTTTAGTAGGCTCTCATAGTAGTGGGTAAGGCTCGGAACTTCTACGGAGTAGGTTTTGGTTCAAATCCCGAGGCACGGGCGTTACTGTGCTGTTTCCTCTGGGAAGCAATTTTGTTGCCCCTATATGGTGCTCTCATCATAAAGTAACCAACAAAAATCATGTTGTGGTTGATGAAGCGTTGTTTTTAGCACCCATTTAATTTTAAATATTTTTTTACTGCTTTAATATAGGTTTTTAGAATATTATGAACTCCAAAGTGATCAAATGGTTTCTTTTTGTCAGCCTGTACTGATAATGCTATATTTCTTTACGAATGTCGTCAAATTTGCATTGAAAGAATAGTTAAAGATATAGATGAGGGGTGTCCAACCTTTTAGCTTCCTTGGGCCACATTGACAGAAGACTAAATATTTTGGGCCGCAGAAAAATATACCTAACATTAAAAATCATTTATGAGTAAAAAAATATAATATAGAGTTAACTTATTTATTTCATTATAAATTTTATTTATAATTATAAATGTAACTATAAGAGTCAGAAAATTAATGTGATATTTGGTATTGAATTTGAGAAACTAATGCATCAATATCTGGGTCAGTTGAAGTGGTTGCAATTCTCAGGGTGTTCTCAATATACTAATCCGATATTTTGATTCTAATTTGACTCTTAGTGTGCTTCACTCTTGCGCATACTAATTTTATTATCATCACAAATATGGAATGTTAGACGTGTAAAAACTTCGCATTTCTTTTTTGTGATGAAAATAATACATAGAAATTGCATAAGGAATTTTATATAGGATTAAAGATATTTCAATTGATGTACTGTCGATTTGTTGAATGAACAAAGTGGGATCTGTAATGGCCACCAGGCATCATTGCCGAGGCTGGATATTTCTTTCTCTTCGATCTCTCTCTCTCTCTGGGCTGCACTAAAACTTGCTTTGGGCCATATGCGGCCCACGAGCCTCGGGTTGGACACCCCTGATATATATTAAAGACATCAGGCGTAACAGATGTCACCGTGCAGCTGCGGTAAATTTTCTGATGCAACTACAATTTACTATGGTTTCGCAGGTGCTAGCTACCCAAAGATTGCATCGTTTAAATGCAGGCATTTTTAGCAGCCTAAAAGAGTACTCAGTGGATTATGACATTTGACGTCATGTGAGGCAAAAGCGCTACCACGGTGACAAATAACCCCCAAAACAATAAATATTTAACATTAATGCCATGGTCAATCACAGAGAGAGAGGGAGAATGGAATTATGATACAGAAAAAAATGTTTGATGGTCATTGCATAAAGGGCATTTATTTGGAAGAATTTGACGGAAATATTTTATCAAGAATTAATATATAGTTATTCTAGTCAGTTATGGGTTGATTTTAGTGCATTCAATCCAGATTTTCCAAGGAAGGATGCGGTTTCTCTGATCCGGCTTTTAACTTCCCATGACTGCTTAGTTAAACATCTGGACTGTTTGAAAATTCTACAGAGTTCTTTCTGCACTCTTTGTGATAAACCACAAAGTATGGATATATCCCATCTCCAGACCTGTGAGGAACTGTCGACTGGGGATCTCTCTAGCAGATATTGGGAGGCAAGAGCTTATAATAATTAATACATCCTTTATCCTGTTTTGTTTAACATTTTATCATGAAGCTATAGGATATGGCTTATGGTTTCATGGTTTTTTTGTTGTAATTTTTATCTTGTTGTTTTTGTTTATTGCTTGCCCCTGGGAATTTGGAAAAAAAGGTTCACTGCATATGCGATTATCGTCTATAATTTTAACTTTAATTTAACAGTTTTTTTTGATGAACCATTTCTTTATTTCCCACGTTTGACATTACTTATTGTATAGTTGTTCCTGGCTGTGTGAAATTTCAGATAAAGTAATATTGCGTACTATGTTCTTAGAGAAAACTCACAGTACTCGCACATATTCTGTTCTACAATTCAATATTTTTTTCATATTTAGTTACAAAATTTAATGTATACAAAAGGCTTAATATTACTCAGCTAACGCTGCAAGAAAAACATAAAAATAAATTATTTTTCTTTTTTTTAAATCAAAGTTGCCAAAAACTTGATAACAATCTCTCAGAGTTGCTAGGCGACAGAATATAACACAGAGTGGAGAAATTAAACTTATGTATTATTGTTTTACACTAAAGTAATACGTCACTAACGTCTCTAAATTTTCCCACAACCTCTCGAAAGCTAGTTAATAGCTATTACCGTTATGGCACTGATACTATTAATAAAAACTAAGTGACAAAATTATACAGCAAACAGCTTCGTGGTATGAAAAGTATATATTCCTTTATTTTAGGCAATAAGCGTGTTTTTCAGCTCCATGTGATAGACATAAATTCTTTGCCAAATTTTGTAACATGTGTGAATATGAAACGATATTGTCATCCATTCAGTAACATAGTTTAGATTAAAAATCTACATATCTTTCCATAATGAGTTACAAGAACATTTTTCAAGTTTTTCCGACTCCAATGACCCGTCAAATTATGAAAAACCGGAAGAAAGTAGCAGAGAGAGGACACGATCTCTTGAAAAAGAAAGCCACGGCATTGGATGTCAAGTTCCGTAAAATTGGACAAGAAGTTATTGAGATCAAAAGAATCATGGGCCAGATATTGAGGGATGCCTCGTATTTACTGGCCGAAGCAAAATATGTCATTGGAGATTTTCATACTGATATCCTAAATGGTGTTGGCATGTAAGAACACTAGTGGTTCATTATACATGAAATGTCGGGGAAATTAAGCTATCTTCCTCAAAGTTTCATGGATAGTGGAGTATAGAAAAAATCATTTTGGATGTTTCAGCATTGGAATATATCCAATACAATATTTGTTGGAATAATTGTAAAAACAACTTTTGGTAATTGTAAAGAAGCGGGTACCCCTTGGCACGGCTTGGCAAAGTTTTAAAAACTGATTAAGAACAAAACTGCAAAACTTTGAAAAATAATCGAAAACTGCATTATTTTATATAGAATTTAATAATAGATTTATGATGCTGCATATTGTTTAACTTATAACCTTACAAGTATACGACATTTAATTCATTTTTAACTGAATACTTTCAGTTATAACATCGCAAACGAGGTTCCTGTCAAACAATATATATATATTAATTTATTAGGTTTAAATTCATTAGGTTATTCATTAGGTTAGGTTACGTTTGGGGTATTTCCACTTGCCGCATTTATCGACCACGTAAAAATGGGTACCAAATTCTTTACGAAAGCCCAAATTTTGTTTTACAATTGTTTTGCGTTATTACTGTCAAAGAATTCTTGTGTGACTGGCATTAGAGATCTAATTTTATTCCCGACGAATATATTTCCCCACATTCATCCTTAAAATAATCGTTTTGCCAAGATAAAGCTGAAAGTTTTTAAAAATTTTATTTTATCATAATATATAATTGATTCGGGATTATAGACTTGATTACAGAACAGAGCTTTCTTTTCTTTACAACTTTACTCGCCAAATAGGCGAAATGGCTAATGATTTTTCTAGCTTAAAAGAGACCTCTGGTTTGAATTTTGGCCTCACTTATGTGAAAGCTAAAGAGCTTTTCTCTTGATGTATTTTAATTATAAAGAGGAAACCTCTTTACAAAAGATGAGAAAAGAAACAAAAGACTGTTAAGTTGTTTTTTTTGAGAGATATGATACAAGAAAAATGTAATTTTTCTTCTAGCAAATTTTCTTAGAGATGAGATAATACCTTTTTGACTGGGCTGAAGCAAGTGATCAATGTGGTTGTCAATTCATGAAAAACATCGCTACTATAGGCAAAAATGTGTTCTTAATACGAAGATTGTACCTTTGTAACTTCGACAGTATATTTCTCAGTGATTTTAATTGAAAATTGATGGAGAATCTATTTACTTTAAGCAACTTCATTAAGTTCATTAGTTTTTGTTCCGGCTAAAGTAAATTATCGGGTTCACGCCCAATTTGGCGATTTCGTTGTTCGATAGCGATTTAATTCTGGAAATCTTGTTCTTTGTTAACCCGGACCAATGGAATTGTGGGATATTTCTCCCTAGGGAAATATTCCACAAGGGATTCTATTCCATATTCTATATTCCCATATGGATTGTTATTTTCTATATAGATTGTTGTTTTCTATATGGATTGCTATTTACTGTATTTTGAAAACGCTGTATTTTTAAAAGGGGAACACGGAATCCTCATTTTTCTTTTCATTACGTTGAAGTGTTCTTTGTCTTAACTGTTCTTGGGCGATCGGCATCATGGCTGAAAGGTATGATTTAGGTATTTTGGCTAGACTGTATAAGACGGTCAGGTAGATTTTTTGCCAATTTCGCGAAATTTTGTGGTTGCCAAGCTGTGGCGATTATGGTGCCAACGTTGTTTCTTCTGTAAATTCGTGACGTATTTGTCATGTGATTATTTCGTTACGGATGTATGACATGATTTTGACAGGTGATTTATTTTGATCAATTAGAAGAATATTCTTATGCTGAACAATTTTGAATGCCGTGTGTGAAGTGTAATGGTGGGTTATTGAGTACAATGGCTTCTAATAATATTAATTTTAAGCTCTTCGTTGACTTTGAAATATTAGAGGAGATGAAGGCTAGAGTGGTGTCGCAATGTACACATAATGGCCTCTTATTGTATTTGTTGTTAGATTTTGTAACATATTAGTTGTGTTTATGCGTTTCAGTTTATGATAACCGGTCGGTTGCTCTAAATGAGTCGCATGAAGTTGAATGTCATTTTCTGTATTTTACAGTGTAGTTTGGGGCAAAATTAGTGACATGATTGAATTGAAGTTGTTTAAGCTGGATTTTATGGGAAATAGGGGTGCAATAGGTTTTTGTAAGGAAAATTGCCATTTGCGCTTACGAATTGGTACAGCCAGTTTAAGCTTTGAATTTCTGACCGTTACAGCCAGCGGAAGCATTGTGGTACTGTACTATAGCTAGCGGTACGTAGCGAAGCCAGCGGCTGGGAATTTTCTGTAATGTACACTCATGGACAAAAAAATTAGCGCACCAAGAAATAATTGCGGGATCGTAACGAAACTTGCAATGAAGGTACATGTCGGGGAGATATACAAATGATTAGAAATGCAGCGTGATTGCGCATTACGTATAGCCGGTAGAGGGCGTTGAACATCGTACTCTGTGGAGTATGAAACAGGTAATCAAAGCTTGTTTGAGTGTGCTGAATCATTTACAAAGGAAGAGCTGAGATAGACATGCCATTACGTCGTGTTCGAAGACAATATAAGAAGTTGTCGCAGTTTGAGAGGGGGAGAATCGTCGGGATGATGGAAGCTGGGTGGTCAGCTAGGCGAGTAGCTCGTCAATTAGGCCGCTCTGATTGTGTTGTGAGGATGTGTTGGGACCAGTGGACCCGAGAGATGTCATGTACACGAAGACCAGGCTCAGGACGCCCTCGACAGACCAGTCGTCGAGAAGACCACCACATCGTAAGAAATGCACGCGTACATCCAACTGCTTCATCGGCCGCTATCCAGGCACAGGTAGCACATTCACTAGGGGCCTCTGTGTCTTCTCGAACCATACGAAGGCGCCTGGCTCAAGGACAGTTGGTATCGCGGCGCCCATTACGTGTGCTGCCCTTGACGCCCCCCCATCGACGCCTCCGTTTGGAGTTTTGCCGTCACGAGGAAACTGGACTGCAGCGGAATGGAACCAGGTCGTCTTTAGCGACGAATCCAGATTCAATCTCGGCAGTGATGACAATCGTGTTCGTGTGTGGAGAGCCCGTGGTGAACGCTTCAATCCTGCCTTTGCTGTACAGCGACACATCGCTCCCACAGCTGGTGTGATGGTATGGGGTGTCATTGCCTACAATACACGGTCACCCCTAGTATTGTTCCGTGGCACCATGACAGCCCAGCGGTATGTTCATGAAATCCTGCAACCACATGTGTTGCCACTCATGCAACGGCTCCCAGGAGCCATTTTTCAACAAGACAATGCTCGGCCTCATACGGCAAGGGTGTCACAAGACTGTCTCCGCACTGTTACTACCCCTCCTTGGCCTGCCCGATCCCCAGATTTGTCTCCAATCGAGCATATCTGGGATCATTTGGGACGACGAGTTGGGCATCCCACGAGTTTGAACGAACTAGAGCAAGGTTACAGCAAATATGGAACGAAATGTCTCAAGACATCATACAGAACTTGTATGACTGAATGCCCGATCGTATCGCATCGTGCATTCGGGCTAGAGGGGGTCCAATACTCCACAGAGTACGATGTTCAACGCCCTCTACCGGCTATACGTAATGCGCAATCACGCTGCATTTCTAATCATTTGCATATCGCCCCGACATGTACCTTAATTTCAAGTTTCGTTACGATCCCGCAATTATTTCTTGGTGCGCTAATTTTTTTGTCCATGAGTGTATTTGGACGGATGCGTAACGGAGCGTAGAGGAGTAGAGCAAGGGTATCTGAGAGAAGCGAAATCCCGTGTTCGCCTACGAATTTCATAAAGCCAGCGGGAAGTTTGTTACCAACTTATTTGTTCTTTCTTGGTCGCCGTTGATATTTTTGTTTACATTTCGAAGTTTAGAAGAGCTGTTTTTAGGTTTGTTAACATATTTGTTTTTGGATTTGCAGTAAACCCTAAAACACGCCAAGCCGTTGGCGAAAAAGAAATCGTACCAAATTTAGCCAAATCTGACCATCTTATCTAGTTTTACAGCGAATAAGGTTGAATGTGCGGTGTGCAAGGATGAGATGCATTTGGTAGAAAAAAGCAACAAAAAAAATTATGGTATTATTAAGGAGTGTAGTAACAGCGGAATGAATGAACATCAATGGAGAAGATCTGTGAGGTAGAATAGCCAGCTTGTTTGATGATATTAAGTATTATGTTTTGTTATAACTACTGAATATTTTAATTAATTTAGTAACAAGTTTTTTACATTCAGACCAGGCTTCCGCAAAGCATTTTCTCGAAAGCCTGGGGTTGACTCTATGCGACATTTATATTCGATCCTCTTTTTGTTTATGATTTTGTGCGCATGAATGGACTCGTGGATTTGGTCTAGCTTTTGCTAGAGCTGGAGATTAGCAACAACAACACAAACAACACTTTTTTTGGAATTCTAATGATTTTGAATTTAGTGTAATTCAGTTTTTAATGATAATGAATATGTGGGTACGAAAGGCCACCCGTGATTTCATTTCTTTTGAGATCGATGTCTCGGAGAAATGTGTCACAGATTGTAGGAGTTTATGCAGAGAGGATTTTACTTTAAATTGATAAAGTGTTTTTTGTTTTGATTTGTTGATAATTTATGTCATCTTATGATAAACATCGATAGTTTGGCGATCTATTAAAAAAGTCGCCAAAATCGAGAATCTGCACCCGATATGTAATTTTTATTATCGATTGTGTTGTATTTCAGTGTAAAAAATGAATAGTGGGAAAACTGTCTTGTCTAAAAACTTTCGGAAGGATTTTTCATTTTTAAAGTTTTGAAAATTTAGTAAGTTGGTAAGTTAGTAAGTTGATAAAGCCTTTATCTGAAATGCAAATCAAAATGGATTTCATCTTCCGATTTCTAGTTTGCCTTTAGAAGGAGGAATTAAAGAATAAGGATCATCTTTTTCTTGTCGCCGCAAAAATTTCGTTAGGTACGGTTGCAAATGATGGCCTGTTGTTCCTCGATGTTTACTAATTTAGCCATTGTAACCTTCCCCACAATCGCTCAAACTTTTGTGTGTGTTCATCAGTTTCCAGATCCCCAAAATTGTAGTTGCGATTGACTTTAAATTTGATGAAATCCATCTACCTCTTACTGTAATGTGCAGTACGATTTTAAAAATTATGAATAAATGACGGACCCTTCATTTATGTCATCCCTAATAGATTACGTTAGTACTGCCGCTGAGCGATTAGATAACTGTACATTCGTTTGTTTGTATGAAGGTACCACCGAATACCTACTGTTACGGAAAACATCCAGCTCTTACGTTTATTGAACACGCTTTGGCCCACTTCGACGATCATAAATGGACTACAATTTTTTTTCTGTGGGTATTTTCTAATGAGAAAACGCCCACTTATCTCATGTAATTGTTCCAGTGTACGACTGTGGAGTGTGACATTCCTTGCTGCTTTTCGAGCCACTTAATGGATGTCATTTCTGCACTCCACGAGTTAATAAAACATGAGAAATGTAAGAAAAAAGAATCTAGGTGTCAAGCACCATATTCTTTCCAGACTTCTTTTGCTGCCACATGGATACATTCTATCATCGTCTAATACCATTATCAAAATACAGTTTCATTCGATGGTTTTTTTTTTCACATTCATTTTTAAAGTTAAAAATCCTCTTTTTTCCAGAAAAAAAATCCATTTCCTTCTTAAAGCAGATAAATCCCAAATTTTGACAAATTAAAAACTTTGAATTTTTCCAATGTTTGGTATGTAACAATGCTTCTGAAAAAATTAGCATATCTATTATGTGTTCTACCGATTTCATTGAGATGCCAGGTAGGCGAGTTTACATTCTCGACAATGGCAGTACTTGTTAAGGCAAATGTGAAATGCGGCCGGATTACTGAAAAATAACAAGAATAATTACAATTTCGTAAATCAGTATTAATGGAAAATATATGCTTGGCTAGAGTGCATAAGACGGTCAGGTAGATTTTCCGGCAAGGTGGCGAAAATTTTTGGTTGCCAAGTTGAGACGATTATAGCGTCAATGTTATTTCTCCTGCAAATTCGTGATGTTGTTTTGTGTATTTTATAGTGTAGTTTGGGACAAAGTGAGTGACATGATTGAATTAAGGTTGTTTTTAAGATGTATTTTATGGGAAACATTTGTGTAAGAGGTTTTTCTATGGAGAATCACCGTTTATGCCTACGATTTCGTACAATCAGAGTAAGCTTAGTTTTACTGACCTCCACAGCCAGCGGAAGCTTTTTTTCACTGTACAACAGCTAGCGGCTGGGGATTTTCTGTAATGTTTTTGGACGGATGCGCAAAGGAGCGTAGTGAGGGGAGCAAGGGTATCTGAGCGAAGCAAAGATCCCGTGTGCAGCTACGAGTTTCTTAAATCCAGTGGTGAGTTTGTTTTCTAACTTATTAGTTCTCTCTTGTCACCATTGATGTTTTTGTTTACATTTCGCACTTTAAGCCTAACAGGTCTGCGAAAAAGTTGTTAGCAATTTTTTTTTTACAGCAAGCACCAAAAAGCGCCTAGCCTTTGGCGAAAACTAATTGCGGCAAATTTTGCCAAATCTGACCGTCTTATGCAATTTTACCGTTTTAATTTCATTCACCACTTTTATTTCACTTATACGTATTGTGTTATAATTAATAAGTAATATTTATTTTTGTAATAACACCCCATTTCAAGATTTTTGGAATATCATAACGATTCAAAAATGTGATAAGTAAGGAATTGATATATGTAAGAGACCTCTGGTGGAATGAAACTGTATGATTTTCAATATATAAACGCAATGTATAAATTTGTTCTAACTCAAATTTTTGGTCGTTACAGAGCCAAATTGAAAGTGCAACACAGGATTGAAAATATTGCTGGTGTGCAGCTCCGAATTTTCGAATGCTACGTAGCTGGGGAAGATCAGTATGAATTAACTGGCTTGGCAAAGGGAGGAAGCAAAATTGCCCAGTTGAAAAGAGCGTATTCGGATGCCACAGAAATATTAGTACAACTTGCTACGCTACAAACAGCATTTTCGACACTTGACGACGTAATACGGAGTACAAACCGACGAGTCAATGCTCTCCACTACCGGTAAGAATATAAAACTGAAATATTTTAAATAAATCATGTAATTCAAACTATAGTGATTGCTGTTTACTTTGAATATCATTAACCCATCCGGTTCTTATAAAGAAGTGGGTATCCCTTCTTTATAAGAGCCGTGTCACGTGGGTATGGCCCACGTGATTTAACGTGGGCCATAAATGCACGAAACCTGTTGTTATCTTATGTATTCTGCAGTCAATCTTATAAATACATAATAGGTAATTATTTAACAGATCTTTTATTCTGTGGCATAGACACCGAGTTTATTACTGTGAGCCGAAAATTTACCTTCGACTGATCAGTTTTTATTATATGAATTATATTAAATGCTTGTTATCGTTTTATTGTTTGCATTACATTAGCCTGTTCAATAGTTTCAATTCTGTTTTTTCTGTGTAAAGGTTATTAATACCAAAATGGGCTAAAATGAGTTATCAAACCAGGCATGTTTAAAAAATAAAGGGCTACTGCAGGATATAGAAATCTAAGTCCAATTCCACTCCAATTCCTCCCAAGATTTTTATTCATCAAGGAATATTTGGGATATGCGAAGCAAACAACAAACTTGTTAGTGTTAAAGGGGGTTATGTCCCAATCAAGGAATTACCACTTTTTACTCCACAAAAATAAAATTGAAAAAATTTACTTTGCCGAAAAAAAAATAAATAAACTTAAAAAAAAAACAGACATTAGAAATGCCGTTTTTTTTAATCCCATTTTTCTGAAAACTACGATTTTGGACTTGACACTCTTTACACTGCAAAAACAGAATAATATGAAAATAATATCGTTTAGGAATTATTCTAAAGCATATACGGCATTTAAATTGCCCAACACTGTCTGTATGTTCTGTATATACACGTAATTTTGTTGCCCGCTATGTTGTCGTTACCGCCGTCCTTTATTGTGATTTTGCGAATTTTGAAAATTTCGCCAAATCACGCCAAGCGGTACCCAATTCTTTAACTTAAAGCCATCTTAACGAAATTCGGAAAATTATTATCTTACGATTTGAAATATATTATTTCACTTATCCTCATGCAGGGGAAAAAACCCGATGGATTAAAAGAAAAAAGTCAGTATTGACTTTTTCCATCACATATTTTTGGCAAACTACATTTTACCTATCGCAAACTACGTTCTTACTTTCGGTTGAATAAATATACTTATACTTTTCAAGCTGGAATATCATTTTAATGAAGAAGTGTAAGTAATGAAAGGGTTAAACAATTCAATTTAAGTGCATGTTAGAAGTGGAGAGAGATACAGAAAATATCTTTAAACAATTTTTAAATTTCCTTTCATGTACATTTTCTGTCTAGTTCTTTCATCAACTTCTTGATCCAGTACATTTAAATATAGTTGTTTTGTTTATTAACGCCTTAGAGCGATGGTTTAGCCTGCGATTTCTAAGACGTCCCATAGAATAAACTCCTGTCTTTGCAATTGTAGGAAAACAGCTTTTCCTCACCAAGAGTCGGTAGTCGTCAAGAGGTTGACGACAAGTTGGTACAATGGAGAAGCATAGATTCCCAGATAGAAACTGATTTGTTTCAATGTATTTGGACTCGTTGCTTTACGGAAATCTACACTATTTGATCAGTTCACTGCGTTGGAGTAAATATAACCGTTGAAAATGAAATTTAAAGCAGATAGACTGGTGAATTATTAATAAAATGCCGATCGAAGGAATTGGAACAAATTAAATTATTCCAATCGACTTAATGCAGTCACTAGAATATGTTATGCGCATTACACAAGGTGTTTATATACTTGCAGGTTATACATATGTTGTGTGTGATCCAACGATCTTATTTCAGTGAACTGTATCAAATTGTGTAGACATGAAGAAACACAGAATCATAGTCATTCGAGTTTAATTTACGATAAAGTTTGACATCACAAGCAATATGCATTAATTGGAACAAAGTAAAATTAGCTATTAGAAAAGAAGCTACATACTACTCTCACTAAGAGTGTGCCTAAGGGCCAAAATGCGTGATCCTACCCTTCTGGCCAGAAACTAAAAGCATACACAGAACTTGTGTTCACCGCTTAAGTCAGAATTCAAAATGTTAGAAATTTTGCACAACAAACATGCAAATGTAAATTCAATTAAATGCTAATCTACAGGTTTTTTTTTATTAAACTGACACTACTCAGAGCCATTTACTCGTATACCGTGATCTATCAGCCAGGATTCCACCAAAATTGATATGGGAAAAAGTATCCATGAAGTTTTTTTTCCAAAAGTCGATGATAGGGTAAGATGTGACGCTGTAGTTGTCGGCGCACTCGATATTTTGCATAAAAAGCAAGTAAAACATGAAAGTGCAAATTCATGACTACGTAATCGTCAGCAGCGCTAGTATTTCGGGCTATAAAGATAAGTGGTAAATACCGAAAAGTTGTAATATGCAGACAAATGATTAACAAAGAAATTTCATTGCAACATCGCTTTACTCAGAAAATTCACTTCTCCCTCTTTCAATGTGACCACTGTCCTGGTGGACTACACATTGCATACTGAACAATACGTTTTCAATGGCCGAGCGTAACATGGAATGGGAAACGCAGTCCGGGATATGTTGTCCCTTAGAGCCGCCAAGTTAGAGATTCCACCTAACCAGACCTTGGAGTTTAAAAAACCCACAGAAGGAAGTCACATGGGTCAGGTCCAGGGATCGAGATAGTCATGCAAGTGGAAAAAGCTACTGATGAAACTTTCTTGGCGCAACAGATTTCGCACCGATCTTTATAACCCAAAATACTGGCGCTGCCGTCGACTACGACGCCATGAATTTGCATTTTATGTTTTATTTTCGCTTTATGCAAATTTTCGAGTGCGTCGACAACTACAGCGCCATATTTGCCTTGTTGGCAACTTTTAGAATTATTTTTTTCCCTCGGAAACTCTTTCTCATGTCGTCCTTAGTCCCTCTATCAATTTTGGTGGAATTCTGCCTGATAGATCGCGCTACAGGTGGCTCTGAGTAGAGTCAGTTTAATAAAAACCACCCTGTATATAGCAGGATGGGTCAAGATTATAAGAACCAAACAACTTATCCATTAGAAAAAGAGAAAATCTTTAGGAGTAATATTTCGTAAAAAATGCATTAAAAACACGTTCAAAAGCATGACTTTCTTTCTAAGTAATGCTTTCAGAATTTGACATTTGTCCCAGAGTTCTGGTATCGGGTTTTAAAGTACTGAAAGACAAAACAAATCTTGTCTTAAATTTCTAGAAATAATGTGTCAGGAAACTCATCATACGATGCCATAACTAAAAGCCCTGCCACCTTCGTATCTGCCAAACGTCATATTTTTCAACTATAATTTTAGCAAAATGTTTTGCATTTTATTTGTGCAAAATAGGGGAGGGTAAATTTGTGTATTGCAAAAGAAGATAGCGCAATAGAAATACAAAATTTTCTTAAATATCGTCACAGGTTATGTTTTTCTCTGTTTATAGATATATTTCCATGAGCGTAAATTTGTTAACTTCAAAATAAGATAATGCAAACGAAATACAAAATATCCTGGAAGGCATTACATTTTTTTCCGTTTATTGATAGATAAATGGCACAGAATGTTCACAAAGAATGCGGAAAATATGTAGCATCAGCATTAAAAATTTCAACGAATTATGGGGCTGGATTCATTAACCACGTGATATGTCAAACCAATAACAGGTCATTCCAACAACTTCGGAGCCAACGTAGTTACGCAACGCAACACAATGCTCCGGTTGCAATGCTAACAACCCTTTCTTCTCATGAGCGTAGATTTGTTCACTGCAAAAGATGATAACGCAGAAATAAATAGAGATTCTT
This sequence comes from Dolomedes plantarius, assembly GCA_907164885.2. Classification (NCBI taxonomy): domain Eukaryota; kingdom Metazoa; phylum Arthropoda; class Arachnida; order Araneae; family Dolomedidae; genus Dolomedes; species Dolomedes plantarius. Next base: position 72,968,264 of record OU015493.1, on the reverse strand, counting down.
TTCGTATACATTGTAACTTTTCTTCTATTTATAGATACATTCCGAAGGTTGAAAATACCATCCACTACATCGAATCTGAATTAGAGGAAAAGGAAAGAGAAGAATTTTTTCGAATCAAGAAAGTTAAGAATAGAAAGTTAAAGGAGTCAGAATCTAAGAAAGATGAATTTAAGAAATTTCATTCCGAATGAAATTACCTTATTTGACATACATGCAATTCGAAATCCTCAGTTGAATAATCGAATACAGTGGATTTTTCTTTTTTAATGCGTTGAGAGTGTTTAAAATGACCCAATATTGCAATTCTGTAAAATCTGTTTGGAACTGTTCATGTTCATTTATTTTCAAGAGAAAGTTGTAAAATAATTTTGAAAGCATTACATCATTTTAATATTGAAGGTACTATATAACTTGAATGTATCCTACTGAAATGCGTAAAAATTAATAAATGAAAAAAATAAAACAAATTGGATTTAATATTCTGTATATTCCATGAAATGAAAGATCACATTCTCCTTGTTTTGAGTTATCATCCTTTTTATAATTGTAGTCTTCCTTTAAGACTCGAAAAAGTATGAACTTAGTTGAATTCCTTTTTCCTAAGACAGAATAAAAGGTGAATATGAGATGGGCTGCTCAAGTAAAAACATTTTAAATAATGATATAACACATGTTGATATAAATACATTTCCAAATTTATACCAGTGAAGAGGAAAAAAAACTTCTAGCTATGTAACACTCAAAATTTGACGATGCTTGTAATTCATCACAGGAAACAAGGTTCGTAATAGTGCAGTATTTATAAATTAGGGTACCTCTGCAATGAATAAAAATATAATAATAAAAAAATTGTGTTGTAGGGGGACCCCGTCAGGAACGAAGTTCCTTACGTTATTTTTTCAACTCTAAACGTGATTTAATATGTAGATTTTGGCCGTGGCGGCCTTGTGGTACAGCGCGGTGGTTTTCGGTGCTGAGGGTGCTGGGATCGAATCCTGGCGAAGCGCCAGCAAAATTCCTCCATTTGTGTCGTCCTTTCATAGGGGGCAATGCTGGCCCGCCTATATGGCGCCCCCATAATAAAGTGGCCAGCAAAACTGCGGTGAATTATAGGCGAATGTCTTCGCGACAAGTCCTCCGCATTGAAAAAAAAATGTAGATTTCTATTCATTATATTAGTGTATTTTTGTCACGCCAAAAAGAGCAGCCCTCTTTTATTCAATCAACTCTCTCTCTCTCTCTCTCTATTTTATTAAAATTAAAAATTTTAATATATAAATTAATTAATTCTCTCTCTCTATTTTATTAAAACTAAAAATTTTAATATATAAATTAATTATTTTGATTTAGATATTACCTAGCATAATTTTTAATCGGATTAATTTTATTATTTAATCACCAACAAAAATAAATTAATGACACAATATAAATCCCGCGTGAATTAAAACAATAACAAACAATAAGTTTAAACAGAAAGACGTGATTCCATAGGGATGGTATGAAATCTTTCAAGTAAAGCATTTACAACTGGTCGAAGTTTATATAAACGATCATGCTGAGGGTCATCATGTGGTGGTTGTTTACTGTTGTCATTAAAATGTAGAAATTCTCTTATTTTTTCAAAGCGTTTTAATGACATACATTCTTTTATTACATCATTGCCAATGGCAGTGACCAATATGCCCTAGTGTTTGGTACATGTACAATAGACATCATTGTGCAAATACCAATGTATTGTTTAATTTCTAAATTCGTTACATTGACACACTTTTCTGGGTTTTTCTGCACACTGAATAAATTTGTTTCTTGAACTATATGCTCAATCAAATCTTCTGTAAAAAGAAAACTAAACAAATTTAGAGGTGTGTTTAAATTCATAATTTCAGGAGCGAGATTCTCGTCACCTCGGAATAAAATTTGATCATCATTTAGAAGTAAATTAGTTTTCTTCCAGTTGATTGCAAACTTTGTTCTCCCTGTATTATTTCTATTAGTTTTTGGCATGTTCCCACTATTAGGCAGATCAAGAACATCGCTATTATCAAGTAATGATACCTCATCTTCCGAATCACTACTACCATAAAAAATTTCATCACAAACTTTGTCTGGTTTATAATTTGGATCACCTGTGCTGCCATCGCTTTCTGAATCAGATCCATCTTCACTATGATCACTCCACGATCTGTTCATAAGTTCCTCAATTTCTTTCTGTGTTAAAAACTTTCTTCCCGCCATTTCCTTAAAAAAATGACGTAAGCACACCATGTATCATTTTTGATATATAAAATTGAAATCATACTTGAATTTTTCATAAAAGATTAAGAAGTATTTTATTAATAATTATAAAGCTACGTACCTCTAAAATATATTTATAAAACTTTCAAAGATGTAAACTGACTTTAAAATACTGAAAATATAGCAAATACTAAGGCAGGTCTGGTATGAATTGAACGGCTATCTTTTACTGAGATCGCAGTTGTATTCCTGCTGTCATCTATACTACGAAAACGTAACTAAAAGTGATTATAAGCTTTGCTATAATGTTTCAAAATTAATACAAGGTACACAAGTGGATAAAAAAATATAGCTTTTGAATATAAAGGGGAAAATAACTTATGTATCAAATTTGATAGAGCGTGCAGTGAAGGGATTTAAAATTGCCGGTAGCGTTTGGGCGGGGATTTGAACCGGGGACCTCTGCAGTACTGCGGAGCATCGAGCATCGCTCTGAAGTCCGATGCGATAACCATTAAGCCACAGAGTCCTTGACAAAAAGCCCTTATGAAGGGGGCTTAACGCTTTTTCGTTACGTGACGATTCCTGCCAGTTCACTCTACTGTAAGCCACGTAAAAGAACTTTGTTCCAACAAGAATAATAAAATAAGTACATAATAAAACAAGAATTCATTCGTTAAACTCACCAAGGCGTTGTCATATCACCTGTTTTATTGGAAATTTTGTCAAACTTGAAAAATACACTAACACATGTCTTTGTAAACCACAACAGTAGTTTCATAGTGTTAACCAGTTTTCTTTAAATTCAGCCAAGGGTATGCATGCTTTTTATGATTGCATTTACAATTCAAACTTATTAGCTTATTTTTTTCGGATTTGTTTTAACTTTGAAATAATATCATGTGTTGATAAACGAGAGAGAAAAAAATCAATGGATGCCAAATTGAAGAGACGTGGTCCAAGAAACGATACAAATATTACTGATAGTTAAGGTGGCCTTTTGGATCCTATCAGCTGAATGCTCAATGGATGCCAAATTGATGAGACATGGTACAAGAAATGATACAAATATTAGTGATAGTTAAGGTGCCCTTTTGGATCCTGTCAGCTCAATGCTCAAGGGATTCAAAATTGAAGAGACATGGTCCAAGAAAGGATACAAATATTAGTAACAGTTTATTTGCCCTTTTGGATCCTATCAGCTCAATGTTCAATGGGTGCCAAATTGAAAAGACACGGTTCAAGAAACGATACAAATACGAGTGATAGTTAAGGTACCCTTTTGGATCCTATCAGCTCAATGCTCAATGGATGCCAAATTTAAGAGACATGTCCAAGAAATGATACAAATATAGGTGATAGTGAAGGTGCTCTTTCGGATCCTATCAGCTTATTGCTAAACCGTGGGTATTGCTAAAAGAATTTACCAATGATTGTCGACTTGGATTGAGATACTTATTTTTATTTAAACTGTACTCCATAATAGAGAATGGAATTTTTTTTCTCTGGTATATTTTTCCTTCATTAAAAGAAACGCAAATAATATTTTGAAAATTTGAATATTTCAGGGATAAAATACATACTGTGTATTAAGTGCCCACAACTGTTAAGTGTACGATATTTAAAAAATAAAAAAGATAGCAGAGTAAAAAATTTCTTTTTCTGACACGGGGTGCAATTTAAAGTAAAAAATGATAAAATCCAAATCGAAAATCATTGCAAAATTTTTCCCAGCAGCCTTAATTATAATTTGAGCCGTTTTTAACGGAATTTCTTAGTATCCATTATTAAATGAAATTATACTGCTGTTAATACTAATGTATTATTGTTTGTGATTCAAACGGTGTCATTATGTTTAAATGAAAGAGTGCTCATTGAAAGGTTGAATGAACAAAACTTCCCCTAAAGACTAAAATTACAAATCCCCTAACCGGAGGTCTCACATCTGATGTGTTCTAAAATTCGTAACTCAACGCTTGAACTTCCGAGTGATAATTTTCTACAAATTGTTTTAACTGATTTGAAATATCGTACTTCCACGTTGACAAGAATAGTTGAAAGAAAATCCTTTGGCTTATAATTAAGCAATTCAAGCATTCATATTTAATCGAACTAAATTTTAAAGAAATGTATTTGACATATTTTTACTTCATAAATTGTGGTAATGATAATCACATCTTAAGCTAGCAGTTTAATAGTCTGCAAACCTGCCTGATATGCAAAAGGTTTTGGTTTCACTTCCCGAACTATCCCATTGCGTTTTAAGATAAGAAAATTTAACTGATGTGAGATAGGTGAGTGACAGTTTGTCCGAGCAAAACATATGAATTTCGCCACGGGATGAGGACCCTGAAATCGAAGTTATATAAGCCTTTGAATAGATTTACTGACATGAAGAAGTGGATGGACCTCAACAGAAAGCAAAGATTCCAAGTTACATTCCAGATCCTTCCTAGTTGTTTTTAAGGCGGAAAAAAATGTGCGCGAGAAATCGTGGTGGAATCGGAGTCTCATAATGGAACTCTCTCTCTGTCTCAAAAAACAAAACAAAAAACAAACAAAAAGAAAAAAAACAGAGGGAGAGATAGAAAGAAAGAGAGCAATTTGAACCAGATATATGGGAGCTCCGTTATCACTCAGGATAATTTCGGGTCCATTACTTAAGATTATGCAATATCACGGAGAAATGACCAAACGTATCACTTTAGATACTCAAAGCCTCTCTGCCTTTTGATACACAAAGGCAAATAAAGCTTTACTCCACTTAAAAGGTGAAATATAAATTGAAACCGTCTCTTTTCGACCTATTTCCGTTTAGTGAAGCATAAATATCCCTTTTCATAGGCTATAATAAGTAATTACAGTTGTTTGCATGCCAGAGATTGACGGGGATACAGGTTATAAGAGTCCCTATTAGCTGATTTAAAATATTATTACAATAACAAACGTATGTTTTTGACCAGCTGAGGGAATGAGCGATTGCGAATGATCGTTTTCGATGGCTTTAGAGATAAGTATTTAAATTATAAAAAAGGATCTGCATGCTATGGAAGAGAGGTAATCTAAAAGCATGCGCCTATTTACATTTATTTAGTATCACATAGGGGTTAATGATTTTTTTCATTTTCGCAGCGAAATGGGAATTGTGCACTAACATCATGCGTTTTCATACCATTTGAATTTTTCTTTCAGATTTTTAGCTTTTGTTGAAACATACGCTGATTTTAATTTAACTATTTTTTGCAATGCTATCAGCAATTTCGTACGCATACATATACCTTGCACGGATTTGCAACCACACCAAAACACTTTTTTAGGTTATCCGATTCTTAATATCAGTATACGGGTGAACACCCACAAAAGAATCTTTCGAGATCTCGATGGAAAGAATAATTGAGATGCATTAGCATAAATAAGTGACCACACGTTGAGAAGAAGGATGGAGTAGCGTTAAGAAAATAGAATAAATCGAAAATTGGAAATCGTATCAAAAACCAAACTTTTCTGGGTATAAGAAAGAACTTTAGGTATAACTGATAATATTTATGTCTAGGTTCATGTTACAGATTTACGAAATATTCATATTGTTCAGAACATATCCCACGCGTTTACCCACGTTTTAATAAAATGTCGTCATTTGTTCAAAAAAAAAATTAAATGTTCCAATTTTTGATTTCTATAACAGTTTATTAAGAGTAGTTCGAGTTGATTATGATAATTGTAAAAATAATTGAATAATTACAAGATAAAAAGAACTTTTTATATACCATATTTTTAAATTTTCTGTTGAATCACATAAACTTGACAATTCTATGTATTAATAAATACTTAAAAAAAAATTTTTTGATGAATTATCCCATAAATTTGAAAGAAAATGAAGTTAATTGGAAGTAAACTTGCGTGTAACTTTTCGTTCCCTTCCCGGCCGATAGATGGCTGCACCAGTCTACAAAACAAAATTAACTGAAAATAACTAAAAATAATTTCCTTAAAGATGGCTAAAAGTACTTAAAATATGCATTGTCATCGTGTTCTGAGCTATCCTTAAAGTTTCAAATGTCTAGCTAGTCGGGAAGTTAGTTAAAAATCGATTGCAAGATTTCTAAGGGCCAAACACACACACAAACAAACTAGAAAGCAAATTAATAAAAACATGGTAAAAATCAATCTTACTATTGAAATGAATTTTCCTTTGGATTTATATATCTTAGTTTTAAGTAATAGATTGTTTTATTCGTTTTTCTTAAATTACTCATGAGTATTATACTCCAAAAGAGTTGTTATATATCCTTTTCATACTCCTTTTCATACGTGTAATCATGCAACTATAAAGGTTTTCTTGATTTCCAAAGTTTTACAAAATTCTTCGGGATATATTTTTCCAAAAAAAGAAAACATTATCTTTGATTCAAAAATTCCTTTTCGAGTGCAATATTTCCATATGCAATAAATTTTACCCATGAAATGTAAAAAATAACTATAAAACAGAGACGTAAACTACGTAATAAGTTAATGCAAAAACATTAATCTCCTCATTAATAAAACTAAACTCATAATTCCTTTAAAATCATCCACCTTACTGGATTTTTATGTAGTTTTCTATTTTCCCTTTAAAGTTCAGAAATTTCTCGTCATTTTTTTTTATTGATGCAGCCATCATAAGATCATACGAATTTTTATCAATCTTGTGATTTATCAAAAAAAAAATCAACTGGTTGACCAAACCTTAGAGAAAAACAAAAATTCTTCAAAGAAAAGTTTTTTTAGGTCAGATGGTGCGCATTACGTTTGTTTCCGCTTTTCTTCTGGATTTTTTCAAGCTATCAAAGAATCCGATGGACTTTGCTTTATTTTTTTAATTCAATAAAAATATAAAAAGGAAAACAAAGAGAATAGAAAGTTATTGTTTTTACTTGAAATAATGATACGTGAGCCATACAAGTGGTTAATAGTCGGCTTATTAAGAAGAAATACATAAAACATATTTTTTCAATCTACCGCAACTATCTTCATACTTAAAATAAAAGTCAAAGGAGAAATTATACAAAGACCAATTATTCAAATAATTTTTAAAGCAATTAACTGCTATTTTTTTACATTTTTAGGAAATTTTTTATACCATTTTTCTTTATTTAGCATTATGAAAATTTTGTCATAACTTGAAATTGCCGGTCATTTTAATTGGTTAAGATTTTAATTAGTTTAATTAGTCGTCAAATCATTTAGTATTAAAATATTCCGAAATAATCGGCGAAAATAGGTAAAGAAAAAAATCACCATTAACTCTGAAACTTATGGCTTAACAGGTATAAAAGAGTCAGGTGTTATTATTTTTTAGGAATTACATTACTTAATATATATATATATATATGTCGGACATTGGAGCTTCACGCCCGATCGAAATACATCTTAATCCGAAACTTGAGAACCATGATGCAGTCGGTGAACCGGTGGCGTAGACATTCATTAATTAAATCCATCAAACAGCAAGATGTTAACACAACAGGCATAAAACACTTCAAATGAGCTTCCTAAACATCTTTATTAAATTTCTTTAAACCTCTCAGCTCCATAATTAATAAAATTACTTCCCAACCCTTCCCAAAAATACGTACCGTCGAGCGGCACGTCCTATCATTTCCTATCCATCCATGACTCTGGCGATAAATCCTTTGTTCATAGCTTTTAACGAACGCTTAGTGACGCTCATTAGTTATGCGTGATGTCATATCGGATCTTATTGCTAAACTCAGCATTTCCTTTCTCTTCGACACTCAAACCACAGATGCGCCAAGATTATATAATGAAAAGGGGAATTTCCCTCTAGAATCTGTGGTTCTTCGGAGATTGAATCAAGCCGACCCATTAATTCCATTTTCACTGCATTACATACGCCGCTTATTTGAACTCCCAGGCTTTTTAATTGTTAAATCCTATATTTTAATAACTAAAATCCCATTTTAAGGTCGCGTGATCGCCCAAAATTCAATTTCAAAGATTTTTTCTAACCCACTGGAAAATGTGCTGAGTTGGGACGTCTCCCACACTACAAAAATTAACTACTAACCCTAGCTACTGAAACTCATCATCATCTTGTTAACCCATTTAAACAAGCTAAAATTAAATTACATTTACGATTAGAATAGGGCGATCGTTCTCCTGAAGGCGTGCCCACAAAGAATGGCCAGTTCTCTGCAACACGTCTCCAGAAGAGAAAAACAACAAAAAAAACTTAATGACTCATCAACTGAAAATTGCTGCTCAGCGCGGGCCCTCCCCGCACAGCAAACTCAGAAGAAACCCCACAAAATTATTCCTAATTATGACTTGATTCAACCACATTGATATTAACTAAATTTTCCTAAATATTTGACATCTAATTTTTTAAAAAAACTAAAATTAAAATTCTTATTTACTATACTAAATCGTGCACCTAACCCCATGGAGCTGAGAAGAATACAAGTTACATAAATGTCTCCATTCGAGACAGAAGTTACATTGAATCACTTAAAATTTTATGACAACAATATCACAGCAGTAATTATTAAAATATCAAAATTAATTGTAAAAGAATATTACATCAACATTATTAATAGAACACTAAAATGAAATTTAATAAACACAAAATATAACTTGAACTTGTAAGAAAATGGTAATTAAAATTTCTGTGAACACCCGCACTATTCTTTTTAGCTCAAGAAAAATTCTTTGTGCACCTTGAGTCCACTACCTAAAAAATGAGTCCTGACTTTAAAATTGACAAAGTTCAGAGTTCTTGAAACACATACAGTTCTTGCAAAAATTGGGGTGTCACCAAACTTAAAAAAAATAACTTTATTTCCTACTCCATTATTAGCATTTAAAACCCTTCCTCAGATGTCTGTTATGGTGGTCATACTCCACAACAGCAGTGGGAATTTTATTAAGAGCTTTCAGCGTATCATCGGGGATACCTGATTCCTCCGAAACTTCAAATTTGACACAACAAAATCACTAGTGAAAAACATAACCCTAATACATATTTCAAATTCTCTAATATTTCAAAAAAATTTTCGTTTTCACCATGATGTACAAAATATTATACCTCTGCGTTTTACAAAATAATGAAGCATGTCTCTACACTCATGCTTATCTGAAAATTACAGGGAGACCTCCAAAAACTAGTAAATGAAGTGGCGACCAAAAACACACAAGAAATGAATATCAAATTATTAACCAAAAGCACAATAACAATTTTAAAAGATCAACTTTAAATGATTATACTCAAAATACACAATATTTATGAATATGAAAAAGGCAATTAAATCATTGAGGTATGAAATTAACTTTCAATACAACACTTTCCTATACATTTTAATACCATAAACCTTTCATTTCATTCAAAAACCAATTTTAAAACCTACTCAAGTTTGAAGTAAACATGGTTGAACTCATGCTTAGTTCTGCTTCTAGACACAATTTGATAAAACATGTTAATACTCTCACATTTTGATCAAAACTCACAATTCTACCAATTTCAAAAATGAAAACTTCAGACCTTACATCTTTATTAATACAACTCAATTCCCTACCTCACAAATATCATATATCAAATAAATTTATATCAATACACTAATAAACACTTATAAAATTATATCCAAAATTTATCAATTATATACACTTGAGCACCGATATGCAATATACTGAAAAATAAGCACTTTTAATCAATAAACCTTAAAAATATTTACAAAATGACGAGACTGCCAACAGCAACAAAACCAAAATGAACAATTTAACCCTATTATGTTCTAAAATTTTCCAATAATTATACCAAAACTCATAAATTTTCAAAACAAAATAAAATTACAATTTTCTAAATTTTACCAATATTTGTTACTAATATTCTGCTATCTAGCTTTCCCCCCTCCCCGAACAAAACAGGATTGACGGGAATGATCATCCCCAGAAAACAATTTTCAACATGTACTTAATTTTAACAATATTCAAATTTTCATTTTTTATTACCAATAGTTTCAAATTGTCAGAGCATTTTTTACTGAATTTTAACTTTTGTATTTTAACCACAATTTCCAAAATTTACAAAAAAATTTCACATTTTACATATAATAGTTACTTATTTCAATTTTCATCAATACAATTTCAATTTTTAAAATTTCAATACCTTAAAGTCAAAAGTAATTCACATCTTCAACTTGTACAATTGCTAATTTAACCAATTTAGTATTTTTTCATATTTCTCATTTTTAATAACATTTTTTTAGAACCATTTGTTTTTAATTTATCGCGACATAGTTATTAACATTATTATTAATTCATGTAACATTACACTTCAAAACTATTTGGCATGTTTATTTTGTAAATTTAAAACAAAACGCTTACCTTAATTTTATCCCAATTTAACTTAATTTAATATTTTACCTATTTATTTGTTTAGAATTCACAACAATTTTCTTCTTAAAATTGATCCTGAAAACGGCAGACAGTCCCGGAGAGCCACGGAAATCTTGTTTCGCACACATCCTGACGCTGGGAAAATTTTGTGAAGAAAGAAAGAAAAAAAAAATACGCTGAAGTTTCACACACAAAACATTTTCGATGACAAAAGATGGCACAACACCGCTGACACATCTCATAACAGCCATGTTGCCGCTTGAGGACAACCTTATTCAATTAATTTTGAAAAACGATGACTAATTTTTAACTGGTTTTTGTAGCACAAAATGTAGAACACTTTTAACGATGAGCAGCCGACACGACGAAAAATTTTACTAATTTCATAATTTTAAACACAGATGACATCACTGCCTTAATTTTTGAAGCGCAGAAAAATGATGACCACAAGCCGAAGATTTTTTCTTAATACGATGAAAATTTTTTGATTTCGTAAATTTTAAAGGCTGGGTTCCCACAGCGAAAAGGTTGCAGAATCGCTGTCGACTTTTGTCGGACATTGGAGCTTCACGCCCGATCGAAATACATCTTAATCCGAAACTTGAGAACCATGATGCAGTCGGTGAACCGGTGGCGTAGACATTCATTAATTAAATCCATCAAACAGCAAGATGTTAACACAACAGGCATAAAACACTTCAAATGATCTTCCTAAACATCTTTATTAAATTTCTTTAAACCTCTCAGCTCCATAATTAATAAAATTACTTCCCAACTCTTCCCAAAAATACGTACCGTCGAGCGGCACGTCCTATCATTTCCTATCCATCCATGACTCTGGCGATAAATCCTTTGTTCATAGCTTTTAACGAACGCTTAGTGACGCTCATTAGTTATGCGTGATGTCATATCGGATCTTATTGCTAAACTCAGCATTTCCTTTCTCTTCGACACTCAAACCACAGATGCGCCAAGATTATATAATGAAAAGGGGAATTTCCCTCTAGAATCTGTGGTTCTTCGGAGATTGAATCAAGCCGACCCATTAATTCCATTTTCACTGCATTACATACGCCGCTTATTTGAACTCCCAGGCTTTTTAATTGTTAAATCCTATATTTTAATAACTAAAATCCCATTTTAAGGTCGCGTGATCGCCCCCCATATTTAAGCCTCACATATATATATATATATATATATATATATATATATAATTACCACTCACTGATCATGCACTGCCTTCCAAAGCATAAAATACGTATCGACGTATCTTAATTTTTTTTTCATTTTTACGGTTTTTCTTGTTTGTAAGCTACCTGACATTATTCCTATGCTGGAAGGCCGTATCTTATTTAAAAATAGTAGAAAATCATTAAAGAAATAAGATGTATCTCAAAACACTGTTGAAATCCTAAGGGAATTGGCCATATCTCAGTCTTTTTTTCTAAGAAAAAATTGAAATACGTCTTTTATGCTCAGCAAGGAAGTGTATCTCTCAAATCAAAAGTTCTGTGAAGCTGAAATTTTGTATGGTGGTTTTCTTAGGCACTAGTTACACTTTAAGAAATCTGTTTAATAAACGAACCCTTCAAGGGGGCTTAAACCCCCATATTAGAACACTCACAGACTGATCACTGTATATCTGAATCCATATGGCTTAGGAAGCTGAAATTTTGCATGGTTGTCCCCTTTTAGGCCGTTAGTACTCTCGAAAAACCTTTTTTTTAAAAACTGAAACTTTAAGGGAATTCAAAGGGGCTTTAAACCCCAAAGTGAAACACTGGCTTACTGATCATGGTATGTTTGGACCCATAAGGCTCAGGAAGCTGAAATTTTGCATGGTGGCTCCGCTAAGGCCCTAAGTTCTCACTAATACATATTTTTAAAAATTCAATCTTTAAGAATTTTAACTCTAAATGTTAATGAGTATGTTTGTAAGTTGGCTATATATAGATTACTCGACTCTCCTGATACATAATTTTGCAAAAAGAGTTTCGCTTAACCCTTCAGCGGGCGCGCACGTGTGCAAAGTGCAACAATTTTGTAATTTTGAATGGTTTGTTTTTACATGTAATGATTGAATGTTCTAAGCCAGGGGTTCCCAAATTTATCCAAGTCGTGGCACCCTTAAGAGAATTAAAATTTTTTCACGGCACCCTCGGCATATATCTATCTGTGGTATATTATTATTATATAATTATGTATAATAAATATATTTCATATTTGTACGTCTGTGAAGAAAAAAATATAGAAGTGGTAGTAGCATTAATAAATTTCTACAACTTGTGTTTAAAAGTCACGCAAGTACTTTAATTTTAATTAATAGGAAAACATTAAAAAAGTTAATAATAAAATTACCTTCCAAAGGGTTTGGTATATCTGTGTTTAGTTTTAGTGTGACGGGTGAGCCTGCTGCTCACTGTGTCAAGGAAATCGAACATATCTTCAGCCGTTGCACTTCTAGTATTGCTGTTACAAAACAGAAGGTCTTCAACAATAGTACAACCATCAATGAAACATATATATCTGATGAAGTGTGCATCCTTATTGCTATCTGTAGTCTCATCTACTGCAGTCCAAATTCCTTTCCTATCACTTTTTCTATCAATTGATCCTTGAGATCTTGAGCCTTTTGCTGGATTCTTCGATTGATGGTGTTCGACAAAGGAATATTCACCCGAAGTTTCCCCGCAATTTCTCCTTTCATTATACTAGCCATGTCCGCAGCAACCGGTAGAATTAATTCCTCGGCAATAGTGTGGGTCTTTTTGTACTTTGCTACTCTAAATGCCACCTTGAATGACGCCAACAAGGCATTTTTTGACACTGACGTTTGCTTAGTGAAAACATTTTTTTTTTGGTGCAAATCTTTCCTTTTTCTGCTACAATATTCACGTCGTTTGTCGACTATGTTGGGATGCGTTTTTTCAAGGTGCCGTCTCAATTTACTTGGATTCATGCTCTCGGATGATAGAGTTTTAGAACAGAGATAGCCCATGGAGGTCTCTCTTCATCATTGACTTCTATTGAAGTGAAGCCAAAATCCAAGTAGCTGTCTTCGTATTTGCGGTATTTCCGCTTCTTTCTACGCATGTCACATGTCGATGCCTGATCTTTATTAACACTTGCATTATCTGTTTTTTTCATTAAACCATCCATTATTACGAAAAATATCTATACAGTTTTCTTAGAACATGACAAGTACAGCGACCACTAGCGAGATAACTGACGACGGGACTACCTGCCCAAATAATCATACGATATGAGCAGTCGGAGGAAAGGGGGGAAGGAATTTCACCACTCCCGTTCGTTATTGGATATTGTGAAATATCTGCAGCCCATCGGGCAGGTGCAAAGAATGTACAGAAGGCATTCTTGGAATTCTTTGGGCAGGTGCCCTCCGACCGTTGAGGATTGCGCTGGTTTTTAGTGATTGACCTTGATATTTTTAATCTTTTGCTAAGGAAGAATGCACATACAAGACAAGAATACGACCGGCTAAGGGGAAGCCTATATGAGATGTTCCATGGTCAGGTCATGCTACGTGCCACGAGACAAAACCGGACTCACCTTAAACTGTGCCTAATCTATTGATTCGATCTCCCCTCTCGAAGCAAACCCAAAAATATACAATAGCGGACTTGAAGAGGAGAGTTGTTTTCCCCCTTTGTGTCCATTTTCATCAAGTCTTTCGTCAAGTAATATAGGAATAGCCCTTAGCAACAGATTAGATTGGAGATCAAGGGCGCTTCGTGGCACCCCAGGGTGCCGCGGCACACACTTTGGGAACCCCTGTGCTAAGCAGTTTCTGTTTATAGCTACACCCTTTCTAATGCATGTCTGATTTGCAAACTCTTGTATTCCTTTCCATCCATTGTTTGTCGTAATTTAACCGTGGTAAACCAACGATTATACTAGATTACAATACGACAAAGAGGAGTTGATGTAGTCGATATCCCGCATATCACGAAGATGGACTCTCTCATTGTGTTTTCGGCTTTTGGACGTAATAGGAATCAATCCGCAAATTGCCCTTAGATCCAATAAGCCGGACAGTTTTGAAATAAGGCAATTGTATCTGCATTCTTTAGCCTTTAATTATAAATATATCTCAATATTATCAACATTTTATATCTTGTCATAAAATGCAGAATTATTATTTTCAGTTTGAAAAAAAAGTGTAGTACAAAAGGAATAATCAAGGTTAAAAGAGACGTTGCACTTTGTGTCACACGCGCCTGGTGGTGTTTCTTAAATTGGCACGACCGCTGAAGGGTGAAACCAAGCCAGGTATAGGTATTTTGCATTTATTTTAAATATCTAACCGTCATTAAATTTAGAAAAATAGCAAATTTATTTAAAATTTTATTGCCGCCATCTGTCTCAGGAATTTTTAATTACGGCATAACTTCTATTTCTAGAAAATTGACACTTATTCAGAAATATGGCTCTCAGCTGAGGGAAAAGGAAACAAAATAGCTAAATGTTTTGAAAGATGTAATATAAACCAAATCTTTCATCACCAAAATATTTCTTTGATAAACCAAAATTTCCAAAATAATTAGGAATAGCTAATTGCAATCTTCAGACTATGAATAACACGAATAAAACAAAATATTTAATTAATTCATCTGATAATAAACCATTTCGATGGTACATAAAAATCAAATTGTTATCTTTATATTCTACAGAAAATGGTGAAGAAACAGAGCATGCGTAGACTTGTTACATTTAAATGTTTAAAATATTTACAAGTTAGAATTTATTCCTCATGTAGGTGTGAAAACAAACAAACACACACACACACACACACACACACACACATATATATATATATATATATATATATATATATATATATATATATATATATATATATATATATATATATATATATATATATATATATATATATATATATACATATATATATATATACATATATATATATGTATATATATATATATATATATACATATATATATATACATATACATATATATATACATATACATATATACATATACATATATACATATATATATATATATATATATATATATATATATATATATATATATATATATATATATATATATATATATATGCATATATACATATATATATATATGCACATATATATATATATATATATATATACATATATATATACATATATACATATATATACATATATATACATATATACATATATATATACACATATTATATATATATATATATATATATATATATATGTATATATACATATATATATATATACATATATATATATATATATATATACATATACTATATATATATATACATATACATATATATATATATATATATATATATATATATATATATATATATATATATATATATATATACATATATATATATATATATATATATATATATATATATACATATACATATATATATATACATATACATATATATATATATATATATATATATATATATACATACATAAATAATTTCATTTATTTATTCCATTGATATAAATTAGTAATGAAATTTTGTTCTACTTGGTAATATTCCACACTATTTTTCGGCTTTAAACTATTTTCATCGTTTAAAATACGACAGTAAAATTGAATAAAGATTTAGTTTGCTCAGGCTGGACGTTAATATAAAAAATACTTGATGTTAAACACTGCTTGAGTACGGAGAAGTTTGTAATTTAATCACTGCCATTAATTCTGAATTTGAACATTTAAATTCTAATATTTCCTGAATAAAAGAATTTCATTAAAAAATAACTAGATAAAATTATTATCATTATTTCTGTCTCAAATACTGTAATCTCAAATCATTAGTGACTGTAATAGAGTTTTCAGATGTTTAATGTACTCTAATTGACGAATGAAATAGAAAAGTACCCTACCATGAGACGATATTTTCTAAAGATCTCTTGTAAAACACAATGGATTCTGGTTCTTTTACATAAAAAATATTTTAAGATCAACATAAATAAGTGGCTATTATTCTGTCTTAATAACTTTCTTCTGCTGCAATTTAAGTCACACAATTATGTATATGCCATTTTTCGCTTTAAATAGACTTTAAAAATGAGTTTAAAAATTATAATTGTTTATGATCCGTATATAGAATTCCAAATCAATAATGCTTTCCATTAGTCAGTCTTTCTTTAAACGTCTTTTGCAAAAGAGGAATTGTAAAATAATTGATAATTATGACATTTTTGCGTGTATAGGATTTTTTTTATTTAATAATGTCTTTTGTAAAACAGCGTTATTCAGGAAATTTGCAAATGTCTCTAAATTGAGGGGTTTTGTTTCTGGTAATTGAAGCAATTTCCTGAGAACATTAAAATAAAGTCATAGTTCATCTTCTAAAATTCACGTTCATATGGTTTTACAAGGTATAGGGAAATACAGCTGTATTCAAAACATTAATTTAATGGATAAAATACCTGTAAAAGATTAGGGCACTTTCAAACCCATTTACAATTTATTTCCTTCTATAGCATTTAAATGTTTCCTTTTAATTTATACTGCTATTTACAATCATAAATTAAAATTATGTGTCTGTTTACATATCAGGCAAAGCGTCTGTTTACAAATCAGGTAAAGTAATAGTTCATCATCTAAAATTACCGTTCATATGGTTTTACAAGTTACAGGGAAGTACAGCTGTATTCAAAACATTAATTTAGTGGTTAAAATACCTGTAAAAGATCAGGGAACTTTCAATCCCAGTTATAATTTATTTCCTTTCATAGCATTTAATTTTTTCCTTTTAATTTACACTTCAATTTACGATCATAAATTAAAATTATGTGTCTGTTTACATATCAGATAAAGAGCAACTGATACAAAATGCAATAAAATCTGTTTTATCAGGGCTCCAAGCGAGAAAATGTAATGAACCCAGATGCCATCTGTAAAGAGAAAACAACTTTAAAAAAAATATATTTTTTATTATTAAAAATGGATAAAAAATTCCAGTATCATAATACACACACCATTTTCTAAGGTTAATTGAAGATAAATAAAATTTATTTTATTTAATTATCGTCATATTGAATCCGTTTCCTCATTTACATCCAAATTATTTTGCTGAAGATCTTTTAATTTTTTTTAAATACGTGCTTCTTATCGTAAAGAACATAATCCTTTTATAATGTCTTTTACCAGTTATAGGTTGCGCAGAATAAAGACATTAATAACACAATAAATCATATATCTAATTATTTACTTATTTATTTAAAATTTGCCTGGAGTTTAATGCGGCTTCAAAACAGCGAAGTAAAAACTTATACATAAACTAACTAGGCTAGAACAACCTATCCTTTACCAAGAAAAAGTCACAAAACCATGGAAACAAGAAGCAATAAAAAATAAAATAATATAACCAAACAAGTTCCCTTTTTGGTATTGAGGAATGACAATTTTGATGATATCTATTTATTCTGCCATCATATGATCGTTTACAATTTCAGTTTTAAGAGAGTGTGTGCGTGTTTTGTTGTGGTTCTATTAACTCATGAAAAACTGTCTCGACGCACTCAGAAAAGTGAGGTTAAAATAGTCAATTAGAGCATGAAATGTTATAAGATTTCAAGTTTGAAGATTCTTGAGTCCATCTTTGATATTAAGTAGCAAATATCAAAATTATGGGCTGGTTTCGTAAGAGCGAGATATATCAAGATTTAATCGAAATGGATAGCCCCGTGTAACATTTTATGATCATTAAATTACATAATTAAATTAAATAATTGTATTTACATAACTAATGTTGCCGCCAAACGAGGATGCAGGAAGCGAGAGTAGGTGTGGAGACGCCGAAGTGGGCAGACGGGCCTACATCGAGTCAGGGAGAGAGTCAGTAGACACCGTGATGAGCAGACGTGCTCCGGCAGCCGTGTCATAGGTTTCATTCATTGTTAATATTATAAGTGTTATATGTATGTTCATTCATGTAGTAATACATGTTGAAGTGGCTTAAAGAAAGTGAACTTATTGAAAGAGTCAATTTATGGAACTGTTTACTACTCCTCTCGTGTCTGTCACGTCAACCCCTTTTGGTCTCCCGCTTCAACCCTTTTTTTTTGTCCCTGATACTTTCCTCTCAAGAAAGCAGGGGCAGTAGGGCGATGACCCTGTCTCTATAAGAGTTTGAGAGGGGGTGTTCGGAGACGATGCCCCGAGCAGAAGTAAAGGGGACGTCAGATGCTGCTTGTGGCCCACGCGAGTGAAGGCGCGTGGTGTTTGGTCTGCTGCTGTTTACTCGAGGGAGCGGTGCAGACCAGAGTAAAGTGCGTGGGTGTATTGAGACCCCAAAGACGAATAGGCCTTTATTAGAAGTCAGAATCTCAATGACTGACGTAGTTAGCTAGTTGTACATAAGTTTGTAAATAGATAAGTATTGTGATTGTGTTGTGAAACAATATAAAGAACTTTTGGATATTCACTAGTTTGGTCCTGAACTGTATGATGTAAAAATTTACTTGTACCACCGCAAACGTACTGAACGAAACGAACCAAAGCGAACCTGTAGAAGGTTTTACAATCCCTTTTCCATTCCTTACGAAATTTCAACACTAATTACGCTTACAAAGATAAATAAATATTAATTTCTTACTATATTTTTTAACTTACAGGGGAAAAACCAGATTTTGAGATAGTTTTGAAAAACAAAAACTATAAACAGTTAAGGTGACTGAAAACCTCAAATCTAGATTTAAAAACTTAGATCTGGGAGCCCCCGTGTCTTATTGAAGTTTAGTGTTTACTCTCATTAAATACTAGACGTTCTTGTAGAATCATTTTTGCTATATCACATAAAAATTCCATTTAGAATTAGTACGAAATTAACGTACCCACATAAATGTGTTAAGCTTGTAAAAACAGCATGTGTAAAAATTTGATACGACGATACCCATTCCATTACGTTATCGTAGTAATGGTTTTTCTCTATTAATAATTTCCTTAATAAGACTAAATCTTTCCAGATAGGAATTTAAGATATTCCCCATCAGTTTTAATTTCTTCATGCTACTTATATCATATGGTTTAAAAAAATGATCTAATGTTTCTCCTAACTTTTTCCTATACTTACACCCTTATCAGCTAAAATATTATTAGATAAAAATTCCAAATCTTTAACTCAATATATTTTTTCACCATTGATGTTGGGGGAAGTGTTCGAGAGCATTTATTGATTTTCCTTCATACTTTTGCTGGGTATAAAATTCGTTTTTCAAGCCTCCGGATAATATCATCAGCAGGAATATTGCCTTGAAAGTAGGGGAAGGATGTAAATGGTAAAAAAGACTTGATAAAATTATATTGACCGATGCTTAATGCTTTATCTCTAATTCCAGGTTTAATAAACTGTTAACAAGGAATAAATTGATGCCCAGAAATTAGTGAGTGCAAATTTTTAATATGCTTTATTTTTTTACTGTTGTTTTTGGAATGGCAGCTTAAAGATTTTGCTTTCTAACTCTAAGACACATTGAGAAACAGGTGATAATACAGGGTGTTTTAGAAAATTTCACATTAAATCACGATCTAATAACACTGTTGCGGCTTTTTCAGATGACCTAATATTTTAATATCATGTGTGGAAACACGTCAAATTTTGACTTCGATCTTTTATATAACATTACTTTTATGATTATTTTTTTAAATGGCCACCACGTTTATAAGACCTAACGCCCTGTGAATTTTTTCTCTTGGAGTATGGTAAAGACCTGGTTTATGTCCCCCTGTTTCTTTCAAATATAGAGGAACTGAAGCAGAGAATCAGTGTCGTTTTGCTAACTGTTACCAGTGGCATGCTACAGCTCGTTTGGCAGTAAATAGAATACCGACTTGACGTGTCACAGGTGGTACACATACTGAACATTTGTAAAACTGTTCATGGAATCCACATGCATTTGTATTTCTCATTCATATGTTGGTTTGTAAATATTTAAATTACTCAACAATAAGTGTCTTCAGCTTTATTAGATTAGCCAATGGAGTAGCTGAAATATTTATGTTTCAAGTTTTCTGAAAACCTCTGCATATTAAAATTGTATTTACAATTACTTTACAATTTAATAATTTATAGAATCACATATTAAGAGAAAAAAGTCATAGAAAAAAATCAAATCAAATAATCAGATGTGTTTAGATTCGTGAAGAATAAATCCATAAATTATACATATTAAACATAATATATCAAGACAACAACGTAAAAAATGTCCAAAATATTGATAAAAAATATCGATAATGCCCAAATATATAGGGTATACATATAGGGCCAAACATATAGGTAGTAAATAACACATTTTCAATTTCTGGAATTGTAAATTCATTTATAGACAGTTTGTATGTCGTTATTATTAATAGTTGAATTTATTTGTCAGATTTCTTGAGCTCAAAATTCCTGCATATGAAAGACTCCTACTGTGGTTAATTTTTTTAAAAATATATAAAACTTATCAGTGTTGTTTAAAATCCATTTTGATATGAAAATTTTGTTCAAATCGTCGTGTATGAAAAGTAAATTTTCCACACAATAGCGAATTTCACAGGCCTGCGTCAACTACTTTAATTGACTACTTGTATGAGAGAACATAAAATAATTGTAAAACAGTTTTATCTGTTCAAAAACGCTGTTATATTAGGATTTCAGAGAGGATAAAAGTTTTGGAGATATTTCGCAATGCTATAATAATTTTCCTGATTGCTATAGATTTTTATAAATATTTCAAGGCTCTATATATGCCAGGGATTAAGAAAGAGGCTTAAGTCAAGAATAAAAAAAAATAAGTTTAACATCTATTTCATATTGCATTCTTTTATATTACTGTAATCTGAATCACTCTTTTGAAAATTGTAAAAATTGAACCATTAGATTGAGTTGGTTGTTGTGTCATTACACAAAATTCAGTTCATGCTGAAACTCAAACAATCAAGTATTTCGAAACGAAAAATAAATGACTTATATCACTTGCATAAACCCTGGCACATATATATTACGGCTAGTCTGCACCTTCACCTAAAAATACTTATAATTGTTTAGTAGATTTTTGTTACGGCCGATTGAAAACAAGCGAAGCTAAATGTCCTGGTCGAAATGCTGAAGTCACTACGCCAGAAATTATTGGAAAAAATCTATAATATGGTTAAGAAGGATAGAAGATTAAACGTACAGGGGAATTTCTGAGGCTGCTGGTATATCATCAGCTGGTATATCATAATATTTTGCATGGATATTTGGATATGACAAAGCTTTTAGCAAGGTGGGTCCCATGTTTGCTAACAATCAATCAAAAACGCGCAAAAATGAAATCTGTGAATGCCTATTCGGAGCAATTTCAAAGAGATATAGATGAAATTTTGCGTCGTTAGGTAACGGTTTATGTTAGAAAGGTACATCACTACCAGCCAGAAACGAGAGAACAGTCAAAACAGGGGACTGAAGCAGGTGGACCTGCACTAATGAAACTAAACACTTCCAACAGCAGTAAATGTTATGCCTTCTATTTTGTTGGGGGGGGGGCATCGTGTTACAATCTCTAGTGAATAGTTGGAAAAGAAGGTTATAAAAGGCAGTTTAAATAGTGAATTTAGGACAAAAATGACCTCTTTGGCGAAAGTAGTTTTCCATCCTGGTACTACTCCAACTCATTAATCGGCGATTGTGGTGACAACATTGTTATAATAAAACTACAAAATTGTTCCTTACCCTCTGTGCTCTCGAAATTCGGATCGGTCGGACAACTGCTTGCTCCTAAATATAAAAAAAAAATGGAGGACAGAAATGTGCATCATATATCAAAGGGATCAGTGTAACAAACGCTTATTTTGCAAATTTAGATAAGTCTTACTTTGTGGAGGGGATAAAAAGGATTGAAAATCGTTGGACCAAATGTATCGACCTTAAGGGAGATTATATAAGAAAATAACAATTTTAAAAAAAGGTGCATTATTTTTCTTTGCATGGATTTATGAAAAAACCCATCGTATAGTCCCATTCAAAATATATCTCTCTAATTAAAATATAAATATATAACAAATTAGGATATATCTTGCTTTAAATACATATTTATTAAAGAATAAAGAAAAGAAACCCACATTATTTACTGTAAGATTTTGCTTTCTCTGAACATGCTCTCTATTTACTATCTTCTCACCTGAAATATTTTTAGATAAAAATTCCGAATCTTTTTCTCAATATATATATTTTTTTCTTCCCTATTGATGTTGGGTGAAGTGTTTGAGAGCGTTTATTGATTTTCTTTCATATTTCGCTTGATATAAAAATCGTTTTTCAAGCGTCTAGATAATATCACCGGCGTGAATATTTCCTTAAAATATATGGGAAAGAGATAAAATAGGAAATGCATGATAAACACACTCTGAACCATATTTTGTATTTGACTCTGCATCCATTTGCAGTAAATTATTAGGAAGATCATATATATATATATATATATATATATATATATATATATATATATATATATATATATATATATATATATATATATATATATATGTATATGTGTGTGTGTGTGTGTGTGTGTGCACGTGTAAATGTGTGAATCCTATTTCAGTGACTTACCAATTTACAGTAATTTTTACACTAACTTATGATCGTTCATAATAGCATATTTTGCGCAAAATAAGTTGTTTGAACTGGTGCTGCATACGCATTTTACAGAAAAGGTAGAATAATAAAATTTTGATCACTTGCAATTTTCCTGCTGAAGCAGATTATTTCTAAATGCGTTAAGTTCAATAAGACTGAAGAATGTTTCATTTTATTCAGTTCTCAAAATTATTTTAGTGAACTGCATATTCTTTCTTCTTAACAATGTCCAGATTTGAAGAATGATATTTTTGCCTTATTTTCTTTTCGTTTTATACCATATATTTTCTATTCTACATTTCATTACTAGAAACCGAGACATTGTCTTATATATTTTTTAAAATTCATGTTAACATTCTCTTAAACATCATATATGTAGTAATACAAAAACAATTAATAAATTAAAACTTCGGTAATGTTAATCGAATATAATGCTCCATTTCTTTTAAGAATTTTGAAATTTTTCCTTATTTACAATAAACCCAAGAGTGCGAATGTAGGGAAATAGTTAACACTCCTTATAATAACAAAGGTAAATGCAACTTTAAATTAATTTATGTAAGTTTATTTATCATATGAATGTGAATGACATTCAACAGTTCTCTTCTGTTAATAATATTGCTCCTTATATTTTATAGTGTTACAGTGTCTGTCCTATTTCTACTATTCATGCGGGCCTCTGATTGCTTGGTGTCCGAGTAGAAAAATATGATTTTAGTGTTGTTAGCAAACCAACGACCATTTTAATATTAGATGAAAATTATAAGATATCTTTATGAAATAAAAGAAATTACTTATTATTTAAAGAATGGATTCAAGAGAAAATAATTTACCATTAATATTTTTTCAGAAAATTTCATATATTATGATATATAAATATCTCCGCAACTACACTGGCGAATCTAACAAAACTGAAGTTGTTTATTACGTTTATTGTTAAGAGCAATTGAATATTTATGAACCAAAATATGAGTGAGAAATGCTAATGCATGTGGATTCCATGATAAACTTTTTCAAATGTTCAATACGCGTGACTCCTGTGGCACGTCAAGTCGGTCTTCCATTTCCTGCCAAATGCGCTGTAGCAAGCCCTTGGTAACAGTTACGAAAGCAACACTGATTTTCTAATTGAATTCCTCTACATTTGAAGGAAGCGGGGATATATAAACCAAGTCTTTATCATACCCCCAGAAGAAAACAAATTACAAGGTGTCAGGTCTGGTGAAATTGGCAGCTATATGAAAAGCAAATTATTCATAAAAGAATGTTATTTAAAATATCAAAACAAAAATTTGATGTGTTTCCATACATGATATTAAAATATTAGGTCACTTTAAAGACTATTAGCAAAGTTATTAAACCGTGAAATGATGTCACATTTCCTGAAATACCCTATATTTTCAGTTTTATTATTTTATCTTAAACAGCTTCAGTATAGTGCATAACACAGTTTAAAATTAACAAAGTCGACTCTCCCTTTCCGGTGGTTTAATTTACCCGTATTTTATTATTTGTAAATTTTCATACTACATTTAAACGTAAAAACGAAGAAAAAAACTTAAGATTTGTATTTTGCTGTTAAATTAAAATTATTATGATCAACAATACACACTATTGTGTAATAACCTTTTTGTTGTGCACAGCTGTGCTTCCTTCTTTTCTGTGTGTATCTTTAACAATTTTAATGTTAAAATATACAATCCCCAGTCCTGGACCTAAGATTCCATACTTATTATGGGGCTCCTGAGCAAGGCATAACAGATGAGCACGCTGGAGAGAAGGGAATTCCTATAGCTGTATTTCTGAAAATATTTACTGGTGATTGACAAAGTGGTGTCAATTAGTCCATTGCCGAAATAATCATCATCTATTACGATTTGTGGTACAAAATTTACAGCGCGGAAGTATGACAATTTTAGTGGTATTAAACAACCATATTGCGAAGGCACACCATTCACATACCAAATCGCTTCATAATACCCGAAGTATACGAAGAAAGACGCATCGCTGGCCCAAACGCAAATTTTCGTTCTTCCGTTAGGAAATGGATACTGTTGGCAGAAATTCCAGAAACAAATATGGGCCAACTGCAAAATACTTACGCTTAGACTTTCTTGTCCTAACTGCAAATGAAATTTAAACTGCTTTCCCAACGGTTTAGACCAACTAACAGCCACCTGTCGGGTGAGCTGCAATGCCATTCGATGTTTCAACATAACCCCAATGGCCAAATCCAACTGTTGGCGAAATATGCTAAAAGTGGTACAAAACAATTTTCCAGTGGTTTTGTGTTACTCGGGTTCGTGTGTGTGTGCATGTAATAGCCTGTTTGATGATAGCATGTTTTTATAATTATAACACATTCTGAAGCTTTACAGATTATGTTTTTACTTCTAAATATGATACCAAGTATTGAGAGTTGTTTTTAAGGTTTGGAAAGGGTTAAATGTAATCAAAATCTTTGCACATTAATGGTAGTTCTATTCCCTTAATCCTAGTAAAGGAAGAGGTGTGGGTGGGTCGTAAGGATATCTTCTGCATAAAAAAATGAGGAACATTCAACTGAGGCAAAAATCTGCATTACTTCACTTAAATCTCGTAATTAAAAAAATAGTTTTGATATTATAAAGTGTGGTTTCATACGCAAGGGCTTTACCCAAGGGCTTCTTTACCCAAGGGCGAAGAAGAAAATTCCCCAACAATTCCTCTCCCCGTTAAAAAAATTACAAATGACTTTTTTTTACAATGAAAATAACAAATTCTTTATTTAATGAACGAATATACGTATATTATCTTGAATAAAATTGAAACAAAATCATTTCATATATTTTGAAATCATATATGCAATTACCTGCCGCATCGGGAAATTAATAAGAACTCAGCGTCAATGATAAAAACTTGTTAAAAAGAAAGGTAAATTTAAAAAAAATTGTAGAGTTTTAATAAGACATCAAACCAAAGAAAATCAGATTTAGTAACAAATCATGAAATAATTAAATAGAAAATATACATGACAGAAACATCGACAGAAAGTTTTCGAAATCCATTTCTTGAATTATTGATTCATTCAACAGACGCATGAAAGTCAATATTTTTTAAAAGTAATTTTATTCTTTCATTCCATCACCACATCTTCTGTACTTTATTTAGTATTTGAGGATAGTGATATCAATTTAGTTGTTCAGCTTTGAAATTAGATTTGACTAGCTTATTGCGAAACAATAGACGTATATTGGAAAATGAATTTTCTCCCCATATGACAGATGAATCAATTGTTTATCTTTTAGGTATACTCGTATATTGACTTTTAATAAGTTAAGATGTATAACTCATAGCTAGGTTTGACAATGATAATATTTTGCTGCAGTTTAATTAGCAGATTATTCCCTACAGGAAAACTGGTGTCCATAGAAATAACTGACATATATACACATTTTGTGTTAGAAACCCAGAATCGGTTCCATATATATTGATAAAAGTTAGGTAAATACCTTTTTTAATCGCTAAAAATTCGGGTAAATATTGTCTTTAATGCTCAGGGCAAGAATTAAGGTTATATAAATGAACAAGTAATAAATTAAAATTGGTTTTTGTAGAATTAATGTATGATGTTTTACCAATTTCCCTTCCAAACTATTGATTTATTAATGCAACCTAACATTGTTGACATTAATAATCCATGACTATAATTTGAACAGTAATCACTCCTATTTACAATGTATCCGCGTTAATTGCTTGCAGTGAAGCAATGTTAAGTGAGCTAGCTTAAATTCATTCATTTACAAACTAAAACTTCTTAAGTAAATTTTTACATTTTAATGGCTTGAGATAGATTATTCGCATCACACGGTTACACAGTAAATGATTGCTTCACTGAAATGAAATACATTATTTACTTATAAAAGAAAGCCTTAAAAATAGTGAATAATTTAAGACTGTCTTCAAACTTATCCATAAATTGACTTTTCTTTCTTTTAAAGAGCCTTCCCCTCTCGATAATTGCTGGTATATTTATCTTAACCCCCGCGAGTACAGTTTTGGACATAAGTATCGAAAGTAAAAGGACTCTTTAGTTTCGGATCATAGGAGCAAACGTAAAACAAGTTTTCCAAGTCTTTGGTGACCTCCCATTCCTTAAATCAGTCTATAGGTTAATTTTTTTTATAGAATTGTATCCTCACCAATTCTAGTTCGATTTCTGAACGAGACTCTTTTGAAAAATTTTTATAATTTGCAAAGCTAACTATTTGATTAATAAAATTAACTGCACATAATAAATTCTTTTATCTTAGAAGCATCTTTGAGTTAGTATATTAGCAAATTTATTCATTAACTTCAATTTTCTTAGAAATTTTCTAGCTCCATATCTTGCCTTTCTTTACTCCATACAATCTTCCTTTTCTTATCACTCCCTTGAGTGATTCCCATCCGTATTTAGTGTCCTTTTTGGGGTATAGTAACGTCCTTTCTGTGTGTGTTTTCTTTCCCATTACTTGAATGCTGCGAGGTACGCAAATTTCATTCGAATAAAATATAACATTTTTCATTTAAAAATTCAAATGACGATTTTATTATCGGTTTTATTGTAAATTTCTGAAGGTAACATCCATCACTGAATATAAAAATTTGTTTCAGCATAGACACTGTTGTGATTGTCGTCACGTTTCACAGAATTACATTTGAAGATACTTTGCAAAATGTAATATATCGCTGTATAATCTAGAACAGACCTGTACTACATCAAATGATGGCCTTGTGTTCAAACGAACTACATTTATTTTAACAGAACCCAATTTGCATCACATTAAAAAAGGATAATTTCGAGACTTAATTCTACAGCTCTATATTATCAAAACGGCTGGCAGCAGTGAGTTAATATTAGCTCTTATAGTTTTTGTCGAAAATACTTGAGATTTTATCTCCTTGTATTGGGAAGCTGGTGTTGTTTAAATTTCCATATTTTGCATGCAAATAAATGGCTCATGTAGTATTTTGTTGCATATGAAATGTAATGAAAAGATTACATTTACAGACTTGTGCAGTATTTCTTATAATTCATAGAACTGTATGTAATACATTAAACTGAATCAAGATTTTCTAATGAATAACGCAAAGCCACGGACAGTATCTGAACGTAAATGTCTAACGGTGTTTTTATAAAGAAAATAATGTAATTCATTTTAGCCACACAATGTTTCTACAAATAGCGTAGAAGCCTTGCTTTAAACATTTTGTTGAATAACATATTCTTTCTAAAAGCATTAATATTCATTTTCTTTCAGTCGAGGTGTATATTTTAGAGAACGGGCGATATTTTAAAGAAACAAATAAAGAAACGAAACTTAATGAAGGAGAAACTTGATAAATCATTTTTAAATTGAAACTATAAGACTATTCTGATCACGGAACTAATTTTAGAAAGAATTCATTATGTATTTCCATCAGATTGGAGAGAAAAGGGAATATTCTTTCGTAATATCATTGTGAGCATATAAAACAGTGCATCTCGCAGGTTCATCAATATTTCATTCCAAAAAGTGAGATTGAGATTTCATTTTGAAGGATATTTATGGATTCTTTCAGTGAACTATAGAAGTTTCTCCATGACTAAGTGAATTCATAAACGAATATAAGTCAAGATTTTCTTCAAATAAACGTAAAAAGGTTATCAGCTTTAACGTTGTCATTAAAACATTTAATTCAGCCGCATTGGTAAGTGTAAATAAAAGTAACATATTTCAATTATTAAGTTTATCATAAATGGTAAATATTGAAAATGTTTAAAAATAAGCAGTTTACAAATAAAAAATTAATTTTTATCTTTTTAGGAAAAAATAATGAGCCCTAGTCAAGAAAAAATAATAAAGTATCTTGAAGGAAGTTAAAATGATAAATCTTCCCACAAAGTATATCTTTTCCTTTCAATAATACATAATGAACACACAGAATGATGTGTTATTATTTGCCTTTTCGGGAAAGAAATGTAAAGCACTAGGCTAGGCATGGGGGGGGGATATAAAAAGTAGAATGTTCTGAAGTTAATGCCACTGAAACAGTACAAAGGAGTTAATATCTGTTTCCGTCTTTGTACGTACACACACACACATACTCATACGTACATACATACTTAGTTCATATGGTATGTACATATATATATATATATATATATATATATATATATATATATATATATATATATATATATATATATATATATATATTTGTCAAATCTAAACAAAGCTCAATTAATTAGACCGATTAACGTAATTAAAACTATTCGAGAACTTCTAGCAATTTTCAGACATTCGGGGTTTAAAAAAAAAAAAGTTCACTAACATGACTATACTGAACTCCGCATTCCGGAAATGTTGTTGTTTTCGGAGAGCAGGGGGGTTCAAAGACAGTCACATCACGCTGCCCCAAGATTTATTATTAGTACGCGCTTTTCAGCTAGCCTGCAGTGGGGATCAAATGGTCTGACTCATTTAACACGCGCTTCTGAAGTCATCAATAAATGATTGCCTACTGCGCGCTTGAACGCAATGCATGTGACGCAACCATCGTCACATGCTATCAAGGGTTTTTTTTTATCCGGCTTTCTCCGCTGGTGGGATTTAAAAAGTACGCACTCGGAGTTTGGATATCATAGGGTTAAGACGTTTTTCATCT
The DNA here is from genome assembly GCA_907164885.2 of Dolomedes plantarius. NCBI lineage: Eukaryota > Metazoa > Arthropoda > Arachnida > Araneae > Dolomedidae > Dolomedes > Dolomedes plantarius. The sequence goes on along the minus strand of OU015493.1, from coordinate 72,938,327 downwards.
GTGGGAGGGAGCTAGCTGAACAATTGCGTACTGGACTTGTAGTAGTGTTTTTATTAAAATCATAGTTTCGAAATGGACTACCTGTAATCCCTGAGTCTTCATTTATATATATATATCTCCCGCACAGTGGACTTATTTACGATTATTCTTCAGCTAGGTCCGAATCATGTCATATATATATATATATATATATATATATATATATATATATATATATATATGTGTGTGTGTGTATGTGTATGTATATATATATGGAAAAACCGATATGCTCTACAAATTATTTTGAGCACTGAAGTCATGTCACAAGATGAGGATTCTGCACCTTACTGCAATATTTATTTTACAGATCGAATTTTTTTGCTGTTATGTTTTTATGTGTAAGTTGGTGTAATAAAAGTGATAATATCAGTTGCATACATAAATTTAAAGTTAGTAATGATGCTATTGTCTAGTAACAACAAGTTTACTACCTTATATGCCACTAAAGTCGTGGCATATTTTTTCTCTGAAGTCATAGCACACACATATTTTACATGCATAGAATGGTTTCATAGTATATTCATACGAGAGATGGCGAATAAGGGCGAAATATGTACTAATTAAAAAGTTCATTGCATTGATGAGTTGACCAAAAGAGGAATTTGTGTACAGCATTGTTTTGCGGCAAAGGTTATTTCTATTTTTAAAAATGTATCACAATATCAGATATGTAGTTATTATTTTTGAAAAAAAAAATTCGAGCATTTCCAAAAGATGACATATGTCAAGGGTAAAAGTGACATTGTAGAGAGTAGAAAAGGATAATGAATGAGTCCGTGAATAGGTCAGAAGGTGAAGCAAGCTGGGAAAATAATAATCCATAGAAGAGGATAGAAAGGATAATATTGAGGGATCCTATAGAAGTTAAAAAAAGATCGTTACGGTATGAAAAGAAATATCACGAAGAAACTTCAGATGATTAAAGCGAAACGAAGCAAGTATGGCATGAAAAGTGATGACAGATGGGAAATGGTTAAAAAGAAGAATAGGTCTGTCAGAAGGCAGGAGATGGACAGAGAGGAGTGAGAGGCGTAAAAAATTGACTTAGCCGAATAATAGGAGATCGGAAGTGAGAGAAGAGCGGCGGAGATCAAATACGACACCCCGAAAAGGTGCGATAATGAGATGGGAAGAAACGCTCCAGCAAGACGCTATGGAAACTCCCTGAAAAAAAAATAGGGGCCCAATCAAGAAAATATAGGAGGAGTTAGAGGCACAAGAGACAGATATAAAAGATGCGGGATAAGAGAGAGAGGTTTGTTTTGCCTAGGAAAGATGACTGAAGGTGCGTAGAGACAGCCATTCCCCGACGAACGAAAGAGAGAGGCCCGACGGAGTGACCCAGCGAACGTGTACGTGAACCTGAATTGGGAGTCCTGCTACGCGAAGAGTGACTTGACCCGACGGATGACAAAGAGAGTCCCAAGAACTGGCCGCCAGCCGAACGAGTGCATACTCGCTCCCAGGGGACTTAACGAAGGACGTCCGCCAGCAGCTACTGGTAAAACCCCCACCTATGCTGTTCAGACCACCTATACTGTGCGAAGTTCATCAGGATTTCTGACGCGTGCCCAAGTCTATGAATGCAGCGTCAATAAAGGTACGTGTGACAGTGGTTCATTGATCTTGTAAATCTTTGTATGCCTAGTTTGAACTCATACAGTATATAGATAATTAATACCTCAGAGAAGTCCACTTGTAGTTATTATAAAAATTAGAAGATTTAAAATAAGGTTGTTAGGACAATAATTGTAACATTTTTTATTAATGTATTTATGTGTGTTAGTAATTTCAATAAATCTATCCATTTGCAATTTAAATCAGGTAATTACATTATTTTATTCATAAAAACACAACGCAGTTAAAGAAGACGGCATTAATCAGGTAGTATGGTAAATGACTTATATATATATATTGGCGATACACCCCAAATTTAGCTACCTCGATAGTAATTATTTAATGAATAAGATAAACAATTTAGTTATTGCGGAACATTCTCCAAAACATTAACCACCCATTAAAACATATTAGGAAGTGTTCTTTTTTGAACTCAGATAGCCATATTTGCAGAATTATGAGAGTTAATAAATTCTTATTCTATGCATAAAATAAACGCACTGAAAGGTTAAATAATTTATTTATTTAACATTTATTTATGATTTATTAGTGGGACCGATACCCCAAAGGTATTAAAACCAAAAATACAATGTTCCAAAATTCGATAAATTACCAAAATTTACGTATATTCTGGTCTCGAACATTTCTTATAATGGATGCTCAAGATTTAATAATTTTCTATGAGTTTGTTTGCACTATAGGAAAAATATGTCCTACAGTGTCATATATGTATGAATACAGTACTCGTTAAATGAAAAGAGACAGTGTAAAATAAGTTTTGTTTGGGGGCCATAGTTTGAAAAGGCATTAGCACTCTTTAGGCTGCCACGCAAATCTATCACCATTTAGGAACTTTTTAGGTTTTTGCGATTCCTTTGGCGAATTTTAGGTGGAAAGAGGTTAGCTGTGTAACATCCTTAGACAAAATTTAAAAAACAGCGACATAGGAAGTTGTTAGTTTGGTGGGAGAGTATATCTCAATCTTTGCTAAGATATAAGAGATTGCTAATCAAAACATTCCTTTACTACTTCTTATTATATTTTATCATTAAGTCTAGAAAAAACATGTTTCTTCCTAAACTTTCATTGATGCCATTTATCTAAAAGAGCAATCTTTTCCTAACGACACAAAAGTATTTTTTTTTCTTTCTAGAATACAGTGATATCTCAGTGTTGTGGATGTCTGATGATGAAAAAGGATGCGAAATGTTCGAACATCGTGTTAAAGAAAAATGTCATCTAAATCTTTTTCATTTGGATACAGAAAATTTTATTCTCAAATTAACAAAAAATAATAAAAATCCGATTACTATCTACAGCATGAATGCAATGAAACATCTGAATTAAGTTACATTTAAATAAACCTTAATTTTGGTGCAATATTCTATCCATTTAACCTTCATTTACATATAGCATCAACACTAGCCTGAACGTTTCGTAAGAAATGATCAAAAAGTGGCAAAGTGGATAGTGGTCCGTCTAGCTGTGACTATTTACTTTCCATTTATGAAAAAAATTGAATTTTGCTCAGACTTGTTATATTTCCTGGAAAAGGATTTTCTCCTCTCAATATGTCTTGTAACTGGGAAACAAATGTTATCCAGCTTTTTCTATTTTAGAAGCTTCCGGAAAATATTTTGGATTATTTAACAATTTTATGGAAAAGTTGTAAACAACTTCGTCAAAATGAAAAATTACGTAAATTGAAAATTTCACCTAAATGTGAGTTTGGAAAGGTTACTTTTTTTACAATTACACTTCGTTATGCACACACTGGGTAAAAATAGAATCTGCATCACCTAAATGCATTTAAAAGTATTTATGATACTAAGGGCCTGTTCACATAGGAGTCCGTTGCGTTGCGTTAAGGGAAAGATGACGTTGAGACGAAAATAAACCAATCATAGGCGTTAAAAATTTCATTGCTAATCATTTGGAGGCCTATGATTGGTTTATTTTCGTCTCAACGTCATCTTTCCCTTAACGCAACGCCATGGACTCCTATGTGAACAGGCCCTAAGTCCTATCCCATTGTAGGCTACGGAAATTCTAATCATATTTGAAATTTTATTAATAATTTAGACGAAAGTATTTATGATACTAAATCCCTTCTCATAATGGGCTACGGAAATTATAGTCATATTTGAAAATTTATTAATAATTTATATGAAAGTATTTGTGATAATAAGTCCCTTCCCATAATGGGCTACGGAAATTCTAGTGATATTTGACATTTTATTAATAATTTAGATGAAAGTATTTATGATAATAAGTCAGTTCTCATAATGGGCTACGGAAATTCTAATCATATTTGAAACTTTATTAATAATTTAGACAGAAGAGGAGTTGGTTTTTGAATTCATTATTTTTTCTGCTACCGGAAAAAGAAATAATTTATTTACGTCAAAACTATTTTATTTCTTCAGAAATCTGTCATAAGTTTATTGATGCGGTACTAAGAGAGAGAGACGTGATGAGAGAAAATCGTATAGTTACATGTAAAAAATAGAAAATAAACCAAAAACGTAAGTAATTTTGGGGATCAGCAAAGACAGTTATAAGGAACAATAAATTTCATTTTTGAATTATAAATGAAATGAATCCATGGAAATATTTAATTGAATTATCTAAAAACACACACGTATTACGTTGATAAATTTAAATTAGCTTGAATTCTCCATAACCATTAAACAGTGGGTAACCTAACTGGTAATAGGAAGCCTTATGTACTTAAAAAGTGGGCTTTCTAAGAATGTAAATCCTCTAGATATATATTAATTGAGGACAATATTTGAATCAAGTTGTAAGGTATACACAAGATTCGATTCACAAGAATCGAACTTTTGAGTGAATTAAAGAAGTTGCTTTAGATATGCTAATTTCGGCATACGCGCTTAGTATAAATACCACGCAGCGTCATTAATAAAAAAGGGGAGGTTGTTAAGGTTGAAAAGGTGTTATCCTGCGCTAGTGCTTAGCGGGCCAGAAGTTTACATGGCAGTACTGCTGGTTTGACTTACTGTTCGTGAGTATAAAAATATATTGTTCTTGAAAGCTGTGTTTATACATTCCGTACAAGTAGTACGCATGCTTATTGCTGTAAAAGCCAATTATATGTGCAACGAATTCAATAAACATTGTTTCATGTATAAACTGTGTTTGCTTCAAATTCAAATAGAGTGCCACTTCAAATTATATACACCCAAGTCTGGGTAGAAGTGAGCATAGATTCTCTATAAAGTATTATTTTAAAGCATTAATCATCATAATAAATTTTTACTGTTTCAGAGTCTCTCGTTGATGTTTTTGTCCATACTATATGATGTCAAACCTGAAAGAGTATTAATTTTAAACAACTTTTAAAATAGAGTTAATAGCTTCAAGATTAAATGCTACAAAAATCTGAACATCTTTTAAAGATCGAATTATTTTTTATGTGTCTAACATGTGCTGTATAAAATATTGAAATTCATTTTTATTAGTTCGATATTAAAAATTCTTTTAAAAAAATAATGGAAGAAATGGAATGTTGGAGAAAAATGATAAATGATTTTAAAATCGAAGGCAAAATGGTATTTACTTCTACATCACCGGAATAATTTAGAAAAGAATTTCTTATCCGCTCCTATCAAAGGGAATAAATAAAAAAAGAGAATAATTCGTCGGTATTTTATTGCGGGAGTACATGGAACTATTTATTTCGGAACTCGAATTTCATTACAAACTGTTAGGAGAGAGGTATGTTAAAAATAATTTGGTGATACCTTAGCTAAATTACAAGGGTTTTTTAAATCTTCTAAAAATAAATATGTTAAAATAAAAGGGGATTTTAATTGAGGATATATAAATAAGAAGTAATGAAATGAATTTTCCAGCGATAGTATTTGTTTAGAAAATTAAGGATGATGTATGGTGTTAAAGAAATTTAAACATAAAAATAAATTTGAAAACAACATTGATAATTTCATCGGGCCATTATCTATAGTTTTATTTTATATCCAAAATAGGAAAATTTGAGCTACAAGAACTTTATTTATTTTAACTTATGCAACGTGAATATAGGTGATATCACTCCATGGCGGAGATCTAACCCCATCCCTCAGAATTTCTTTAGCCCTTCAAAAACTAATTACTTAAATTTATTAACTGTTTAGTAAAACTACTTAAATTTATTAACTAACAGAAGTATATTTGGAACCACAGTCTTTAAGGTTTTGTATTCAAATAAAGACATTAGAGTTTTATAGAACCATTGACACAAATTAGATTTGAGTCCAGGGCTCGAGGTAGCCTGGTGGTAGCGCGTACTGACGGTGCTCGGTTTGAATCCCGGCAAGCGCCATTAAATATCGTGTCTGGGCTGGAAATTAGCATGTTAAATCTGTAGACCGGAAAGTCCCTCTATGAGATCAGAGAGGGTGGGAGAGGGTGGGAGAGGATACCACTCTCCCAGATGTCGCCCCTGAGGGTGATCGGTTAGAATGGAGGTGAGACCTGGTTAATAGCACCTGTGCATGGTGGACATTACAAAGCGATTTTTGAAATTTTTACCTCAGAGATATGAAATTTTGCACATATATTCATTAAAGAATAACTATATCAAACACCTTATAAAATTTTATAAATATTTAAAAACAATTATATTTTAAAAATTGAAATTTTTTTATTATTATTTTTTAAAATGCTCCTTGCGATCTTCTTTTTTAACTTTCCCTTAATTTTGCTTTTATATTGCTTATAAATACAATTTGAACAAAGTTATGCATTACTTTGTGCTTTCGTTGAATAGTTAATTTTTAGGAAATATTTTTATGCTTGTCCTCTGAATTTTCGTGAAATTTTTGTAGTTTTCTACACTTAAGGGCCTGTTTACATTCGAGTCTGTTGCGTAGCGTTAAGGAAAAAATGACGTTGAGACAAAAATAAACCAATTATAGGTGTTAAAAATTTCATTGCTAATCGTTTGGAGGCATATGATTGGTTTATTTTCGTCTCAACGTCATCTTTTCCTGAACGCAACGCAACGCAACGGACTCCTATGTGAACAGGCCCTTAAGCTAAACTTTGATACTCTGAATGAAGCCGAAACCTAAAATGGATACAAAATTTTATTTAAATGTATTAGACGAGTCTTTATTATAAATTTTATAAAATTTTGCAAAAAAATTATGACTCAAGGAATATTTCAAAGACTTGCAAATCTGGAAATTACTCATTTTGAGAAAAAGCCATTTAAAAGATATTTTCCCCCCCTACCTTTAACATTACCTTTTTTAAAGCCACCAAGTTTTCATTTTACGTTTCATTCTATATTTTAAATGCATTTTATTCCAATATTTACATATTTTTATAACATTAATACACCCAAAAAATTCCAATTTTTGTTCGCTTTTTGGTAATTTGAAAGTTCACCATCCTTTAAATTGGACTCTGACCCTTGCGGTGCAATTATAAATCGGAGCTGCACACTTCAGCGCCTCAGCTTATATAACCCTGCTCTGGAATCCATCTGGCCTGGGGGCATTAGAAACAACAACAATAAAAGGTTTGAGTCCAGATTGGTTGACTGGTTGACTTTCAGTACTGCGATCACATAGTACATACTATACTTCAGTTAACATGACTGAAAACTATGGCTTAAAGTGGATTACAAATGACTACAAACATCCTTCCTGAGATAAAATTTAGCTTATGACTTTACGATATGAATATTTAACTGCAGTAAAAGGGATCTCACTTGTACTAGAATAACACTACCCCATTTCACACGATAAAAGTCCATAAAATTGAGTGAGTAAAACGTATACCAATTTATTTAAGGAAATAAAATTGTTTCCATTCTCCAGACTCTTTAGTTTGAATAAAATGAACTTCAATTCCCAATAAATTTGTAGAAATGTAATAAATAAAACTTATAGAGAGATTTATTTCTAGAGGACAAAACAATTTAATAACTGATGAAAATTCTTGAGACATTTAAGAAATATATTTTTTAACTAGACTGTCAACTGTATTTTCTATTTGGATAGTTTTTTTAAAGATTAGGCAATCTAACGTCCCACAAAACAAAATTTAACCTTAAAATATTTTTGCTCTGAACTTAGCTTTAATGAAACAGCTCGAATATATAGGGGAAAATTTCTGGTTACTAAACGTGCTGCCTGTAACATTTGAATTAATTTCATTTGCAAGAAACTTGCAAAATAATGAAGTCTACTTGTATTCACCTGCAACACACTATCCGTTTGGTGGGCTAAGCTGGGCGAAGATATATATCATTAGCCGTTAATATGTTTCTCTCTACGAGAAGGTTTATAAACGCTTCCTAGATTACTGACAACAATTTTATCCAGATCTCATTCAAATTTAATATGTCTGGATTTTCTTGAAATATATGTTTGGAATTCTAATGCCAGTATCAAAATTACCACATACCGCTGTGTTTTAGAAAATGGGATAAGGGACTATTCTGAATGAATACGAATTGACACTGCCGTCAAATTTTGATAAAGAATTCTTAACCTATGGAAATCAAAGATCATAGCATACAAATCTGGAAGGAATCGAGTTATAATATTCACTTATATTAATAACCGTAATCACCTACGGTTCTGTGTAGTGGCCATACTGGATTCACTCAGCACAATGTTAACCTATGAAGAATTTGTTTTCCTTTGATTATCGACTTGGATTTAAAGACTTTTTCTTGAAAATTTCACTTTGTAAGAAATAATTTTTTTACAATAATATCTTGTTTATGTTAGAAATTTCTCCCTCCAAAGGAAATATGTGCGTTTAACCACAGTACACCACACAAAATTGATTATATGAGTTTCTTTAAAAAGAAAAAAGAAAAATATATTCGATAAAAAATTATTTCGCCAGTACGGGGTATAATCTAAAAACATTCCTTTATTCCAAGTCGACAATCTATGAAAAATTTTCTTGCTAAGTTATTATAGATCAGAGTGAAACCAATATGGATACTACACAGCGTTTTTAATGTGATCCGGATGAGTCTTATTTTATTCCAACATTTAGTTTCAAGAAACGAACATTTGGAATTTTCTTCCATATTTATAAAACTGATACCTTTAATCATATTTACAATTGTTTATACATTATATGAATTTAAGATTGTTAAGGCTGCTATGTACTAACCCTATTGGATTCGATCACCTCAATGTTACCTCAGAGTAAAAATTTGTCCACTATTTACAGATACATAAATGGTGATATTCAGATAAAAATTGCATTTTCTGGTAGACTGATTTTTTCTGCAACTTGCAACAGAATTTATTTTATAAAATTTCGTCCACCAAAGGAATTTAGGAGAGTTTAAACACATTAAACGAGATTTTTTTCCACGAATAATATAAATGTTAAAATGTCATTTACATTATTTTTTAAACAAAAAAAATTTCCTAAGCTGAAAAATTTGTTTTTCTATTACGGAGTAAGATTTTTAAAAAATCTTTAAATTCAAGTCGGCAATCCAATGACAAGTTTTCTCTATAGGTTAACATTGAAGGGAGCGTATCCAATAGGATTACTACACTAGCAGGTTAAAATAATTAAAATAAGCTAAAAGTAATTGTAATATTACACCTTAAGGTTAAAATTCAATTCATGAAGCCGATAATACATAAAACGAGGTATAAAAATATTCAAAATACCTGCTTAGACCCAGTCAAGGGATAAAAGGCTCAGTCAACCTTGCCCGGTCGAATCCTGGACCTATGGGATGGCACCATAACGCTTTTAACTACTACGCCACCAGACGTCCATATATATATCAAGCGCCCATATATATATATATATATATATATATATATATATATATATATATATATATATATATATACAAGGTGCGCCCATAGAGTAACCGGACAATTTTTTTATAAATTAGAAAAATATTACTCATCTTCAAATAAATGTATTGCCTTCAAAATAATCGCCAAAGGATTCTATAGAATTTTTCCAACGTTTCTTCAAGTTATCGAAACACTGTTTATAGGCGTTGGAACTAACGGTTCGCAAAATACGCGTAACATTTGAATTAATAACCGAGACGTTTTCAAATCTCTGTCTTTTCATGGGTATTGCAGTTTTTGATTACAAAGGACTTATTCACCACGAATTTGTTCCTGAAAATCAAACAAATAATCAGTATTTTTACAGGAGGTACTTTTCGATTAAGAAATAGGATAAGGCGAAATAGGAAGGAACTGTTTGATTATATGCAATGGTTTCTTTTACACGATAATGCAATGTTCCATACAGCAATTTCTGTACAACAATATCTTGCAAAGTATTCAATTACAGTGATAAATCACCCACCATATTGTCTCGACTTATCGCCAGCTGATCTTTTCCTTTTTCAGAAGCTTAAGATGGCCATGAAAGGATAGAGATTTGAAAACGTCTCGGATAATAAATCAAATATTACGTGCATTTTGCGATCTGTTAGTTCCACCGCCTATAAACAGTGTTTCGATGACTTGAAGGAACGTTGAAAAAATTGTACACTGCTCAAAAAATTTAGGGGAGCAAGCAAATAAGTTAAGAAAACCGTGCGAGACAGGCACGTATTGGCATAAAATGGATAGTGCACGCGTATCAATGCGCAATACAGAAAAAATGACTAAAATAATTGTAATTAAGCTTTAATTCTTTGAAAATATGGAAAAAAACATGAAAAGATGATTTGCGGCAACAATTTGGTTACATGTAAACGATAAAAAAAAGTATTGTTTAGAAATGATGCAAGAGTTTTAATATTGCCAGTGGTCTCCTGGAGCAGATAAGACTGCTGCACACCTGTTTTCCATGGATGCGATGATGTTTTCGATAAGACTCTGGGGAATACTGTTCCACTCCTCAAGAAGTGCAATCTCCAAGTCTCGGAGAGTAAAAGGAGGCCTTGGTATGGCAGCAATGCGTCGTCCGAGCATGTCCCACACATGATTGGATTCATGTCAGGAAAGCACGCTGGCCTTTCCATACGCTGTATTGTTTCAGCTTCAAGTATGTTATCCACAAGACGAGCTGTATGCGGTCTGGCATTATCATGCTGGAAATCAAAGGAATCTCCAATGGCTGCAGCGTAAGTTATGACATGAGGTCTCAGTATCTCGTCTGCATACCTTCGGGCCGTCAAAGTACCATTCCGGATGATATGCAGGTCCGTATGTCCACCTATGCTGATTCCACTCCATACCATAAAACCAGCTCGTCTGTATTGTGACCTTTCACGAAAGAATGTGGGGTTATTTAGAGTGCCCTTTCCCTCCCTCCCAAAACACGTCGGGTGTCACACTCCAGACTGAATCGGGACTCGTCTGTAAACAGCACTTCGCTCCAATCATGTTGCTCCCAATCTCGATGTTCAGCAGCCCATCTTCTTCGGGCCGCACGGTGGCGTGAGATCAATGGAATGCAGACCATTGGCCTACGTGCTTAGAGACCTCCCTGATGAAGCCTATTACATACTGTTTGGCTGGACACTCTTCGTCCTGTTGCCAAGAGCAACTGTCTTTGCAGCTGAGTAGCATTGTCTGTTCTGTTTCGACGAGCTTTTAACAGTATATACGGGGCATCAGTTGCTGTAGTGGCGCGTGGCCGACCTTGCCCTGGTCGACGTATAATATTCCCTGTTTCTTGGAATCGATTCCACAGCCTTGCAACGACATTTCTGGTGACTCCAACAGCGTCCGCGACACTACGTTGTGTTTGCCCGGATTCAAGTCTGCCTATAATACGCCATGCCATGGATTCCGGTAAATCACGTTGTTGAGACATTTTCAAGTCACCTTTTCTCAAAAAGAATAACTCAGCAATCGAATTTCACAGTGAAGGCATTGAAACAGACGTTTCTGCAACTTCCCGATTTTTACCCTTATGTTCTTTTTCTGGTTTTTGACGTCATGAACTTTGATTTGCATATGAAGTTTTCTTCTTCTGTTTCCTGCTAGGCTTTAAATTATGGATGATTTATTTTATGTTACTTATCGGTGTAAGTATTTGCGAAATTTCGTTAAAACCACGTGCTCTCCTAATTGTTTTGAGAACTGTATATACTCCTTTGATGATTATTTTGAAGGAGATAAATTTATTTGAAGGAGAATAATATTTTTCTTATTTATAAAAAATTGTCCGGTTACTTTATAGGTGCACCTTGTATATATATATATATATCAGGCGCCCATATATATATATATATATATATATATATATATATATATATATATATATATATATATTAATTGCACAAAACCATATCTTGATGACATGTCTAGCACATATCATCAAATATGACTACAGCTAAATTCACAGGATGCTTCTGGATAATATTTTCCTCTAATGTTATTTTCCTTGAAATTCCGTTCGTCTGCAGTAGAAAAAAATGAACACCTTTTCAAAAATATCGCATGTATGCTTCGGCTTAAAAACCCCGGCTAAACTTTTTTTTATCCATTGCATAAATGGAATTAATGCACACTTGGGGCCTAGAAACAAAGTAAAATTTGTATCTATGATATTTTTAATGTCTAGCCGACTTCCGTTTTCTCTAACACATTCGGTTCTCGGTTAATTACTTATGCTGCAACTGCCGGTTTCATTCAAAGTACCATATCATGATAAATAACAAGCAATAACCTACTTCTGGTTACGTTTAGCATTAATAGCATAAAATCAATGGTAATAGACATATGAAAATAGAATCCATAACATTTCATGATTTGTTAGCAGAATTTACAGGCATATCTTCTTTTGCCAAAAATCTTGTATCTGCTAGAAAACTAATTTCTTATTATACTTAAGTATCTGACCTCAAAACCCAAGTAGTAGAACTTTGCTTTGTTTCTATTTTAACTGAAAATTAAACTTTTTAAAATAGATATTTATAACCCAGACATATAGAGCATGACCAATGTGTATGTAATTTGGTACCCTGCGCTGCACTTTGAATTAGAAATCTTTTAAACTTCTAGCAACAAGTATCGTCAAGAACTCCTATTTCATCATAAAAAGATTATCAACCAAATAACTGCATCCATATCCTTCGCTTGATGATGGAAAAATTGAGGTAAGCATAGACTTAGTTGAGAAAGCTCGAAAGGTGCTTTTTTGAGAATGTTGTCATATCATGTGTTTTCCAGTATGTTTTTTTCTTTTTTGGCTAGTTGGAATTTAGCTCCATAAACATCTTCTGTAACCGGAGTTGAAGAAAAAAAATCAAATGACGTAAGTAAATAAGTAAGATGATACTTAAATATGGCTTGTAAAAATATTAAGGATATTCAATAATTGAAATGTCACGAGCATTTTATAATAAATTATTGAGTTAACGTGACGATACATTTTTTCCGTTCAATTAAAGCATAGGAAAAGGAATTTTATATACCTTTTTCGAACTTTTTTACTATTTCTTTCAATGCGGAGGCCTTTTCCCTTTAAACATTCGCCTGTTATCACCGCGGTTTGGCTGGCCTCTTTATTATGTGAAACAATATAGGCGGACCATCATCGACTCCCAGCATCGACTCATGAACCGGTACCGTAATTTTGAACCAAGTGACGAGACCAGAAACTCTTGACCCCGCACCTCCAGAGGTATTTTTAGAACTTAGAGGGCACTAAAGCTACGACAGATTTTTCCCGTGCATCAGCCGTCATTAGTGCACACGTCTGTGGATTTGTCAGCGACGGGCATCGAACCAGCTACTTGAAGGTTACCGGCACGATGCCCTTGCTAACGGGGCAACTTGCGCCCACTTTTTGACTGTAAAATATCAGAAATGTATGGTAGTGGTTAAAAAGGAATATTTAGCAAAAAACAAAGAAACAAACTATAACAGTAATTTATCCATATTATCTAACTATATGACACAAAACTATATCAGATCATTGCAGTTCACTGAGATAAGTAAATTAAAAGTTATAAGCATAGCCAAAATCTTTGCAAATATGATACTATATAGAAATGCCCTTTTCGTTTCTTTTATTTATTCCTTAATCTTTAAAGTAAAGTATTAAATGATATAATGGCTTTTCCTAGTGTTTCGTATAAACCCTTTATTCTTTTGTGTTCATTCGTAAACATATTTAAGATGGGATTATTCTAATGAGTGCAAATCCAATTAATATTTGTTTACTTATAATTTGTTTACAGAAAGGAAATGATTATCCGGCTTTAAAGGCTAAATGTTGTAACATATTTGCTGGGATTTAGAAAGTACCTTACATAATAAAGTCTAGATGTTACTTTGTCTGATTTTGGGAAAAATATAATTAATTGGATGTTATTATTGCAGAAGACGGAAAAGGAAAATATTTTGCGGATCAATTTAATATCATGTCTAGAAAACTGATAAACGTATGAAAGTACATATATAATCACCAGATTATTTTAGAAATAATTTATCTTTTTAACTTGGAATGACTTGAGATGAGTAAAGCAATGTATTGATGAAGCGTGTTTCATCATGTTTGAAAATGACACTTGAATACGTTAGATAAATGACACACTGATATATATTAATTAAATTTAATCTTTCAAAAGTTCAGAGTTTTTGCACACCGTCTCTTTAGAGTCTGAAGACTACTTTGGACATTAATTAAAGTAAATGCAAAAAGGGCTAATATGTATACCATAGAGTCTGCTTTAAGCATGTTCCTTTTTAATATGCATGTATATACTACTTAATGTATATTTTTGGTTATATGCTTAATGTATGTTGCTTGGTGCTGATAATTAGCAGTTTTAAAATGATTAAAAGGAATAATTATGATTTAAAAACGCGCATAGAAAATAGCATTAGAAATAAAATTGGCATAATTTTATCTGATGTAGTCATTTTTGCTAAAAGAAAAGTTTTACTGTCTTCTAATATACGCGTGAATAACGGATACCTACAATTAATTTCTATAACCTTGAAGATTACATACTGAAAACTTTTATTAAATGCAGTAAAATTGTTTCGTAAAAGACAAGTGATCATATTTTAGACCAGTAGTTATTGATTTTAAATTTAAAATCACTTTGATATGTGAGGTTTCATTATAGCATTTTCAGACAAAAAAAGGCAAACTGGGATTAAGTTTCATGAGAATTTTTAGCTTAAAACTTCAAAAATTGTAACTATCTTGGGAATTTTAGTTACTGAATGAAAATTTGAACATATAAAGTTAGTTACATCAACAGAAAAAAAGAAAAAAAGGATGCAGTTCCAGATAAAGAATTTGTTTTTGTTTTGTTTTGTAAAGGGAAGAGTCAAGAAAAACAAATACTTTTAATCTTGTAATTTATTAAATAAAGAAGCAATAGGCATAAACCATTTTTCTACATAGTCACGCTCAATATGTGTTCCAGGGATTTGGAAGTGAATGGATACCTCATGAAAAAAATTGTTTAGAATGACATTGAAACTTCTTGTTTACCTCCAGCTTCACCTATTTGTCACACTTGAAAGCCTCCATTCGCCTCTTTGACAGGTCTAAACAGGTGAGAATCACTGGCGGTGAAGTCTTACAAATACGGGAGATGTGGAATACTCTCAAATCTTTGATCGTGGATAGCTGCAACCATTGAGTGGGCTGGATGTGTCGAGCATTGTCATGTTGCCACAAAACAGCTGTATTCAGAAGTCCACGTCCTTTGGGTCAGATCGCAGGACGTAGGTTGAGGAGATATGAATAAATTGCATTGGTGAATGTTCCCCCCTCTCCCCCACCGAGTATGTAGTGCCTCCAAATTTCCCCTCATTCATCCCAAAAGACTGTCAAGTCAAATTTTTCCGCTGATGGTAGTGATTGAAATATTTGGTGATAAAGAATTACGCCATTCCTAGTCCATTCATGCACTTACTACAGTGATATCCGTCTATAGCTATACTGCACTTTCATTTCTCGATGAATTTTCAAGGGTTTTATTCCTTCCCTGTTCAAAAAATGAAAAAACAAACAAAACGGATCATCTTTGGGGGATGTAGCAAGCGAAGCCTCCATCTTTATACTGCCAAGTCATTGTTCAGCATTCATGCCTTATACTGCCACCTGTTGGCCATTCTGCAGACCGCGAGTATCAATGTGGCCAACTTACAGATCGATCTCAATGTGTTTCAAACTTTAAGTGCTTTATTATGGCTTCCATTTGAATTATAAATGACGATGTTATGTCTTCTTTATTTACAAGGGGACCAGGGTTGCCCAATTTGGTCGGCAGATCTGTACTGTCCTTCCGGCGCCCAGGCCTATAAAAATGAGCTGCTCCGAACGTGGAAAATCAACCCTCAACTGCGTATACAGGTTTTGCTTCGTAGTGACCAGTCAGTAGTTCGATAGGGCGTATAGGCGAGAGCCGTGGTCGCCGTAATCTTTTTGAAACTTCTTTATTTACAAATGGAATGTACTAAAGTTCTTGTAAATATAGGCTATAAGACTCAGAAGTTCAAATGTATCACTTTGAAATTGTCTCATATCATTTGAAATGTCTCAGTAAGGTTCTTTGGTGCTGTGTGATGGCCTTTCACGCCTTGTTCCAAAACATCCCAAAGATGCTCAATAGGATTTAAGCCTGGGCTTCTAGGTGGTCAATTCAT
The DNA here is from genome assembly GCA_907164885.2 of Dolomedes plantarius. Taxonomy (NCBI): domain Eukaryota; kingdom Metazoa; phylum Arthropoda; class Arachnida; order Araneae; family Dolomedidae; genus Dolomedes; species Dolomedes plantarius. The sequence continues at coordinate 72,922,068 of OU015493.1, read as the reverse complement.
GACAGAGAAGTCAGAGGATTGCTCATCCAACCAGCCAGTAGCCAACCGGGACTTGTGAGAGGTACAGTTGTCTTGCTGGAAAACTCCATTACCGTGCGGATAACAGAACAGCATAAACCGATGGAGGTGATCACCCAGCAACTTTACGTACCGAATTGCATTGAGGGAAGTTGGTACACGCACCAAAGATTCCAAACTGTGCCACGAAAAAACTCCCCAGACCATTATTGAGCCACCATGCCCTTGTACAGTTCGAGCCAGACATGCAGGATCCATGGCTTCATCAGCCTGACGCCATATTCTCCGCCTCCCGTCGGCGTTAAGTAGTTGGAATCGAGACTCATCACTCCATGCTACTCGTTTTCAGTCCTCTACACTCCAGTCTCTGTGCTCTCTTGCCCAGGCAAGACGTGCAGCCCGATGGCGAGTATAGAGCAATGGTACTCTCGTAGGTCGACGGCTCCCGAAACCCATACGGTGAAACGAGCGTTGCACAGTCCGTTTACTGACTGTACGACTGGTACCGTCATTAAACTGGGTGGTAATTTGAGCTAATGTTTGGCTTCGCTGGCTACGTACAATACGCCTGAGCCGTCTCTCATCACGCACTGTCAAGGCTAATTGTCCTTTGCAGTTTGCCCGATCGCTAGTTTTTTTTCCACCATCCATGTATTCTAGGTATACTCTTGACACTGTCGACCTTGAAAATCCTAGCTTTCTGACGATTTCGGAAATTGAATGGCCCATGCGTCGCGCACCTACGATTTGTCTGCGATCGAAGGCGTCTAAATCAGGCAGTTTACCCATACTGGCAATTCCAACAACTAATTCAGAACAACCACAGTACGCGCTATATATGCAGTTACCACAGCACCTTCACTTGCGCATACATAATGCGCTGCGCTACACAATTTGCATATGCTTTGCTATCCCTAATTCAGTGGCACTTCAGTGTAATAACAAACAAATATTATCCGTTAAAAATTATGGCTTTCAACATGCATAATTTTTCAGAAGAGTCTGTTGCCTATCTGGCTGTTCTTTAAAGATTTGTCAGATAAATCATTGAGAAAAAAAATGAGTTAAATTCCTGATCCTGGCAGACTGGGGTTTCTATGAAAAGATACAACAAGAACCTTTTGGGAGTAAATATAAAACATTCAAACTGAAAACGAAAACTCACCATCGATGGAATCATATACATTAGAAATAAATTTATAAATTACTAATAGAGCGTATATTTCCATATAGATAGTTCGTCCCCGTCCTATTTGGTCGTATGGAAACCGCCATGGATTGTCATTACAATTTTAATGGTCCCCGATTGTACCATACTGCTCTGGTAAGATTTAAAAGCGATCATAAAAGACCCATAATTTGTATGAGAGTAACTCGTAAACCCTTCCAAGAGTAACCTAAAATCTTTCCTCCTAAAAACCTTTCCTGGACCTTTCCAAATTTCAACTTGCTTTTTAACTTCACCTGCTCCATCTCATATTATTAAACACACTGGTTCTCTGTGAACCAACTCCTGGACGAACAGCAGTTTGTCACTGAGTGACATATGAAACACATTCTTTTGGACTTGGTTAAGGTTATACCATGAATTAGCCAAAACAATAAAAAAAATCATTCAAACGTACTGTGTGCTTAGTGCAAAAAAGGTAATCAGGAAGGAATTTGGTAAATGATTGTTCCTCACATAACCGGAAAACCTAGAATATCTGACTGCATGTTGAATCCTCATTTTGGGTGATAGTTCACGGAACTATGAAGCTCACATTACATAATATCACACACCTATTTCCATCAAGTCACTATCGTTAGAGTAATGTTATTTGCATTAACTAATTTAATCACGTTAATTATATTTAATAAACAGAAATTTAAATTAATTACAAAAGACGCAAGTAATTATATTAGTATCATAACTGGAATTTTTATCTTAAATTTACATTACATTTAATATTAGAGTCTGTTTCTTGGGATCTTACGTCTGACGCTTTTCCTCATAGAAAAATTAAATTTACGAGAATACTTCATAATTTAATTTAGAAGATAATCTTCCTTAATAAACTGAGTGTGATAAAAAGGGTATTATGATAATAAATCATCGTTATAGAGACATGTAATTAGCTTATAAAATGATCCCAGAAACATGCTACAAATTATTTTATAAGCACTTTTTTTCTCGCTGTCTATATGATGTAATGGGCGTAATTTTCTCTAATGTAATTTTTATGGCGAAAAGTGGAGAATATATATATCGAAGCATTTATAGCAGATATCCTTTGTTGTTTGTCAGATATATTTAAATTAATAATCTGAAATTATATCATTTAAATGTTAAACTATTTCTCCAGAAGAGTGTATATTAAAAATTTTAAAAAATTTCACTGCTTTTCTTGAGCTATATGTTATGTTATCGCATTGAATAAAGCATAAAAATGTGAAGTGTGCAGTTGAAAGCAAGGAAATTATAAATATTCATGTTTATGCAATTTTATACGCCTTTCTGTCATAGCATAATAAATATGAGTGGTTATTTATCTATTGAATATATATTGAAAAAACAGATAATTTCTCATTACATCAGAAGCAGTGCGTACTTGATAGAAAAATTGCTTACAAAGAGATGGAAATAAAGATGCAAGTTGAAAACGCCTTTAAATTTAATTCGTTTGCGATTTCAGTTATTAAGGTCCATTTAAAATATATATATAGGCACCAATTACAGTTAAAAGGCCCAACTAATGTCTTACCGGGCAATAAACACTACGTAGATCTATCGAAAAGTATGCAAATTACATTTGATAAACATGTAATAGTAAAATGATCTCTGGGTGGATTTTGTTTGCGTCACGGCTCTTTTCTGCTACACGAGAGAAAGGCTGATTAAAACCTACAACATTAGCTTTAAGAAAAGGTTGCCTACTCAAAATATAATGTATTTTTGTGTCTGTAAGGGTCTACAGCTTAAAGCCGCTAATTCTATGCTTTATTTTTTCCGACAATACTCATACCAGGCACTGTAAATGAATTCATAGATTATAGAATCGGAGGCGAATACATAAGCCTTTCTACAGTTTTTCCACTAAATGCTCTTTTCTAATCACCAAAAAGAAAATAGATTATAAGCCGCGATTAAAATAACTAAAACTATTAATTTTATGAAAAATTTAATAAATAAAAAATCGAAAAATGCAACCATGTCAGCAATAAAATTCTGTCTAGTGAAGATCTAAGTAAGAAACCGAAATGTGATCCTAAATTACTATTTAACTTTAATCCCATTGTATGGATATCCAAAACACAATGCATGTACAGTTAGCTATTTATGCTTATCTTATATACGTTTTAAAAATCTTATATATTATGTCAAATCTTACGTATGTTTCGTAAAATAAATTAATCATCTTTCTGTACAGTATTATGCATATAAAGCATGTTTATTTCAATTTACAAAACAGTTACTTAATTTTCTTCCTTTCAAACCACTTTTAAGCATGTATCACATGCTTAAAATGAGAAACTTATCTCGTTCCTGGACCAAATGCTTTTATGACGATATTAGAAATGTATGTGCAATAATTAATCCCATGGGAGAAAGAATGATACAATTACATTTAAATCTCCCTTGTTTGAAAAATGGGTTTGTTTGTATTTAAATTATTCCTACGAAAGCTGAGACTGTTTACTAGAAATAAGCAGGAATTGTAGTAGATGGTAAGTAAAGAGTTTATATCTTGCTTTTAGAATAACTATGATATTAGAATAACTATGATATTTTAATTTTCCTTTACTGAATCTGACAGTTTTGCGACATAAGTATGACTGTTGAAACTTTCAGCAGTTGTTAAAATTGTTGCGATATAGAGCAGGAAGGTTTACTTTGATGTTAATAAAAAATTTCCTTTAAAATACATTTCATATATGAAATGCTAATTAATTTATCAATACTTTTCTTAAGCTATTTTATTGTGTTTTACTATATTAAACTGAAAACCATAATCACTGCCTTTGTTGAGCTCTTATTCCTCTCAGGAATGCGTTTTTGATATACATTTTGAGGGAAACGTGTTATAATTTTTTAATGTGTGAGGAATATAAATTACATAATATATACTTTGAAACAAGTGTGTTAGAAGTAAACAGATACACATATCTCTCTGTAAATATATGTAACATGCCGGGGCAGCCCCGGGGAGAAAGACAATCAGGACCCGACATGCTACAACTGAGAAGAGTCGAGGTCTGTAGTTAAGAACAAAGACGATCCACGTTAATCATAATTTTATTAAGAAACTGGTACGTCTCCTCGGGGCAGTTACATATCCAAAAAAGCGCGCATGTACATGGGAGTACGTCTATTTATAATCTCATGGAGGTTTAGTCATATAATCACGCAAACCTGCAGTGATTCGCTGGCAGCCCTGATATATGGGCTTGAGAACTTATATAACCACAGGTGTTGTATAAAAATTTACAGGGGTCGTATAATAGATGCCTAAATTCAATTCCTTTGTTCTCAAGACGGAAACGAAATGCAATTAATCCACGCCCAAGGAAAATTAAAAGAATTTAGAATTTTGAAAGACTTTTTGATTTATATATATATATATATATATATATATATATATATATATATATATATATATATATATATATATATGTGTGTGTGTGTGTGTGTGTGTGTGTGTGTGTGTGTGTGTGTGTGTGTGTGTGTGTGTGTGTGTGTACCTACAAAGACCTCTAAGGCAGATTTTATTCCCAAGGTGCGATTCATTCCAAGATTTTCAAGATCAATAACTTGCCTAAAGCAACATATACTCCAAGCTAGAAGTTTTAACAAACCTCTATCATGCTTGAAATACATAAGTTCCTATCCCTAACTTTACAGCAGTTGCAGAGTTATAGCTGCTAATTTTACTATATCTTAGGCTTCAAAAATGATATTGTGGCGTCACTGTAAGGCTGGTAAACTCTCTGAGGCATTTTGAAAAAATTTCCCAACTATTGATCCATACCAAAGAAAGACAGAGTTTTAATTAAAAGCGAAAGCCAAATTTTTAAAACAAAAGCATAACAAGTAGATTTATTTACAAAAAGAATTAAACATTAAATACTTCCGACATAATCACTTAATTTTCGTGCAGATTCACAAATGCATGCTCCAGGGCCCATTATCGGCCCAACAACACAGGAGCCTAGCAAAAACACGTCTATCCCGCTCGGATTTTAACCAGCGAATCCCTTCAATGTCTGGATTTTCAGAAGGGGTGGAGGGGGCGGCAGATGCCGGCAGATTATCGGCTGACAGCTCTTCTTAGTCGCCGAACTTTACTACATTGCAGAAACGTCGAAGATGACAGCTTTAGTGGCTGCATCTGCAAGGAAAACGGTTTTTAATCCCCCCACGTGTTCCGAACTGGTGGAACCGAACAACACATTCCTAGAAAAACACGCAGCTGTGTTTAAGCCCTTGTGGGGTCTCGGGAAAAAAAGACCATAATTCCAGTACGCTACACTATATTATTATCTCTGATTTCTAGGTCTTTTAAATTTTCTTGAAGTCTTACTCCTTATACACCTGATTTAAGATTTTTATAAAAATAGTTTTCTTGAGCTTGCCAGTTCCAGTTACAAAGCCACAAGTGCAAGAAAAAGTCTAATCTATTTATCTAGCTCCTTCATTTAAATACTAAAATAGCTTTCTTCAATAAAGTAACCTTCTGAGAATATCAGATATCTATTTTCAGTTCCGTTTTCCGTTACTGCCCAAACTGAGTTCTTCACATTAGTTTTGGGGACACATGATAGAACAAAGTAGGGTTATGTCTGTATTATCTTTTAGTTATTTATCTTATAGCTTTCGAAAGAAAATGTAAGGTAGTATAAAGTTTTAATAAAATATTTTCATATGTAAACGGGGCAGATATCTGAAACTTTTCTTGAATTGCCGAAGTTATTGAAACTACATTTGTTTAATGACCTGTAAATAATCTATTAAGGGCATGTAATTAATTGGGGTTTGTAAAAGATTTGATGATGTGAGGATAATGTGAAACTTTTTTTTCTCTTGTTGCAGTAAGTCAACTACTGAGGGTGCCATACTTAATCATCCTTACGTGTAGGTAGAGACTTTTTATGGCCAACGTGCAAAACGATTCTCAAAACCATTGAATTCAACAATGTCTGTAGTTACACTTTTTACGATGACATTGAGTTTTCTTCAAAAATAAATTAGTTTTTATTAGGTACATTTGCGTAGATATTAAGTTTTCATAAAAGTTTGTTTTAAAAAGAGTGTTTATTTTCATGATATGGGAAAAAAAGGAATTTCTTGTTTTCATTTTTGTTTAAAATAGGAATTAAAATGCGACACATGACATAAATTCCCAAATATTGCATTTTGCAACCGAATATTGTATCGGAAATTCAATCTTATTTTATTCTGTTTATTTAAGCCTGCCAGATTATAGCCATATTGGGTTCTATCAGCTCAATACTAACCTGGGGAGTGAATTTTCTGATGATTGACGACTTGGATTTCAAAATTTGTATTTTTTTTTATTGTACCCCGTAATAGAAAAAGACATTTTTAACCTGTTGTGTAATTCATTTTAGAAATTTCGTCCATAAAGGAAATTATTTGCGTTTAAAACACTCTACACCACATTTTTCCCCCGAATAATTCAATTTTAAAAATATTATTTGCGTTTCTTTAAAAGAATGAAAAAGACACACAACTAAGAAATTTTATTGTCTATCATGGAGTATAATAAAAAAAATCTCTTTATCCGAGTCGAAAATCGTTGGAAAGAATTTTCCCATAGGTAAAAATTGAGCTGAACGTATCCAACCTGGGTACTACCGAGCAGCCTTTAGAGCTATTTCTTCATAAATTTAAATTATAACGGAACCAACAACGCCCCCTAGCGAACTGACGCAGACTCACTCAGTATAACTCCAACCCTGGAGGAAGCAGCAGCTAAGCTGTTGTTGTGTGATCATAACCGTGTAACCCAGTCTCTTATCTGTTTCCTTGTATTTTGTCTCCGTATTAGTGTTGTAATTTCTGTGGTGTGATGTAAGTTAATAAATGTTTAATAAGCAATAGCTAGCCGTGTCATCAAACTTCCTCGCTACAAAATTAAGTTTTCCTCTGATATAAATTCATACGAAGTTCGCGTTCACGTAAATACTTAGTATGAACATTTGCTTAAACATCCTTGGCGACTTCTTCAAAATTTTGTTCACTCCGGTGATTGCACATTTTTATCTTGCATTGATGTTGTTGTTGTTGTTTGTGCCCCCTGGCCGGAATGAATTCCAGACCAGATCCTTGTAGGCTTGTGGTCGGAGGGGTACGGCTCCGGTTTATAACGGTATCACAAGGGCCTTAGACAAAGTTAGCCAGGTTCCACCTCAGTTTTGACCAAACACACACAGGGTTGACATCTGGGGGGATCGTATTTTCCCCACCCTCTGACCTCAAATAAGGACTTTGCGGTCTACAGCAGTGATTCTCATACTTTTTTTCGTCACGGTACACTTTTAATAGTTTAAAAATTTGGCGGCACACTAACAATAAGTTAAATTTATAAGAATTTTAATTGGATAACTGATTGATGTATATATAATATATTTTGTAAAAATAGCATACTAAATAATTTTCATTGATACATAAACTGAAATTGCATTGCAAAGTAAACAAAATGTTTATTTAACTACAAATCGCATTTAATGGGAAATTTGAGCTTGTTTTTTGATAACTTCATTGACATTTGGTCATAAAAAGGATAATGCTACTCTCATTTCATGATTGAGATTTAAAAGTTCAAAACCGTAATAGTCCAGAGTATCCAGTTACCAGTCAAGAACTGTAATTACAATGCGCATTGACACAGCTAGTCCCCGCTAAGAAGATAAAACTATTGACCTACTTGTCTGACGTCGCTTATGTAGGGGTGTTTGCAATGGCGGCACGCTTCACGAACTCGCGGCACAGTGGTTGAGAATCACTGGTCTACAGATATAACAGGCCCATATCTGGCCTATATAATGGTACTCGTAGGGATTTTATCCGAGCACCCTCAGTACCGAAAGCCAACACGCTACCACTAGACTACCTCTGGTCCTATACACTGATATGACTACACAGATTATAGTCCGAGTATTTTTGCGTATACCTGATAGGCGTTGGTTGTAAAGTCAAGACATTTGCCTTCGATACAAGAACGTGGAGAACAATATGTCGTAAACATTCATGATCCTGTTGAAACTGCATGACTCGGTCTATTTAATTAGTAAGTATTAAAATGAAATGCATTCCTAAAATCAAACAAACTGTTGATAACAATGAAAACTAATAGTAATGAAAAAATTTAATATTAAAATCAAACTGTTGAATTATAATTTCTCTTTTCGGCACATCAATGTCTGTGAAAGCCTGCCATATATGTTATAAATGGAGTCAAATACAATAACTCCCCCTAGAACAAATACATCGTACTGCTTTCAAAATGAGGTTTCAATTACCGTATTTTTCGGACTATAAGACGCACATTTTTCCATAAAAGAAATCAATTTAAAATTGGTGTGGTCGGAAAGTAACATAAAAATAAAATGAATATTTTATCATATATACAGAAATTTTATATATTTTATATATTTTATATATTTAATATATATATATATATATATATATATATATATATATATATATATATATATATATATATATATATATATATATATGATGACTCGAAAAGAGACAATTGCGAAAATGCGGGCGACAAGTCGTCTGCCATGACGATCTCTTAGTAAAAATGCTGAGATCACGTGATCAGCAAACGAAACTTTTTTTAAAAATTCGATTGAAGTTATGAAGTGAATCATGTAAGATGCGTTTATGTGAGTCAAATTTCATTAAAATCTAGAATTCCTCGGCTTTCAGATGTTCTTTTTTTGTGTGCCCGAGTGCCTAATTATTCCGTAGTGGAAAGAAATGGAGAGGTGAGTAATTGCATTTTTAATTCAGCATATTGTTGGTCCGTTAGAGCGCGATGTCGAACAAATGAATAAAACTTATTCTTAGAATACGTATATCAAATCGAAAGCAAATTGCATTGTATGTATAATTCGTAAAGACTGTATTTTGATATCTTTACTCGTACAATCGTTAGTTTATATTCGTAGTCATTACTATTATGCATTATTCATTATTCTTATGCATCATTCTTAAATCTTAGATTCTACAACTTGTTTGTTTATAATCGGCAAAATGTCGCCTAAGTTATCGAAACAAGTTTTGTTCTTTGGACAACTTTGTAAAGAGATAGATTTATTTAAACATAAAGTCGAGGAATGTGAGAAGGAACAGCAATCAAGAGTAAAAATATTGAAAAATAATATAAAATCGTATGAAAATAGTCTATCAGAATAATTTAAAGGACTTTCGGTTAAGGAAAATAAGGATTACATGGCTGTGTATTTGAGATACAAGGGGATAATTTTATATTTGTTAGTTGAGTTAGAAGATAAAATGGAAGTTGCGTTTTTAAATCCTGAAATTCCGACAGAGTCAAAAATAGATGCAAATGCTAAGAATTCTAGGGTGAAGTTGCCGAAATTCGATTTGCTAAAATTTTATGGCGAAAACGAAAGTTGGATTTCGATTAAGGAATTGTTCGTTTCCACAATTCTAAAAAATGAACAGTTATCGAACATTGAAAAACTGCAGTATTTACATGCGTCAGTTAGGGGAAATGCTGCTAAATTAATTCGCGGATTTGCTCTAAAAGAAGAGCATTTAGATCAGTGCTGGGAATTGTTATGCGAACGTTATGAAAATAAAAGGCAGCTTGCATTAAGTCAAATAAATAAAATATTTTCGATAAAAATCGCCAAGGGCAATAATTCCAAAACATTATTAGAGTTACTAGACACGTGTAATGAAGCTGTCAGAAAATTGAAAACATTGGGCTTGGAATCAAAAGCTCTAAGTGATTTAATGTTAATTAAATTTATGGTAGGAAAATTAGATGAACCGCTAAAACAGAGGTGGGAATTAACGATGGATAATGATAACATCCCAGATTTGAATTCTTTTAGGAAATTTGTTGAGCGTGAAGCGCGTAGTATAGAGGATGGAAAGGGCAATAGGTCGGAATCAAAATTTAATATCATGAAGAAGCCATTTGAAGTTAGCGGTGTTAAGAATCAACATATTGCAAATAGAGCAATCATAAAACAAAGAAACTGTTGTATTTTATGTAGTCAGCATCATCCATTATTCAAATGTCCAGTTTTTAATTCGAAATCTGTAACCGTAAGATGGAAGATTGTAGAAAATAATCACTTGTGCCAGAAATGTTTACTGTCAAACCATAAACTTGATACCTGTCGTATTGATTTTGGTTGCAAAAATTGTTCCGAAAAACATCATACTCGACTTCATGTTTATGCAAATAGCCAAAGTTCAGAAAGGGTGAATAGCATTGGGCCAGAAAGTTCGGTTTCAAATAGTGTGCAATCTATTTCTAGTAATGTATTATTGCAAACAGCATTGATTCGAGTAAAGGACAGAACAGGAAAATTTATTCAATGCAGGGCTTTGGTTGACAATGCTAGTCAAAATTCTTTAATTACTAAAAAATGTGCTAAGCGTTTAAATCTACCCTTATGCAACACATCACATAGTTTAATAGGGATTAATTGTATAGTAGCAGAAATCTTATTAAGCCAAACCGAATTCGAATATACACTCATCGACAAAAAAATTAGCTCACCAAGAAGGAGTCGTCAAAATGAAACGAAATTTTACATACGTAATGACTACTTTGATATAAGTAAATGATAAAAAAATCAAAGAAAAAGGATAATTTATTTCAGAGAAAAAGGCAAAAGAATAGAGGAGTTAATACTCTCTTGGACCCCCTCTAGCGCGAATGCACGATACGATACGATCGGGCATTGAGTCATACAAGTTCTGTATGATGTCTTGAGACATTTCGTTCCATGTTTGCTGTAACCTTGCCTCTAGTTCGTTCAAGCTCGTGGGATGCCCAACTCGTCGTCCCAAATGATCCCAGATATGCTCGATTGGAGACGAATCTGGGAATCGGGAAGGCCAAGGAAGGGTAGTAACAGTGCGGAGACAGTCTTGTGACACCCTTGCAGTATGAGGCCGAGCATTGTCTTCTTGAAAAATATGGCTCCTGGGAGCCGTTGCATGAGTGGCAACACATGTGGTTGCAGGATTTCATGAACATACCGCTGGGCTGTCATGGTGCCACGGAACAATACTAGGGGTGACCGTGTATTGTAGGCAATGGCACCCCATACCATCACACAGCTGTGGGAGCGATGTGTCGCTGTACAACAGAGGCAGGATTGAAGCGTTCACCACGGGCTTTCCATACACGAACACGATTGTCATCACTGCCGAGATTGAATGAATCTGGATTCGTCGCTAAAGACGACCTGGTTCCATTCCGCTGCAGTCCAGTTTCCTCGTGCGCTGCAAAACTCCAAACGGAGCCGTTGATTGGTGGGCGTCAAGGGCAGCACACGTAATGGGCGCCGCGATACCAACTGTCCTTCAGCCAGGCGCCTTCGTATGGTTCGAGAAGACACAGAGGCCCCTAGTGAAGGTGCTACCTGTGCCTGGATGGCGGCCGATGAAGTAGTTGGCTGTACGCGTGCATTTCTTACGATGTGGCGGTCTTCTCGACGACTGGTCTGTCGAGGGCGTCCTGAGCCTGGTCTTCATGTACATGACATCTCTCGGGTACACTGGTCCCAACACCTCCTCACAACACAATCAGAGCGGCCTAATTGACGAGCTACTCGCCTAGCTGACCACCCAGCTTCCATCATCCCGACGATTCTCCCCCTCTCAAACTGCGACAACTGCTTATATTGTCTTCGAACACGACGTACTGGCATGACTATCTCAGCTCTTCCTTTGTAAATGATTCAGCACGCTCAAACAAGATTTGGTTACCTGTTTTATACTCCCCAGAGTATGATGTTCAACGCCCTCTACCGGCTATACGTAATGCGCAATCACGCTGCATTTTTAATCATTTGCATATCACCCCGACATGCACCTTCATTGCAAGTTTCGTTACGATCCCGCAATTATTTCTTGAAGCGCTAATTGTTTTTGTCCATGAGTGTACATCGCATTATTCTAATGAATTATGTTCAGTAAATGCATTTGTAGTTGATAAGGTTACCTCACCTCTGCCGAATTTCCATTTGCAATGGCACGAGTGGCCCCATACCAAAAACCTAATTCTTGCGGACCCCAGATTCTATGTTTGTGGTCCCATTGAAATCTTACTGGGAGTCGAACAAGTCTCCAATCTCTTCAATGGTAGTCCAATAGCAGGACTGCCTGGTACACCAACGGATTTCCCAACAAAAATTGGCCATCTTTCTGAGCGGTCATATTTACCTACCTACTCACTCCTGTTCACTGGCAAAAAACATTTATACTCATGCGGCGGTAGTAGGTCCAACAGAGACCAAGCAGTCGCCAATATCTATTAATGATTCCGAAAATCTGACAAGAGCTCTAGAGGAATTTTGGGAAATATAGTCAGTTCCCAACCTTCAAGCAAAACCTGTTTTGAGTGACAGGGCTGAAGAAATGTTTAAAAATTCAGTTAAACGAAATAGTGAAGGCAGATCTATAGTTAAACTTCTTTTTAAGGAAGATAAAACTATAGGTGAAAGCAAGTCAGGGGCATTATCCCGATTCTATGCAATGGAAAACAAATTAATTAGAAATCCAAAATTAAAGTCTACATATTCTGAATTCATGCAGGAGTATAAAGACCTTGATCATATGACAGAAATAAATCCCGAGGAACTTAATCATACTCCAAATTATTATCTACCGCACCATGCAGTCATTAATGAAAGCAGTTCGACTACAAAGCTTCGTGTATTATTTGATGCCTCGTTTAAAACTAGTAATAACAAATCCTTAAATGATGTCTTGTGTATTGAAATTTCGATCATATCCTATAGCCTTTATAGCCGATATTGCCAAAATGTACAGGCAAATATTAATTTCAGAAGAATATCGCCAGTATCAGAGAATATTTTGGAGAGATTCTCCTAGTGAACCCTTAATTATTTATAAATTAAATACTATCACTTATGGCACCACTTGTGCACCATATTTAGCTCTGCGAACACTTTAGAAATTATGTGAAGATGAACAAGGCAATTACCCATTAGCTGCACAGGTAGCGCGTGAACATTTTTACATGGATGATTTATTAGCTGGGGCAGATTCTATTGAGGCAGCTAAAGATATAATACATGAATTACGAGATTTATTGCTGGCAGGTGGTTTTCCACTTAGAAAGTGGGCTTGCAGTCATCCAGAGATCCTTTCAGAAATTCCAGATAGGGAGAAATCCAAGAGTTCAGAGCATTTTTTCGAGGCAGAGTTAACTCAAAGAGTATTAGGAATATTCTGGAACTTGCGGGAAGACACTATTCAGGTTAGAACTGTAACTGAGAGTCAGGTTCAAACAAAGCGACAGTTGCTCTCAGCAATAGCTCAAGTTTATGACCCATTGGGTCTTATAGCTCCAGCCACCATAATTCTATAATTGTTATTACAAAACTTATGGAAATTAAGTGTAACATGGGACGAAAAAAATCCCTCTGAGGTTCTTGAAACTTGGAACAAATTTCAATCAGAAATTCATCATTTTCGAGATATGTGTATTCCCAGATATATGGGTTTAAATAATAAGGTAATAAAAGTCGAATTGCATGGCTTTTGTAACGCCTCAGCAAAGGCTTATGCAGCGGTAGCGTATTTACGAGTCATTTCCAACCACATAGTCATTTCACTCGTAGCATCAAAGACTAGAGTAGCACCAGTTAGAGAACTAACTTTACCGAGATTAGAGCTGTGTGGGGCAAATTTGCTATCTGAATTGACAATGGCAATTAAAAATTCTGTTAAATTTGCTATACATGAAACATTTCATTGGAGTGATTCCTCCATAGCCTTATGTTGGATTGTCAAACCCCCAACAAAGGGAAATCAGTTTGCTACTCATCGTGTGAATATGATCCGCGCCTTAACAACTCTAGACTCCTGGAGACACATTCCAGGCAAGATTAATCCGGCCGACTGTGCCACTTGAGGATTATTTCCTCTTTCACTAAAAAACAAGTCTGAGTGGTGGGAAGGGCCAAAATGTCTCTATGAAATTGAAGATTTTCTATCTAATGTCACGCAGACTATTAATGTTGAAGATAATATGCAATCTGATCAAGAAGATGATTCACCAGTCATTAATACAAATCAATTGGAAACTCATTTTCAAAGATTTTCTTCATACCTAAAACTATTGAGAACATTTGCATGGATATTGAGATTTTCCTACAATTCTAAAAATAAATCAAAACGCTGTGGCCCTTTAACAGCTCTGGAATTAGAGGAATCAGAAACGTGTATCGTAAAAATAATTCAAAGGTCACATTTCTCAAATGAAATTAACTTACTAAGTCATAATAAAACTTTAAACCTATCAAATAAGTTAGTACCATTAAATATTTTTCTTGTTAAGAATAATATGCTTCGTCTTGGCGGACGCCTCCGACAACATCCAACACTAGGATTAAACCAGAAGCATCCAATGCTTATGCCCAAATCAGAACATATTACAGCTTTACTCATAAGGCATTATCACCACAACAGTGGACATGCCGGTCCCAATTTAGTGTTGGCACTTATTCGACAAAAATTCTGGATACCTCATGGGAGATCAAAGGTCAGAAATGAATTAAACCGATGCATATTATGCTGCCGTTTAGCAGCTAAATCGCCAATACGAAAAATGGGTGATTTACCAGTAGAAAGAATAACACCCAGTCGCCCCTTCTCCAAAGTCGGCATTGATTTCGCCGGCCCTATTCTTACCAAATGTCAGCATAAACGAAAGTGTAGCACATTCAAATCTTATATTTGTTTATTTATCTGCTTGGCAACTAAAGCAGTGCATTTAGAAAAGGTATCCAGTCTATATCCACAGATGCATTTTTAGCTGTGCTACGACGATTCATAAGTCGTCGAGGCTGTCCATTAGACATTTTCTCAGATAATGGCAAAAATTTCGCAGGAGCCAACTCCTACTTGAAGCACTTATTCAACCTGCCCAAGGAGGCAGCGGTACAAGATTTTTCTTCCCAAAGAAGAATTTCATAGCACTTTATCCCCCCCTTATGCCCCAAATTTCGGCGGATTATGGGAAGCATCTATAAAAATTACCAAGAAACACCTCATTAAAATTACAAAAGGAACTGAAGTTACTTTTGAAGAGTTATCAACTCTTCTATGGCAAGTAGAAGCGTGTATTAATTCCCGTCCTTTAGTTCAACTGTCTAACGACCCCAGTGACCTGGAGGCCATTAATACTCCAGGCCATTTTGTAATCGGTTCACCTCATCTAGAAATACCGGAAAAATCTAACGATCATTCTTCTTTGAGATATAGGTTTCTACTCCAGATGAAAGAAACGTTTCGGAGAAGGTGGACGCAAGAGTACCTCCATACGCTCAACATCCGTCCTAAGGGAGCCAATAAAGTCAGAAATTACAATGTAGGAGATCTAGTCACCATCATTGAAAAGAAGAATCCCCCGCTCCAGTGGACCCTTGGGATAATAGAAAACCTAATTCCAGGTCAAGACAACATCATCAGGGTGTTGGAAATCAAGACAGCAGCGGGAACGGTTACCAGACCAGTATTGCAAGTCGCAGTCCTGCCAGTTGCAGAGGCTCCTTTGATCGCGCGGCCCCGGCAAGATGATGACTCGAAAAGAGACAATTGCGAAAATGCGGGTGACAAGTCGTCTGCCATGACGATCTCTTAGTAAAAATGCTGAGATCACGTGATCAGCAAACGAAACTTTTTTTAAAAATTCGATTGAAGTTATGAAGTGCATCATGTAAGATGCGTTTATGTGAGTCAAATTTTATTAAAATCTAGAATTCCTCGGCTTACAGATATTCTTTTTTTGTGTGTCCGAGTGCCTAATTATTCTGTAGTGGAAAGAAATGGAAAGGTGAGTAATTACATTCTTTAATTCAACAATATATATATATATATATATATATATATACACACACACACACACACATATATATATATATATGTGTGTGTGTGTGTGTGTGTTGGTTACGGTAAATGTGATTTATCCGATGATTATACATATTTGCCGGTTATTATACATTATCACCATTAAATTTGGTAAATATGATAAATAATTGAAAATTTATCAAATTAACTGGTTTGTTTAGATAATACCCAACTCCTAAAGGTAAATGTGATAAAAAAAACCATAACTTTACCTAAATTCGTTCAGTTTACGCAGCTGCTTGACTTCTATCAACAAGTGACAACCACGTGATTTCAATAGTAGTTCTAATCTCGTGGCGGCTAAATATTTTTTCGCTACCCTCTCGTATTTTATTAAATATTGAATAAGGGCTGGTATGATTGAGCATTTTAATTCCAAGTTAGTTAATTTTATGGATACTAAGAAAGCAAACAGTGGTTTTCAGACGAAAGAAAGATATGATGACTTTTTAAAAAAAGTGAATAATAATGGAAAGAAAATTAGTGGGAAAAACCAGAAGATTATCAAAGACTAAAAAGATACGACGTAATGAAAGTAGGCAATGTTGAAAAACTTATCTTTCCCGTAAGTAAAGACAGCTCCAATGTTAGATTTTACGTGCACTTTGAAGAACATTTTACCATAATTCATGAGGCACACTTATCAATAAGCCGTGGTGGTAGAAACAGGATGTTAAAAGAACAAAACAAATAAAAATATGTACAAAAACATTACTACCAAAGAAGTGATGATTTATTTGTATCTGTGTGCAAGTTGTGAAAAAAAATCCAAGGTACCCAAGAAAGGACTTGTTGTTAGGCCAATGGTCTTTGAAGAGATGAACTCTAGATGCTAGGTAGACCTAACTGATACGCAGTCGCAACCAGATAATGACTTTAAGTTTATATTTGTCTAATAAGACCACTTGACGAAGTTCGTACAGTTGCGTGCCCTAAACAGCAAACGTGCAGATGAGGTTGCATATCCCCTAATTGATATTTTTACTAAAGTTCAAGCCTCCAGTGTACTGCAAAGTGACAATGGCCCTGAGTTTAGTAACAAAATCGTAGAAGAAGATTGTGCAATGTGGCCGGATCTGAAAATTGTACACGGAAAACTTAGGCACAGCCAGAAACAAGGTTCGGTCGAGTGTGCAAACCAGGATATTGAAAACATGCTAAATTCTTGGTTGAAGAGCAATCAAACTAGTAAATGGTCCGAAGGTTTATGCTTTGTGCAACTTTGGAAAAATAGAGCATTTCATGAAGACAACAAGTGTACTCCTTATGAAGCAATGTTTGGGACGCCTGTAAAAGTAGGCTTGAAAACGTCTTCTTTCCCGAATGACTCTATTGAACATCATAGAACTGAAGAAGAGCTTCAGACTTTAATCGAGACAGTTAAAAACGCTTCCGAAAACACAAATAGCGAAATAGAAGATGATTCTGATATGGACAATAACGATCTATCGAAAAATGGCTCTCCACCTGAAGTTGATTTTGAGACTCAGAAATAAGATGAAGCAGCGGTCCCTTTAATCCAGACAGATAGATTCAGCAGGCAAGAAGAAGAAAACATAGAATAAGTTCTAAAGAAGGTTTAGAATCACAGGCAAAGAAAATGTTTAAAGTTTCAAATCTTAAATTTCCTTCTGGTAAAGTTGGTGACACAGTGAAACTACGAGTACCAGACGTTGACAGAGTAAGAAGTGATCCACGAATTTTATTAGCGGTGATATTAAAAGTTCAAAAGGAAGAGTTTGTAGAGTATAGCTCACTTCTACCCGCACTTGGGTGTATATAATTTGAAGTGGCACTCTAAATGAATTTGATACAAACACAGTTTATACATGAAACAATTTTTATTGAATTCGTTGCACATATAGAATTTGC
Organism: Dolomedes plantarius; assembly: GCA_907164885.2. Classification (NCBI taxonomy): domain Eukaryota; kingdom Metazoa; phylum Arthropoda; class Arachnida; order Araneae; family Dolomedidae; genus Dolomedes; species Dolomedes plantarius. Next base: position 72,904,016 of record OU015493.1, on the reverse strand, counting down.
TTTTAAAGCAATAAGCATACGTACTACTTGTACGGAATATATATTAGCATTCAATAAAAATACACTTTGCAATACTCACAAACTAGAGAGTCAAACCAGCAGTTCTGCCACGTAAACTTTGGGACCCCTAAGGACTAGCGCCGGTTAACACCTGGAGCTGTTTACCTCGTAGGTCCCATAACTCGCTTATCTATCAACCTTAACAACCTTTTTTTTAATCAAGCTGCATGGTATTTATACCAAGCGCGTATGCCGAAATTAGCATATCTCAAGCGGCTTCTTTAATTTATTCACTCAAAAGTCCGATTCTTGTGAATCGAATCTTATGTATACCTTACAAGTTTTATCAGTTAGGAACAAAACAAGGAAGACTTTCACAGTTGTATACTAGAAATCAGTTCAACTTTGTGAAGAAAAATTTATTTTGCTTGACAATATTCCAGATCTAACAATATCACTTCGAGAATGTGTTATAAAAACATCTCTTTCTGTAGGTCAGGGATACCAGCGATGTACACTGCTGGCCACCCAAATTGCAACACCAAGAAAGACAAGAGATATCACAACAAAATTTATTTTGTAGATAACATGTTGACCAAGTATCAAATGATTAAATTTATAGACTTCTGTGAAGTGTGGTTAATGCCAAAATCAGTAGCCAGAGTAGCCGCCATTGTTGGAGATCACCGCTGCCACATGCCTCGGCATTGATTCAAAGAGACTTTGGATGAGTTCTTGGGGTACAACAGACCAAGCAGCTTCCACACAGCAGCTTGCCACTTGTGGTCGCGCATTATCCTGCTGAAATATGGCTGTGGGCAAGCCCTGAAGGTAAGGAAGGACAACTGGCTCCAACACCTCGGAGATGTAGCGCTGGCTGTTTAAAGTACCGGCAATGCGTACTAGAGGTGTGCGAGAGTGATATTCAATACCACCCCATACCATAATTCGCGGTGCACGACCAGTGTGGCGGTGCATAACGCAGCTGTTCAGCATCCTCTCTTCACGGTGTCTCCAGACTCGAATGCGACAATCGTGGTGTTGCAGACAGAAGCGTGACTCGTCAGTAAAGACAATTTCATTCCATTCTGCCGTCCACATCCTTCTGTCATCGCACCATTGGCGGCGGAGACGTCTGTGGTTCTGCGTCAAGGGTATATAAAGCAATGGACGTCTTGCGGAGAGACCACTCTGCTGTAAACGGCGTCGAAAGGTACGCGCAGACACTGGATGATGCGTTACAGACTGCATGTGCTGTGCTATGGTTCGTGATGTGACTGAGCGATCCGTCACTGCCATGCGCACAATTTGCCTGTCATCACGTGAAATGGTGCGCTGAAGTGGATGCGATCGAACACGCCGGTCCGTCGTACCCTCCTGCATCCAACGATCACATATCCGCATTACAGTTGTTTGGTTTCGTCCAACACGACTACCGTTTTCCCTGAGAGATAATCCACAATCTCAGTAGGCCACTATCTTCCTCTGTCGAACTCGGATACTTGATAAAAAGCTGATTGCTGTTTTCGACGAGGCATAATTGATCGTTTTTTTTTTGAATAAACCACAAGAAAAACACAATTGCCGAACTTGAAATCGTCGAAATCTCCAAGCCTTAAATAGCGCTTTGAAGTGGCGCCACAGGCGCGAGTGAATGTGCGTCTGAAATTCTAATCATTTGCATATCTCACCTCCGCTAATGCATATTGTAAATTTCATGTTATTTGCATATTTCCTTCAGGGTGTTGCATTTACAGTGGCCAGCAGTGTATTTGCAAGGGACAATGCGAGTCTAAGTGCAAATGTAAAAAAACTGGCAAACTTTGTAATTCTAAATGCCATAATAAGCTATTATGTCTAAATATGTAAACTTAAAATATTTCGTAAATTGTAGTAGTAGCATTGAGCGTTATTTGGATTTTTTTTCTCTAGAATATGGAATTAGTTTGTTTTTTACATGTAATTGTTTTGTATAAGTTCAAAATAAACTTATTTCTTTCATTTGATAATACCTGTCAGTCCCTTATTCAAATTTCATTCAGGCTACATCCATGCGTCTTAAAATAACCCTCTATTGACTTTTTAATTGTAAATTATAGAATTTATTATTCGTGGGCTCTCACGCCATATTGCTCAACGAAAAATTATCCTTCTGTCAAGTAACTACTCAAAAAACTGCACTGTATTCTACTGGCTCAGTCAGTCATGATATTTATTACATTTGACAGTACGAGTTGGGTATGATTGATTGGGAATGATTGTTGGGTAAATTTGATAAATTTCCATTTATTTATCTATTTACCGGCATTAACACCCCACCGGTCGCGTTGATCTGACAGATACACGCGTATCAATATCTCTGGATTTGTCCCTTAAAACTTGTTCTTACAAACTTGACCTTATCAGTATCTGTCCACCTGACCACCTGCTCCTTTGGAATGCAGTAACGACCAGTTCCATGTACGAGTATTTCCCGCTTTGAAAATTGATTGAAGTTTTGTATATCTTAGATACACACGCCCCATAACGCTTGTCTCTTGAAGCTTTACGGAAGTATCAAGATTCCCTGTACGTTTTTGATTTATCTTTTCTCATTATGAGTGCTAAACGCTTTTTAGATTTAAATAATCAAAAACACCTTGAGTTAGTTTATAGTATTCTATTTAGTGATGGAAATGAGGAATTAAATGCTGAAGAATTTGATGAAAGTAATGATGACGAAGAAGATATTTTAGAAACATGTGAAGTTGATTCTGATAGCAGTGAAAGTGATTATAATGACTCATAACTTGATGATGATGCTAATAATGATGATTTTTATGTAGAAAAAGACAATAGTACTAAATGAGCAAAATGGATTGGAAGAAAAATGTAAAAGGTAGATCTCAGAATATTATCACAAAATTACCTGGAGTAATAGGAAGTGCGAAATGTATAAAATCTATATACGGCTTTTGGAACTGTTTTTTTTTTCTAACGAAATATTGGAAATAATTCTGAAATGCACTAAAGAATACATTTCTGCAGTTTCTAACACTAGAACCGCGGAGCGGGTCAATTTGACCCAAAACGATGTTCAATTTATCACCACGCGAAAAGTATTGATTGAAAAAAAAATTCCTTTTATGACTTTTAATGATTTAAGGTGAACAACAATTTACCAAATTTAAAAATTCGTAACATAAATAATTTTCCGATTATTAACACTTATATCTAGAACCGCGGAGCGGGTCAATATGACCCGTAAGAAATGTTAATGCACAAATGACGAAAAACAGATGAATTTTCTCGGAAGTAACTCTAAAGTACGTCTACCTCAGCCTGGAATTCCTGAAATGAACTGTACCAGAAGGGGTAATAGTGAAGGTTTTCAGTCAAGGTCATTATATTAGGTTTGAAGCGCGAACTACGTTCGAATTCAGATAAAAATTATAGCGAATGTTTAGAAGACATTTTGAACTTGCTTTTATACTGTAATTAGTATATGTATTAAAAAATGACACGACGCCGTAATCTTGTTCAGGAAGTTTTAGAATATTTAAAACAATTATCTGAAAAACATTAAGGAGGTGAAGATAATGATGAATGTTTCGGTTTTGAGTAGTGAGGATGAATAGCCTGCTAATGAAGAAAATTCGGATTCGGATGAAGAAAATGAAAGTGAAGATTGACTCTGTCAATGCTCTAACAACCGTTTGTCCTTTTTATCGCAATAATGATGATAATTTATCTTATAAAAAAGAAAATCAAACATTCCAAGAAAAGATACACGCAAAGAAATTTGGAAAAGAAATCGACTATAACATTCAAAGTTGAAAATAATGAAGTTGGCAAAGATGGGACAGTTTGGAATGTTACTCAATTAGGAACAAGCGATAGAGGAAGAAAATCAAAGTGTAATATTTTGAAAGAAGTTGGGGGCCCAACACCACATGCTAAACTCAATGTTATCGGCAACAGTCCTTCAAGTGCTTGGAGACTTTTTATAGATGAATGGATATTGAAATACAAAGAAATGTACTGAAGCTCACCGGCAGATTCATGAAAGATAATGGAATATAACATTAGAAGAAATAGATGCTTTTACACCAATTTTATATGCACGTGGTATATATTGTGCAAAAGGATTTGAACTGCATAGCTTGTGGTCAAAGGACTGGGGCCACCATTTTTCCAAAATACAATGTCAAGAGACCAATTTCGTGAAATAATGAGATTTTTACGCTTCGACATAAAATCAACAAGATCAAAGCGTCTAGAGACAGACAAATTAGCCCTTATTTCGGATATCTGGAATCGTTTCATTGAAAATTGCAAGAGTAACTATACACCAGGTCCTAATATAACTGTAGATGAACAGTTATTTCCTACAAAAGCTAGGTGTAGGTTTACCCAACACATGCCAAACAAACCAGATCAGTTTGTAATCAAGTTCTGGTCGGCTGCAGATGTTGACTCAAAATATCTGATAAATGGATTCCTGTATCTTGGAAAAGATAACCAATGTCCCTCCAACGTTTCTCTATCTGAACATGTAGGGCTACGACTAATAAGTCCTTATGAGAACAAAGGTAGAAATGTTACTACGGACAACTTTTTCACAACACTGAAGCTTGCACAGGCTAACTATTTATCAAGGTAAAAAATATAAAAAACGTTTTGTTGCTAATTAGTCTCCACCCAACTGTAGAAATTGCAGATAACTCCCAAAAAACTACCTGATACAATCGCTTTCTACAACGCAACTAAATGCGGTGTGGACGTGATTGACCAAATTGTAAGGAAATATACGGTCAAGTCTGCTACCCGTAGGTGGCTGGTGCAGGTTTTTGTAATATTTTGGACCTTGCTACAATCAATTCCTTGGTTTTATATAAAGCTGTAACTAGAAAATCTATTAGTAGACGGCGATTCATTCAAGACTTGGTTGAAGAATTGCTAGAAAAGTTTGTTCTCTCAGGACAAAAAAAGGTGGCAAAAAGAGAGTCTGAAGCAACCAATGAAAACGACGGACGACCACAAATTAAGCGGAAACGAGTCCGATGCCCCAGTTCAAAATGTGAAAATAAAACTATAGATATCAGTTCAAAATGTAAAGCACCCATTTGTGGAAAATGTACAATACTTATTACTCCCTTTTGTGCACAATGCATACAGTAAATTGGATTTTATTTTCTGTAAAACTAGTAAGTACCTGATAATTTTTTTAATTTTTAATTTTTTGAAATTATGTCTAAACTTATTGAAAAGAGATGCTGTTTTTCCATTAAAATAAGGAAATATATGTCATATTTTGTTAAAGAGACATGTTATTATACACACGGATATAAAATTTGAAATAATAAGATTAATTTCTCTTGATTTATATAAGTTAATTTCTCTTGATTTGTATAAATTATTTAATGTTAATTCTCAGAAATATTGATTATTTATTCAATTATTTAAAAAATAAAATGTTTTAGTTAAATGTTTTACTTAAATGTTTAAAGTACCAGAAAAATAAATCACGTGATCAGCATTTAATAAATTAAATTCTAAAAATCAATCTTTAAAAATTCACCAAAAATCAGAAAATGGAGGTTAAGCGCTTGTGCATATTTTATAGGTTTACAATCTAGGGTCAAAATGACCCGCTCCGCGGTTCTAGGTATACCGAAATTTCCGCGGTTCTAGTCCTAATCTATGTAGTAGAGAAAGAGATGCAAGACTAACAGATAATATTGAAATAAAAGCTTTTATCGGTTTACTTCTATTAGCTGGTGTTTTGTGAACAATAAAAATTGTAAAAAAGAAATAAATAAATTAATAAAGGTCCAGGTGTAAAAGCCTGGACCTAAAAAGAATAAATATAGAATAAATGTAATAAAAATTAACAGAAAACACATAAAACAGAGATGCATCTGACAGATACCCCGCGCCCGATGACGTAAGTTTCGAGACGCGGCCGACGGAGTGTTAATGGTGATTATGTATAATTGCCAGTTATTATATATAATCACCAGTTTATTACATTTACCATAACATAGATAATATATCTTTTATATATATTATCATATATCTTTTATCTTTATTGAGTGAGAAATTGAAAACATCTTTATATACCTAACAAAATACAAAATATATAGTATTTTAAATCCTTCCAAATATATATCTTATCGTCTAGTACGTCTTATTGTTCGAAAAATACTATATATGAAACCCCATAATCAAAGGCAGTTAAGCAACGAATGAAATTTTTACGGTAAATGCCTTCTCAGAACATAAATTGTGATATTTTTCTCTAGATTCTTAACCAAATTGCTTAAATTTATTTATTTTTATTTTAGTATAGGTCCATACCCTTGTCTTTTCCCGATTTTGTTCTCCAACCATTAGACATTTTATACTAATCATTCATAACATCGCAAAATATTCAGAAACAACTTTTTGTTCCGACTGAATAAAGGAAGTGAAACAGAAGTTCACAATACATCACATCTTAAAACTGACCTTTATAAATGATTTTTTTACTGTTATCGTGGAAATATTTTCTGCCAAAAAATATATCCCGGTTGGAAAAAAAAACGAAACTTGTGGTCCCCTGGCACCAATCAAGTTGAAACTCAAATTTGTCTTGAAACTTTAAGTATGACCCTATTGCTCCGTATGATGCTAAAGCAATTTATATCTTCTAAAGGAATGGTTATTTTCGCGGCTCCATGTCAAATGGACAAACATTACGGCAAATAAACGCAGGGAGAGCCCGCAAGGCCGAACTTCTGGAATTTATATTTGTCCTTCCATAAAAGTGGAAGTTTCAGTAAATATTTCTAAACGTAGGTAGGAAAAGAACTTAAAATGTTATTGAATTAGACTACAAAACTGACAGTTTAAGTTTCGTATGAATATTAAATTTCGAATGTACTTGATAACTAGATGTAATATTATGTTAAGGGTATCTATTTTATAGTATATAGAGAGCAATAATGAGGTAATGCAATTGCTCTTAATTGCAAAATATGATCAATTAAATTAAAAGCTAAAAAATTGATGAACAATTTTTGATGATAGATTTTTTTTTGTGAATGATATAACTGAGAAGGAAATTTTATTTCTGCTAATCATGTAAATAAATCAGTGGCATCAGTTGTGTCTAAATCAGTTGGCATCAGCATAAAAAAATTTAACATGTTTTTAACATAGGTTTTAAATCATTTTCAAACATTTTCCAAGCAGATTTTCTTAGAACGGATTCAACATGAGGTTTTTAAAGATATTGACAACATCTTTTATCCAGAAAGGAATTACTTTACAAATTTAACAAAAGTATGGTTTCGTATAGTACCATTTAATAACACATTGTAATAAAGAATTTACTATAATTTAAAAATAATTAATATATTTAAGTTCAACAATTTAATTTAAAATTTAGTCGTAATTTTATTTTACAATAAATATTCAAAGCTGCATTTATATGGTTTTCTTGACTCTCTCACTGTAATCTCTCATTGTCTCTTTGTTCTGTATTTTTGCTTTGAACATAAAATGCATGCGAGTTACCATAAATAAAGGTTTACAACTTGCTAAGTCAAGTTATGCAGCTGGTCCCTGAAACTGCAGTTTATCTGACAGCTGTTACATAACTACTAGCACATCCAGGGGTAAAGCATAAATGTATATTTGTTTAAAAAATGAATATTAAAATATATATATATATATATATATATATAAAATTAGTAATTTTGAGTCATTTTTTTACGCAAAACCTGAGACCAGTGATTCTCAACCTTTTCATGTCTAGCTCACCCCTCTTTCAGACCGTACACCGTCCTCATGGGCCTTGAAAACGTAGCATACTTTTTTCTAAGTCTCCATAACCCCCCTCCCCCTCCTCTCCTGAGTATCACTCCCTTCTACCCGGGTGATGTCTTCCAGGTTGAGAACCACTGGGATAGATTATATACAGCGTCATCTGTAGACTGGACACAGTTTGTGGTTAATTTTTCCATGAAATTTGAGCAGAATCTGAAACTTCTTTCACCTCCTTTGTATGAAAAAAAATCCTATGTTCCATAGATTTCCAATAAATTATCTATTAGTTTACGGAAAGAAACCACTTTATAAATTGCATTTTAATATTTTAGTAAGATGATTTTAGCCTAATTTCTCTGATTATGTTATATATAATAGTTTCTTTAGAACTTCTCTTCTTAATATATCTAAATGAAATATTTTTCGTAAAGCATCTTTTTGAAATCATAAATTTTTAAAATATGTACTTAGTTGGCATTGAGTAGAAAGAGAGACAACCGAATGAATATTTTATTTCATCGTATAGATATATACATGCCGTTGTTATGGAGACAAGAGAAAAACTCGTTTGAAATTTCAGCGTTTTTACATCTTATTGCCGTCAGTGCTGCTTAGGCAGAAATAATTCTTTTGTGTTATATGAATTATAATTCCTTTTCCGTTGCTTAAATCAAATTCATTTTGAGCTGTTATTTAAGACGCTAATAAGGAAGCCAGTCTTGACTATTATAAACCTACGAAAACACATTACCGATTTTGTCTGTTAAATGTGGTGTTTTTTTTTTTAATTTTAACATATGACAGAAATTTTTTTTTGTTATATTAATCCTTGAAATTTAAACATAGCTATTTTTATTTTTATAGTATTGATTAAAAATTTGAAAAATGTCTTTGTCAAGGTTGGTAAGCTTGATTTCTTCTATATAGTATAGTTAAACTTCTTTAAGATTATTAAGATAACTAAATGCGTATCTAGATTATCCAAAATAATGTTGCAAGGTGTATCTGTTTACCCCAAAATTTTTTATATCTTTAGAAGATAAGTCATTTGGTTACACTGAATATTAGAATCTGTGTTGCATTATATATATAATAGCCGTTGTCTCTGTATAACACTTCCGGGCTGTACTCATCTTTCAATTGAAGCCCTCAGTAAACAGACAGCCGGTTAGGCTCAATTTCAATTTCAGATGTGGATCAGAATTTTTTCTTACCTAAAAACTAATATCTTCTCCATCAAATCACGTTTTTTCAGCCTATTTTTCTATAAAACATTCAGAACTAAAAAAAAAAATGGATGCTTTTAGCTGTATATTTAACAGTTTTTAAAAATCTGTTTACTTTTGAGATGAATTCTGAAAGTACACAAACTCGAATGTGAATGAATCAAGTAGCTCAAGTATTCATATCGCGTAGTGAGCTGTAAAAAACTGGATAGCAGTCTACTACTCCAATCGCATGAAAAACTAAATAAATAAAAAATAATGAAACGGTTTGCTTTTACAAGGTGTTGATTAAATGCAATATTGTTAGATAATTCGGGATATTTTTTAACTTTCATATACTTTTTCCATTATGACGTCATTATTAGTATTATGACGTCAAAATGACGGGTTGGATGGCAGTCTACTACTCCAATCGCATGAAAAACTAAATAAATAAAAAATAATGAAAGGGTTTGCTTTTACAAGGTGTGGATTAAATGCAATTTTGTTAGATAATTCGGGATATTTTTTAACTTTCATATACTTTTTCCATTATGACGTCATTATTAGTATTATGACGTCAAAATGACGGGTTACCTTCTAGTTGTTAAAGAAATACCAGTCGTCTAACTTTTAATAATTAGCCATCTAGACTCCTAGTATTTTTTAACACAGTTGTAAAAAGCGTTGCCCATTTCGAAGTGGGTAGTCTATCTGGTGTCCACTATCACACAAAATGTAAATAGGTAAATCTACAATCTGTGATATGCAGATTCTTTTATAAAATTCGCTACTGAAATGCTGTGGTGATTTCTCTTAGTGAATTTATTATATCTTCGTTCTCACAAATAAATAAATTTAAATGCTTGTAAAGGTATTAAACCATCCACTTCGACTGTGCTAGTGATACCCATAAGGGTATGTTTTATGCATGGCCTAACATATGGAGTTGATGTAGACGTGGAGCCTTTTATAGTATCTTCCTAATAAAGTACCATATTAGTCGTCTATGAGACTGACGCCTCTCTTCAACTATTTTATTTCGATTTGTGACCGATATCCGTGGAATCATTTTTATTTTTCCTTATATTTAACTTCTTAATGGATGACAAAATGCATAAAGAATGCAAAAGAGGTGGATCAAAAAGCAATAATATACATCTGCAGAGCACAGGTAGCCAGTCACAAGTAATTATTTACAAAAATTCTGCACTGGGAATTCGTTTATCTCTAGCGTACCCATAGTTAATTCCTTGGCTTAGGGGCTCATAAAAAAGGCAAAACCTATGTCCAAGGTTACCAGTAGATATATATTTTTGCTTCTTAAAGTAGTTAATATGAAGGTTTTATTTTAATAAGGTTCCAACTCCATTTTTGTTCATTTTGAGATACAGAGCCTTAACCCTTTCAGGGGCAACAAACTCCCCCGTTTGCACGGATAAGATTTTTCCCCCAATTTTTTTAACTTAAAGAATCTTGAAAAATTTTCCAAATAAAGGTTGCAAAATATTTTTACTTCTTTAAACTGATAACAGATGGCAGTACAAACCATTTTTCTGCTCATTTAACTGGAATACATTGTATGAAAGTGAAAAAAAGACTAGATATAGGCGTTTGCACTGTGAAAACGGCGCCCTTCAAAGGGTTAAAGTCTAAAGAGTGCTGAGAAATGACTGCTGAAGTCTGAATTGTAATGCCCTCTGTTGGCATCAGAAATAATCTGGAGGTGTACCAGCTTAAAACTAAGATAGAAATGACTTGCATGAACATGAAAGTGAGGCTAACTCCAATTTTTTAAATAGTGAAGTTGGACCACTATTTAAATAAGGCCTTCATATAAAGTGAAATAACCGAGTTTTGCAAACGGAAAACTGGATGTGATTATGCAATTTTATAAGTAATGTGAAAACGTCATCCTACACGTCAAAGAAAAATGAGATTTGACCTTGAGAACTCGCATAAGGTATGGAAATGGCTGAGTGAATGGTAGATGGGCTGTCGTGAGAGAATGATGTTAATGACTAGAATTTTGAAACAGGTGTAAATTTTTCCTTCAGAGTGAATTTAACAGAGACAAAACATTAGAAGGAGATTCGTAAACACAGGAGACTGTGCTTATTGAAAGTACATGGAGACGAAATATTCTTCTTTTCAAGGCAAAATTAGTATATTGCTCACAGAAAATGTAGAATGTTGTTCCAATTTTATGATGCAATTACGAAAACAAAACTGGGTGAAAATAATTTTGCAATATTTACGGAAATATTGTAACTGTTTAATTAATGCATTAGAAATATATAAGATACAAATAAATTTCCAGATACTTTTTTTAAAACGTATGTTTTTTAATGATATTTGTCATTTGAAAAATGTAAAAAAAAAAAATAAATCTTTTTTATGTTCTTCTCGCAGTATCCCGCAATATGCAATATAATAATATATCACGCACAATATGATCGAATGATTTATTACGCAATACTTACGAATGTAATAGATAATTTTGGTGCAAAGATATTAAGCATACGGATCTGATACCCAGCCAATCTAATCTTATAATATCCCGATACAACATCTGCTGGGTTAATCATTTCGGTAAAGCAAAATTTTCTATTGTAGGTAACTACATGCTCTTATGAGACAATATATTTGAAAGAAAAGCAAACTGAAACATGTAATAAACTGTAAGTATTGAGGATTTTTTAAAAGTTTCTATGAAGGACGATATACACAATTTACTATAATTATAAATTTGTCCCTTGTCACCTTAAAGAATTTCTATGTATCAATATTTTCTATTGTATCCATATACAACTCTACGTCTTCAATAAAATTTTATACGTTACTGTTTTACTTAATTAAATAAGGCAGTTCTTTTGCCAAAAGATAATTAATTATGTTTTGCCGAATAAGAGCGAAAGACAGTTCGATATTTAATCATTCACAGAATCTGATAGGGCCCTGCAATTCCACTCTCATGATATCTAGAAACAATACACATGCATTAAACAGAAACGATGCCGCAGTATCCTCAATGCAGACTTTTCTTCAGTTTATTGTGTGCTAACAGCTGCCCCTGACAAGGCAAAATTTCTTTTTTTCCCCATTTCCCTTCTTTTCTTCGCAGTATAAAGTAGGTGTAAAAGTTTCGGCTGAAGTTCATTTCTCCGCAAAGTTCACTTATTTTAAATTTTTTATGAAATCAGAGTTAGGTTACTCTTTCCACAACATTGGGCGTAATTTCCTCGGATAAAGTTTTTTTTTTAATTTATCATAGCAGAAAATCCAGTTTAACGTATATTCCAAGGCGATATATGGAGGGAATTTTCTAGAATTTTTTTATACGATCTGGTATTTAAAAAAAATCTTTCTGTTAATGCTGCAATACAGAAGACAGAAAAAAGTTCTTACTTGTAAAAGAAAATTCTGTGCTTGAGTTTAGTGTCATCACTTGAATCAATAGTCGTAGAAAAGAAATTAATTTGCTTGAAATGTATATTATTTGATGTTTTGATATTAAAAACTGTGTGCAATTTACATTAAATTTCTGTTTTCCTTTGTATGTTTGTAAGTCAATATTGTACAATGTTCAGTTGAATGGACTCGCACTTTTCAAAGAGTAATAAAATACGAACGGAACAATTTAAGCTATCCGACTACGTTTGGAACCCTTTTTTTTTTGAAAAACTGTACTTTCGAAAATTTCAGTCTTATTTTTCAAAGGAATATAACACCAAAACTCGAAAATGACGAAAAAAATAGTCATTAATTATGCAATTTTTTTTAAAACAGGAGTAAATTGTGTCGAAATTTAGCAATTTTTTACAAAAACGGCTCTAGCTCTAAAAAGAATATGCATATAACATACATTTTTTTTATAAGTACATAACTAACTTCAAAGTATAATGAGGTAAAAGCTAATCGATATCTTAAAATCTAAATTTATACAGGCCATTGTTTTCAATTACATGTAAAATTTTCGTGATTTTTCATGAGATTTTTTATAAATGTTGATATAAATCAACAAATAATGTACCTAGAACCAAATCTGTAATTCATTACATTCTTAGTATTATGAAAAACGTACGTGAAAAATTTCATAGACATAGCAATGTACACTTTTGCCATACCCCCACTGTCATGGGGCAAGATTCTGATTGGAAGAGCCGAGTTCAAAGCCCGGTATAATTTGACACCTGAGAAACGAAAGAAAAAGCCGATCTATTCCCGAGTGAGAAAAAAAAATATTAAAATTCTTGAGATAGAGGTAATAATTATGAATACGTAATTTTCGTATTTACGAAATAGATGCGAATAAATGAGAAATTTGCTGATTTGAGAGAATAAAGTGAAAATTATTTTTTTAGTACTTATTGGCGAAAATTTGGTGATAAACGGCTATTTAAGCGAAATTAGGTTATAATAGTAATAATTTATTAACATAATTGCTTATCTAAGACCTTTCATGGTCGTAAATAAGCTGAGATATCTCACTCGCGAAATTTGCTTTTTACTTATTGCTAAAGATTTAAGGAATAGAATGGGGAAACTACTACAATGTTAGCTTTTAACTGAGAATATTGATACTTACCTAACCATCTAAGTAAAATTGTGATTTTTAAAAAAAATAAATGCGAAATATATGAATTTATATATATATATATATATATATATATATATATATATATATATATATATATATATATATATATATATATATATAAATATTTTTTTTGTAATTTATATTGTAATTGTTTCTTTTGCGAAATTTCGATATTTTTTATGCGAAATTTACGTACCCCTAGTACTAATCAAGGAATGCCGACTTGTTTAAAAATTTATTAGCAGGAAATTCGCTTAACAGGAGAAACGCTTAGGAAACACAAGGTAGTCATTGCAAGAAAAGTTGATCAACAATCCTTCGGTACCTTTAAATACACTAGAACTATACAATTAAAAGTTGCACTAATTCATTAAGCAAATCGAGGGGAGTGTGCGCGTGTGTGTAACTGTTTTAGAACATGCAAATTATTTGAAAACGTAATTTCACCTTCCGTTAACCTCCTTAACCGATATCAACTATATCATTGACTTTCCCTTAAATGTATCTGATGGTTGAAACTTAAAAGTGCCAAATGGCAAAAGCTAAAATGTCACTAATGACTGAGCAGTGATTTTTTCCCTGCTTAAGTCACTACAATCGATGATAACAAATACATTCTTTACCCAATATATATTGAGGCACGTATATGATATGACTGTATGGCCAACTAAAGCGAAATTTAATGAAAAGATTTAATGAATCATAGCAGATGGTAAATGCTTTACGAACAAGTAATCATGGCTCGCTTCTTTTTGCAATATCCTCAAATATTTAACACTTGTAACAGGAAAAAATATAGAGCTATGCCCCTTAGTGACTACTTAGTGTGACCGGCTAGATTTCGAACCACTGATATTCTTCTTCACAAGAAATCAGTAGACATAACAGAAACATGTTCATTAAAAAAATCATAAACATGCAGTAATAATTCAACTATTTCAAACCGACAAATGGTGAGCTGACCGATATCATAACTATGCCCTCCAGTTCTAAATATAAAACTTATCTTTTAAATCAAATTTAGGATATTGAACTTTTATGTGATGCAGTAGTTTAGCTTGTGATAAGTAAAAGTACTTAAAGATTATAAATTCCAATTATTTGATACAAAAAATTGTTTGAAAATAAACATTCTTCCTGAAAATTATTCTTTATATATTATCGTTACATAAGTAATCTAGGGACGTCTGTGATAAATTTAAACGATTTTAATATCCATGTAAGTCCGACTCCATTTAACACTAGAAAGAGGATGCCGTCATTTTGACGGTTTCGGACATACTATTGAGCTCTATGTCAGTATTTATGTCCTCAGGCTTCTGAAATTTTATGACTTTTTTCTAATTTTACTCGAAATATTCACACACATTTACAAAATTATATTCGATAGTATTGAAGGGTAGAAAAAATGTTTTATACGTACTACTAAGACTGAAAGCCGCCGATCTGACGGCAATAGAGAAAACAACCAGAAATCTTTAAAAATAATACCAAAAAAATTTTAGTTACTTTTTGTCTCTTCCACCTTTTGCAAAAAAACCCCAGAAATATTGGCTCTTTGGAAATAATGGTGTTGAAAAATAAGGACTGCACAAACCATACATATATTTTTACGGATTAACCATCCCATGTTCTCAGCTCGGCATACCTGCATAAAAATATATCTAACATATATATTAATTTATTATATATCGGTAGGAAATAGTTTAAAATTAAAAGTATTTAATCATTTAAAAAAATAAATATTTTAAATTCTTGATTTTATTTTTAACAGTCAAAATGACGGTGTTCAGTCTTTTTAGTAAGAAAAATATTCCTGTCATTCTAGTGTTAAAAATTCCTGCACCTACATATATATGTCTAACATTGATATTAAATACTGTTCAACCAGTTCGAAATTATAGGATATGTAACCTCCTGGTGACCACGAGTTAGAAATTAGTGAACGTAATTAATAATTTTAGGGGACATATATATCTTCAGTTTTAAGTGCAAAAATCATTATTCATACCTTATATTTTTAAAATCATTTTTACATTATTGCACTATATTTCACGTAACTATACTTGCTGACCACCTATATTTTGTTTCTATTTCTCCCTCTAATGTACAGATGTATTTTAACAATGCATGGAAACACAAAAATTGCTTAGAAAAGTTTTTTTAACATGGTTTGCAAAATATGCACTTAATTTTTTTTTATTATTTGCTAAAGGAACGGAATCGATAGAACATTAAATACCCGGTTTATTCATAATTAAATAATCATAATAGTTAAAAATAACCAACACAGATGTCTTCATTAAATTTCTTTCCTTGATTTTCAAATACAATCGCGCACACATATATTTTAATGACTTTTAACTGTAAATATAAATTATTTCTATAATCTCGAAGTAATTTTCTTTCAGAGTTTAAATTAATATTCCGTAATCACTAAAATCATGCTTGAACTTAAGCTAAAATTCATAATTAGATACTAAACATATTTTTAAATGTCTGCTAAAATTGAAAAATTCCCTAATTCCTCTGACTACTTTTATTAGAATGTCCTTTTAAATAACATGCGAGATATTTTATGCAAACGTCTCGGTAAATTATAGCTTCCTGTTAAAATTTTGTCTTCCTAACAAAATACCCTTTGTCGAAATTTACATTCACACATTTCTTTCAAATTGTAGTGTTTGTCTGTAAAAAAGGCTATTAATTCCATCTGCTGTTAATAGAAATTTTCCTTCATTAATAACATATGCAAAATTTATATTTTTGAAGATTATACTGCATCAATTCTTTTATCAAATAAACTGAAAGTAGATAAATTACTATATTTTAAGAATTGAAATAAATCACACATTTACTCTTTTTTTTAATTAATAACACGTTTATTTTATTAGGATAAAGAAAATTCACAGTCCAATTAAATGTAATCTGTGATGTGCAACAATTAACAGGGTCAAAGGTCGCCAAGTGATAATGCGTTGGACTTGGAATTGGGATTCCTGGGTACGAATCCCGACGAATGCAATTCAATATCTTCGTGTATAGACAGGATATAGGCGATTTAAATCTGCAGACCTGAAAATCCTTCAATGAGGTTAGAGAGAGTGGAAGTATGCACGAGTCTCCCCCCCCCCCTCTGGGGTTGCTCGCTCATAATTGAGGTGGTGTAAGGGGTTGGTGTTGATTTACCTATATAGTGTCCCTATTGAAAGCAAACAACGATTCTCGAGGATTATGATCGAAGGTCTTTACTGACATGTACCCCGCTTTGGCAAACTATAATAAACAAAAATTCCTACAAGGGAGTTTTTACAACTAAAATCACTAAAAATGAGTGTTTATGTGAAAAGTTTTAAAAGTACACTAATATACAATGATACAAAAAATATATGGTATGCATGTAGGTATTTTTTGTGATGTAAAAGGAACATATTCATTGTTAAACCCAAAATATCTGTAATTTTCATTATATCATTCTGCGTTAAATAAATAAATAAATAATTAAATAAATCTATAAAATTCTTATGAAACATGCACTCGTTTGTTAAAGATTTTTTTAATAAAATAAGATATATAATCAAAATATGAGACAAAATTAAAGGAATTACCTGTTTTCCCTCAAAGTTCTGCGACTTCCTGTGCATTAAGTTTTTAGACAGAGATAAATGTAACTCCTGACATTTCAGTGTTTAATTCTAGTTAACTTTTATTATTGCACTTTACACTATAAGCTGAGAACTATCAGCTGAAGGCGGTGAACATTTTCGCCCTCTCTCTTTGGTCTGCCGTGCTACATTACAAATATGTCTTATTTCTACCTTCCTTATACACAAAACTTTTATCCCTCTTTTTGTTTATCCCACTGGATGAACTAAGACTCAACAACCATGATTGTTTTCATTTACTCAATAGAAAATTAATAATGCAGTAGCTATAATAATTTCAAATATTTTAAGCAATTCTTTTAGCGTAAAGTTTTCTATTATATAGCGTTTCAGATAAAGATCTTTATTATTCTAAACATCAATAACAAAAGTACGAACAGGCCAAATGAAATGCAGTTTGCAGATAAAGGATGAAGAAATCTAGCAGTTTTTTTCTAGCATCAATACTTGATAGAGTGTTTCCCGAACGATTCATTGGTCGTGGGAAACCAATACCTTGGTCTCTGCGTTCCCCGACATAACTCCACTGGATTTTTCTTTTGTGGGGTTACGTTAAAGACATTGTTTATCGAACATCTGTTTCTGATATTTCCGTCTTAACGGAAATGATTAAAATTCGCAATCCTCATTATTACACCGTGAAAGATACAGTGATCTGAACGTTTCTGGTTCGATGTCTGTCACTGCAAATCCCTCACCGTGTACATTAATGGCGGCTGGTTTACATAAAATTTGTCGTGACTGCAATGTCCTCCAGCTTCTAATATTTACCTCTGGAGGTACGGGGGTCAAATGTTCGGTCTCGTCACTTGACTCAGTACTAAAGTTACGGGATCAGCTTGTAGGGGTTAATGCTGGCCACCTATACGGTGCCCTTTATGAATGGCCAGCAATTTCTGCTGTATATAAATTTATGGATTAAGTCCCAAAACCAATTGCCATATGTAACAAGAACACCTCGAATGTTAAAAAAAAAACACTTGGTGGGAAATCGACTTCAGACTCAACAATCTTCGTGCTACTATCGGAGCTCAGGTAGAGCTACATTCAAGGGACTGTCACAAAAAATTAAAAGTTAGATTTCTTCATTCTTTTGACGCAAACTGCATTTCATTTGACCTGTTCGTATTTTAGTTATTGATCGTTGAAATAGCAACAATCTTTCTTGGACACGCTGTATTTCTGTGAAAATTGTCTATATTTAAATGGACTAATAGTTTTTGAAAATGATTAAAAAATTGTATTTTTTTAATGAAAATGTTACTTTTGAAAACACTTATTTTGTTATAACTGATGTGTTATTAAATCACGTTGAGTCAGAAATCCAGTATAAATTCCCTTTACGAGACACTTGTCTACAAGTGTAGAAAACTCAAAACATTAATAAATAAGTTTGTTGAAATCTGTTTTCATTTTAAACCAATGTTTTTCTTTTCTCTCTTTCTGCATCGTTCGAACCCACATGGTTAAAATAAATGAACTAAAAATCTGTATCCGAAGGCTTCTTTTTTAATAGACTCGCTGACATGGAAATTAGGAAACATAAACGAACGTTTCTTGGACACAAAGTGCTTGAGGGATATATGTAAATTAAAAATTCTTAAAATCTAAAATCCCGGTAAATTAAATGAAAATTATAAAACTATTTTGTTGTGAAAAGTTAAATGTAAAAAAATTACCGTTACAAAACATATTCAAATATAGTATTTTGACAAGTTAAATTTTATTCAATAACTTTTCTTACATTTATATTAAAGAAATTTTTATTTGGTAACAGCGAAATTGAAAACTAAAACTGTCATTTCTACTGTACGTATTTTGCAAAACATTATCCATTATAACTTTAAAAAATATTGCATTTGTAATACACGCCTAGTAGAAATTTTTATATACATCTTTTTGGAAAATTTTGAAAAGTTTATACTCACATATTATAAATTTAATTTTCTATTACGGGATTATCCCTCAAATATGTTTTCTCTTTGTATAATTATAAATCAAGCTTTAAAGTTAATTTAGAAAGGTTTATTAGCTACATTAATGTAACACTCGCCAGAGATGAAGAGAGCATGTCACAGTGGAACGAACAGGGTCCTTTCTAAAATATTTTCCTGTGATACAGTTCTCACCGTGCCTAAATTTCCATGAAGCCTATCAAACCTCTTTTAGGAAAAGAGGTTTAGATAAGAAAGCATAACATAGATTAGATAAAACGTGCTATTAAAGGAAGTGTGTCCCCAGTGCTGTAAATATTTCCCTAAATCGACACATAAGGTGACCCAACGAAATGGAATAAACCTTATTACCGAAGAATTCCAGCAACGCACGATCGAATCATCAGTTTAGGAGGACGTTTTTATCCGGCGTATAGGTGGCAGTTAGCGGAAGTTAACCCATTAATGCCCAACATCGAATTCTTTAATTTCCTTTACCTAATTATGTCTGTACAGGTACAAAATGAACTGAAAAAATAATAAAAATATTCCTGCATTAAAATTTTAATTTTTATTCAAAATAATGTTACCGTCCTATAAAAAACACGCTAGGCACGGGAGGGTACAAGTTTTACACAAACACTTCAACACTTAGATTTTCTAAAACTATTCCTTTTAATGTCGTTTTTAGATAAATAAAAGCATGAAACAAATAGAACTCTGTGAAAAAAATGTATAATAAAATAAACATAAGGAATTTAAATTGTATTTTAATCATTTAAACGAAATCAAAACAATTTAAAAAGCTGAAATATAAATAATAATAGCTTAAAACGCACAAATTTAATATATTATGTCTTATGATAAATTTTACACTCTTTTATATTTTAATTCCCATATAAAAAGGACTTATTAAAATACAAAATGATCAAAAAAGCTATTCGAGATTTTCTTTTTACACAATTTATATACAAGCTATTTTGTGCGAAAGATTTCAAAGCATTTATCATGCAATCCAACTAAACATTTATTGCATTTTCTTGTGGATTTTTTTGCCACAGTGGGCGCATCTTATCTGTTTTGGATTCACAACGATTAAATGACCTTCTCCGTCATGCCGGGCATTACCAGACTCTCTTTTTGAAAGTTTTTTCGGTTTCCCTGCAGCCCGACCGCTGAGCCTCTTACTGTACTTAGAAAAATATGTCTGACAGATTTCTCTTCTAAATTGGAGGAGATCCATTCTGTTACTGTCATTAGAAGGGCATAATCTGTACATTAGCCATGCACTTTGGATTGATGCTTCTAAGCTAAACAAAAGCAGTGGCCACCACCATTTTTTAGACCGTATGGAACACCGGTATTGTGCAAAATTTTGATCGATTTCATCGGTGCCTCCCATAAATTTATTATATTGAGACACAATATATGGTTGGTCAATCTCTACAAATCTTTTATCAATATTCGACCAGCGTTTGGCCTGATCTACAGGTTCAATACCACAATGGTTAGACGCCAAAGTAACGAAACTATTGTCATTCCACTGAACCATTTTCAAATTTTTGCTGTTCTGAAAATCAAAACTTCCCCTAGTCTTCTTTTTAACAGATTTAACATCTACAAGTGGACATTTTTCAGTTCTATTAACCTGTATAGTGCCAGTCATCGGTAACTTCATTAGATGGTGGGTGCAAATAAATATCCGCTTCATGGAATGTATCATTATCATATAACTCTGCCATTAAATTTAATGCCTCTCCACAGTCAAACTTAAAATAAAAACAAAAATATAAATAAGAGCTTTAAAACTTATCGATTGCCATTTCTGTATATTTAGATCAAATATAATTTGGATTAAAAGACAAAATTCTTAAAATTTATTAAATTATAGACATTTAAAATACACATATTTTAAAAAAATCCATACAATTACTTATGTACTTCGTCTAATTCCGAAAGACGTACGAAATTTCGTACGTCTTTCCGTACTTTCGTAAAGACGTAAAGACGTAATTTTTCTTCATTTTTTAAGATCACTAAATACAGAAAACATCTTTTTATTAAAATTTTTGTATTTAAGAGGCTAGTTTGTTAATACGTTCATTACATTATCAAGAGGCTAATATTTCTCTTAAATTGGAAATTTTTTTAATCATTCCTTAGTCAACAGAACATTTATTTTAAAATTATTTTTATAAATAGGGAATACTCAATAATCTTTATTTATAAAAATAAGTATAACATAATTTTTTCTGAAAATAAATAGTATTTACTTTTCTCTATGGTAATAAAACATCATAAATTGAGAAAAAAACACGCATTCGTATAACGGAACAGGTCGGAAAAACATGTACCCATCCGTGCCTACCATCCTATATATAGAACGCTACGCAAAAGAAAATATAAGAGTGTTAAAAAATAATTTGAACAATTTTGAAAGATATGTATTTAAGAAAAGAGTATTGACTGTGATAACAGTATAAAATATTTTCGTAACATTGAAAAACAATAAAATAAACTTACTTTTTACGTGACGCACTTTTGAAAGGCTAAAAAACGACTAACTCTGACTTTAGACCCTCAAAGCAGAAATAGAACATTAATTGGATCTATTTGGATTGAAAAATTGAAAATTCAGTGATTTAGAGCTTATTATGTAAGCGTCCTTTTAAAAGGATGCTAGGCACTAATGGGTTAATGAAGAGCCATATTGAGGTTAAAGTTTGGTTGTTTATTTGTCTGACCGCAGTGTAGGGACATTGTGTTGTACAGGTACATTTAATGTTTTAACAACCGCTACTGCTCTGAAATCGAGCAGTTGTGAAGTTAATTTTTTTCTGGGGAGAAAGGTTCTTTTTTTAAGTTTGACCCAAATTTTTTTAACACTTGACTTAAGCAAGTCAATACACTTGGTTCAAGAAATAATCTATATACATAAATCAGTTCCGTAACTGACTGACTGACTGACATATAACGCATAAAACAAGCCGCTGGACCTAAAGGGCTAAAATTTTGCATGGCGATTCTTCTTATA
This sequence comes from Dolomedes plantarius, assembly GCA_907164885.2. Classification (NCBI taxonomy): domain Eukaryota; kingdom Metazoa; phylum Arthropoda; class Arachnida; order Araneae; family Dolomedidae; genus Dolomedes; species Dolomedes plantarius. The sequence goes on along the minus strand of OU015493.1, from coordinate 72,881,787 downwards.
GTGTAGCGGTGCACTAAGAAAGATTGTTAAGAAATTCTTCTTAGATTTTTTTAAATTGAATTTTTTAGCTGTTTTGTAACATTCTTTAAGGTTTGCATTTAAAATAACAATCTGAGGGTTATACAATGAGGGTTATCAAGAGAATGATCATACAAATTCCTTTAAAATGAAATCTTTTTCGAATCTTTATCTCTATTTCCGATTTTTGGGGAATTTTTAAAGATTAATTTTTAGAATTAAACTTATTAAATGTTGATCCCGGGGTTTCTTTACTTTTTGTGATACTTCACAAATGAAATTTTGTGATGCGTCACGTGCATAACAACGAAATAAATTGATAAAAAAATACTGTAAAAGATAAAATTAACCCCTATACTAATTGAGATGAAAGTTTTTTTAGTAATTTAATTCAAATTAGTATGTTTGTATGGATATTAAATATACAAATTAATTGCATAAATTGACCGTTGTATTTAATTTGAATATTTTCTTCTACATTATTTTGTCTATAAAAATATCCGTTACGATTTTTTTATAAATATATATATATATTTTTCTTTTTTGGCATTAATTGCATACATTGACCATTGAATTTAATTTGAATGTACTTCGTACCGAAGCACGGGTATTCAGATAGTTGTTACATATTTCACTGTTTCTTAGAGTTTTAAAATTCTGTTTTATGACTTAAAGGTAATAGAAAAGGATAATAAAACGTTGGTGTTTTTCTTGAAAGTTTATTGTAAAACAATGCAGTTATATAGTGTTCAAACTGACATAGTAAAAGTGTTTAATTATCTAATAAAATAAAATATATCTGCTTCTGTAATGGTAAAAATTGTGTCCGTAATAAAGTTAGACTGCAGAAGTTAATTAGTCTAATTTTAAATTGGATCATTAAACGTCTTGTTGGTTTTTTCTCATAAAACACCATTAGTTTTAGCTTTAACAGTGACGTCAATAAAATTCATTATTTATGACACGAGAATTCCTCCTATCTGTTTTATGAGTGATGACAGCTCCTCACCTGCTTTTTTTTTCAAGGGTATGGTGGATTTTCAAATTACAAAAAATCGAACAAAAATTGGAATTTTTGGTGCATTATTATTATCAAAATATGTGAATATTAGAATAAAATGCATTTAAAATATGTAGTGAAAATGAAAACTTGGTGGCTTTTAGAAAAGTAAGTATAAAAGGTAGCTAAAGAACACCCTTTAAATGACTTTATCTCAAAATTAGTAATTTCGAGATTTGTAACTTTTAAAATGCTCCTCGCATCATAATTTTTGACAAATTTTTATAAAATTTATAATAAGACTCCTCTAATACACCAAACCAAATTTATATATCCATTTTAGTTTTTGACATCATTCAGATTATCCCATTTAACTTAAGTGAAGAAAAGTACTAAAATTACACGAAAATTCAGATGACAAGTATAAAAATATTTCCTAAAAATTAAATATTTAACGAAAGCACAAAATAATACATAATGCTGTTCAAAATGTATTTATAAGCAATATAAATGGAAATTAAGGGGTAAAGTTAAAAATTGGATCAGAAGGAGCATTTTTTCTTTAAATTTAATTTCAATTTTTAAAATATATTTTAAAAAAAAATGTTATAAAATAATTTATAAGGTGTTTAAGATATTTATACCTTAATGAATATATATGCAAAATTTCCATATTTCTGAGGTAAAAATTTCAAATTTCGCTTTGCAATTTCCAACTTCCCCTTAAAACAAAAAGTAAACAAATTTAAAACTTGGGGAAATTTAAAATACTGTAAGGGAACGGTGAATATTTATTTCAGGAAATCGTTTCTTTGTAATATTGATTGTTTTATTGTAAAAAATATATATTTAAGTAGATTAATAGTACCAAAATAATTTTAATTTCATGTAAAAGATCATTTATAAAGCTTCTACAAAGTAATATAAAGGGTAAGTCTAGTAATAAACTTTAAATTCTTTTTTTCTCAAAGCAGATTTTTCAAGACTTTTAGATTTTTAAAATGCTCCATTCTATTAAATTTTTGTTCACAATTCATGAAATTGATAAGGAAGAATCCTCATACTGTTTACAAAAAAACTGGGTGTGCCTTTTACAATTCGACTTCATTAAGGTATTTAAATTTGATTTAAAAATAAGTAAAAGGCAAAATTTTGATGAAGATCTGCATGGAATTCAGAAAAAAATCTCTCAAAAATGAACTATTGAAGGGATTAAATAAATTATACCTAAATGTGTTTGTTATACAGTTTAAAGTGATTATAATGTAAAATAGAAGAAATATCTCAAAAATTAAGTAGCAAGTAACATTTTAAAATTTTGTTTCAAATTTTTTAAAAAACCTAAAAATTATAAGGAGATTGAAATTTTCTTTTACGGTATTCTATATATTTATAGTGAAATGTATATAAGTACAAAATTTCGTATCTCCATGATGAAAAGTAAAAATAAATAAATTTTAACGTCCACCATTCCTTTAAAATAATAACTTTTATTAAAACATTATAATTAACTATGTTGCTGCTAACACTATATACGCCCGGCCTTTTTTTAAAGTCAGAAATTAATTTAACAATTTTAGGGTTTCAACAGTCTTTTCAGAAGAAGGATTGATTTTCCACGAATTAGTATCATGATTGTGCACTCATAAATTAACTTCTGATCGGTTAAATTCAACTAATATAAGAAAACGCCAATATTCTAGTCGGAAACTTTTTACCATGTTTTTATTAACTCGCTTTCTTGTTTGTGTGTGTGTTTGTCCAGTACAAATCTTGCAATCGATTTTTAACTAACTTCCCGACTAGCTAGACATCTGACACTTTTAGAATAGCTCAGAACACGATGACAATGCATTATATTAATACTTTTAGCCATCTGTAAGCTGGATTGAATTCATTTTCAGTTTATTTTGTTTTGTGAACTGGTGCAGCCATCTACCGGCCGGGACAGGAACGAAAAGTTAAACGCAAGTTAACTTCCAATTAACTTCATTTTCTTTCAAGTTGATGGGATAATTCATCAAAGAAAAATTTATTTTAAAGTATTTATTAATACATAGAATTCTCAAGTTTATATGATTCAACAGAAAATTTAAAAACATGGTATATAAAAAGTTATTTTTATCTTGTAATTTTGATATTTCTTTTTTGATTCAATAAAGCATAATAGAAAACAACCTGTCAGATAACTTAATAACGCACACTCGATTTAATTTAAAAAAATAATTTTCTGGTTATAAACTTTCCAAACATTCTCCAAAATTATGATTTAAAAATACCCCCGGAGAATATCGCCAAAGATTTTCAGGCCATAAACAATGCTAAAGCACCCTGATTTGTCATATGCTTTATGTTACAACAGAAAAAAATATTTTTGAGACTTTCCTTAAAGTGTGTTATTTATAACATTTTGTTTATGTTTTCAGACAGAGAACAGTGTTTTTTTTTTTTTCGGAAAAACAGTCTATAAAAGAACTCGCCTCTGTAGACAGCAATTGAGTCTTCTCTAGAAGATAAGGAGACTCTTCGGAAGATACAAAAGTTCAGTAAATCCAGTTCCGAAATTTTATTCTTTATAAATACTTGATATTGTCTTAAAATATCGAGATAAATATTTTATCTCACGGAAATTGTTTGAAATACAAGCAATTTTTTTATCTTTGTGGTAGAAAAAATATTTTTTTTATAATGAAAATATATAAAATTAGGAGAGAGTGACAAAATTTGAAGAAAAAAATATTGTGTCCTTGCATTCTGGAACACATTAAAAAATTTAATTATTTCCTTTTACAACTTTGTCAGGCAATTATAAACTATTAGTTCTTATATAATTTATTTTTCCTTTTAAAGAAGATTACGGAAATAAATACATGTTACGCAGCTTGACTTTCACATGTCCCAGTCCTCTTTTTTAATAAATGCTGATTTGATCAATACGTGGTTCATATTTATGAAAGGGAATCTCCATTACTAACGTGAATTTGAAGTTAATATCTTTAAAGAAAAATTTTGGGCTGTAAAATATTGGATATGAAAACCGACTGATAGAAAGATTGTTCTGTAACATCTCACGATGATGTGCACACATATATCAGTTTTGGAATTTGTAAAAAAAAAAAAAAATGAATTTAAATCATGGGCCCATGGTAGCCTAGTTGCAGCTCTTAGACTTTCGTTGCCGACGTGATTGTTTCGAACCCCGATAAACGCCATTTAATACATTCGTGTCTAGGCCGATTGTAGACGCGTTGAATCCGTAGACCGGTAAGTCCATCTATGAGATCAGAGAGAGTGGAAGTGAATACAATCTTCCCAGATGTTGCCCTTAGAGGTTCTTGGTCAACAATGAGCAATAGCAAATACCTGAAATTGACTCCGACATTTGTGATGTTATTGTATAACGACGCCACACTCCTCAGACAGCAAAGCCTATATGGACCTGGTCTAGACCACTTCTTGCCGGGGGAATTAGCAATAACAACATTAATTCATACATAACAAGTAATTTAATTCATATATTCTGCAGCTTCAAGCGTTTTCTGGCACGATTGTTGTCCAATAAACACACTCTCATTCAAGAAATTGACAAATAAAAAGCATACATGATCTGGGAATTAAACCGCTAGTCAGATTCCCCATATACCCGATAGCATTGGTCGATATCAGTTAACAAATCATGCTTGCTTTACTTCTTAGCAACTTCCTTTTATGTTAGAGACGAAGCCATTTTTTCACGCTTCTATTAATTTTTATGGAGTATTCTGTAAATATGGTTTTCCTCAGTTTTATACAACCCGCGTCGCTCGGGATTTTATATTGATCCTGTTCACGAGTCTGTTCCTGAGTGTTCTTAGCAAATAGTTCTATTTTGAACTATAGCCTATTAATATTCTTCTCAGGAGAAAATTTACACTTAGTTATTTTGTCAACTGCTTTCGCATGAAAGCGATGTTATTAGTCAAAATCAATATATACAAAACAGTTCCGTAACTGACTGGCTGACTGACAGATAACGCACAAACCAAACTGCTGGACTTAAAGGGTTGAAATTTTGCATGGCGATTCTTCTCATAGTGTAGGGGTGCACAAAGAAAGATTTTTCAGAAGTTCTTATATTTATTTAAATTAAATTTTTAAGCTGTTTTTGTAACATTCTTTAAAGTTTGGATTTAAAATAATAATTTGAGGGATAAAAAATATATATCACGAGAAAGATCATAATTCCTTTAAAATTAAATCTTTTTCGAATCTTTACCTCCGTTTTCTGATTTTTGGTGAACATTTAAAGATTAATTTTTAGAATTTAATTTATTAAATGTTGATCACGTAGTTTGTTTTCTTTTTGTGATACTTTAAATTAATTTTGCGTCACGTGCACAACAACAAAATTAATTGACAAAATAATATTTTGTTTTCCTTTCTAATGCGGGAGACGAATGGAACATTATCCAAAAAATATTACAATACCCTAAATGTTCCTCAAATTGTACTATATTCTTTAGTATGTTCTATTAGATTTAATTTGAATATTTTCTTCTACATTATTTTGTCTATAAAAATATCCGTTACGATTTTGTTTATAAATATTTTTTTGGCATTAATTGCATACATTGACTTTATATTTATTATAAATATATATATATATATATATAGCCATATTTTTTGTTTATTTGGCATTAATTGCATACATTGACCATTGTATTTAATTTAAATGTACTCCGTAGCGAAGCACGGGTATTCAGCTAGTTATAGTATAAACATCTAGAAACGTAACGTATAGATTTCCTGCAATTACAAAATTATTTGCGAGAGAAAGTCCTCATTTATAATTCCTCCATTCAGTATCGGGGTATTCATTTTGTAGAATGCCGGCCTTGATGTTTCGAGGATAGCTTGTCATCCTTGCCTCCAGCAGGATACCGTTACAATGTTTATCGACCGTAGGAAGAATTGTGGACCGTTGTTCAAGCGTATAACAAAATAATTCAGTGGAAAAGAACAACAAATCAGCAATTATTGAAGATATATTATTAACTAATTCATTGAAAACATATATTATTACAACATACGGTGTATTTGGGAATATAAAAGGAAGAGATCGGTGAAAGATACATTATAAACCTTTATTCAAGAGTATAACTAAATTCTTCAGTGGAAAGGGGAAAAATTATTGAAAATAATTTATTAAATAAATCAATGAAAGCATATTTTAAAACAACTTACCATGTTCAGCACTACAAAAAAAAATAGATACGTGAGGAAATAAACCACGGTAAATTAGGCTTTCTCACAACACAGTGGATAGTTAATTTGGTAGACTACCATTCTGGAGGTTTAGAGTTTCGAGTTTGATCAGCAGCCGTGTAAAGGTGATCGTTATATATTACTTTCACAATAATATTATTCTAAACTTTCTATCTAAACCTAATGCTGATATTTCCTGATTTTTAACACCTTTCTGAAATGTATTGCCAAAATTATTTCCTTTTCCATAGCCATATGGAATACTTTTATCATTTTCGGGCACTTTCATGATAGATGTTGATATTGAAGGTAAATTTTACCGGACATATGATTTATAAATAATATCAAAAAGTTAAATGACTTGAAACCAATACTTACACATAACATTTTAATTAATGTTTTCTCAACTAAATATATTTTTGTAGGCATATCTAGATTTATTTATGTTAAAGAGCAAAACATAAGATTTCTGCCTTGTGATATCTTAATCATAATAGATGGACTGACTTATCGCATAAAAGTTTCACTAAGTAGATCATTAAGCACAAAAGGGAGTCTATTTATAGAGCTTCTTGCCTATACATTAAAAGGATTTGCAAGGCCAAGGTATTAAGAGTAAAATAAATGAAAAGTAGCAGGGAATGTCCCAGTAAATGAGATGGTAGGTATTTCGCGTCCACCAGTTTCCTCTCGTACGTGTTTCAAGGATGAATAAAAAGTAAAATTTATTTTGGGAAAGTATGGTTACTTATAATTATTTCATGTAATATACATTTTAAAAACATATACATAATTTGAATCCTGGGTAAAATTTAATTTCGTGTGTAGAGTGTAGGGTTTTATACTTTTACTAGCCGAAAACCCGCACTTCTCTACGGAATACATTCAAATCAAATACAACGGTCAATGTATGCAATTAATGCCAAAAATAAATAAATAACTAAATATATATATATATATATATATATATATGATAAATGCAACGATCAATGCATGCGATTGATGTAAAAAAACAAAAATATATTTATAGAAAAATCGTAAGGGATATTTGTATAGACAAAATAATGTAGAAGAAAAAATTCAAATTAAATCTAATAGAACATACTAAAGAATATAAGTACAGTTAATATAGTACAGTTTGAGGGACATATCTTTTACTGTATTTTAATATTTTTTGGGATAATATCCATCGTCTGCCGCATTAGCAAGAAAAAAATTGTCTATTTCGTTGTTATGCTCGTGACGATAAATTAATTTAAAGTACCAGAAAAATAAATCACGTGATCAGCATTTAATAAATTAAATTCTAAAAGTTAATCTTTAAAAATTCACCAAAAATCAGAAAATGGAGGTAGAGATTCTAAAGATATTTCATTTTAAAAGAATTTTCATGATCTTTTTTGTAATATAAATTTTATAACACACAGATTATTATATTAAGTGCAAACTTTAAACAAGTTTTTAAAACAGTTTAAAAATTTAATTTAAAAAAATCTAAGAAGATTTTTTCAAAATTCTTTCTTAGTGCACCTCTACACTATAAGAAGAATAGCCATGCAAAATTCCAGCCCTTTAGGTCCAGCAGTTTGGTCTGTGCGTTATATGTCAGCCAGTCAGTCTGTTACGGAACTGTTTTATATATATATATAGATTAAACGTAAAATATTTCATTGGCATATAGGAGGAAATTGATATAAATATTTAAATCATTAATACATGATACAAGTTTATAAATATTCTACTATTTAATATCAAAAACATCCAACTATCTTAGGCTACGGCCACAAGAGCGATTTTTACCTCACAACCGCAACGAGAAAACAAGCACCAAAATATAGATAAGCTTCTGTAACATAGGGGTGGCCAAACGCAGCTGTTTTTCTCGCGCGATCTGTCGCGATCTCAAGGTCGGTCGCTGGAGGATAGAACGAGACCCATTTTTCTCGCGGTTTGTGAAGATTTTCAAGCTCGGGGAAAAGCCGTACCGGGAAAAATCACTCGTGTGGCCGTAGTCTTATGTAAAATTTTTACTTCATCAAGAAAAAAAAGTATATTTCTTAAAATCGCAGAAACAACCAAGAATTTACTGGCTAAAGTTATTGCTGTGGGGAAAATATCCAAAATTTTTTAAGTGTAAAATTATCTGACCAATAACTCATCTTTGGGACATCGATAACGTCCAACTGACTTTTTAATAAATGTACCACGAGGAATTCAGCACTTGTAGTCAAACTTAAAAGTCTTGAAAATACTCAATCTTGTAATGAAAATCATCGCGGATGACTCAATCAGATTTACCGTTCGAAGTATATAGGAAAAAATCGAAGTATATTCGAAGTATATAGGAAAGCAGGAAAACATATTTTTGGGATTTATCACTTATATTTCCAGTAAGTAAGGCTGCAAATTATATTTAGAATGTTAGGTAATATTCCTGAAAATTCTGTATCTCAGTAGTCAGAGTGTGTTGAGTTTTGTAACATCATCTATGAAGTATTACTTTATTTTCATAACTCTTGAGAATCTATTAAGGTATCCGACTACGTTCGGAGCCCTTTTTTTGAAAATCTGTACTTGAGAAAATTTCTACCTTATTTTTCGAAGGAATATAACACCAAAACTCGAAAATGAAAAAATAGACATTTTCTATGCAATTGTTTTTCAAAATTGAGGAAATCGGGTCGTAATTTAGTAAATTTTTACAAAAGCGGCTCTAGCTCTAAAACATATTATGCATATAACATTAATTTATTATTGTTATATGTACGTAAGTCTCTTCTAAGTGTAATGAACTACAAGCTAATCGATATCTTAAAATCTAAAAAAAAATACAGGTCATTATTTGTAATGATATGTAAAATTTTAGTAATTTTCCATGAAATTTTTTATAAATGCAGCTATAAATCAGCAAATAATATACCTAGAATCAAATCTGTATTCCATTACATTCTCAGTATTATGAAAAACATACGTGAAAAATTTCATAGACATATCATGGTTAGATTTTGAGTTATCGCAAGAGTCGTTTACATTTTTGATGAAAACAAGTTCTTCAGAAAACCCAATTAAAGTTTTCAACTTGTATTGAAATTCATCGCTGCTGCTGATCTTTAAATCGCTCTAACTTCATTTCTAATGATCGTATTGAAAAAATGAAAGCAGATTTAGAATGCAGATTTATAAATAAAGATTTATAAATGCAGCTATAAATTAACAAATAATATACCTAGAACCAAATCTGTAGTCCATTACATTCTAGTATTATGAAAAACATACGTGAAAAATTTCATAGACTTATCATGGTTAGATTTTATCTCAAGAGTCGTTTACATTTTTGATGAAAACAAGTTCTTCAGAAAACCGAATTAAAGTTTTCAACTTGTATTGAAATTCATAGCTGCTGCTGATCTTTAAATCGTTCTAATTTCATTTCTAATGATCGTATCGAAAAAACAAAAGCAGATTTAGAAACGTAAATTTACAATCTTTAAAAAAAGGAATAAAAACGATTTCAGAATTTTCGCCAAAATATGTTTTAAACGTAGTCGGATGCAGTAGTATTGCTCCATATGAAATAAATGTTAGTTGGATATTACAGCAAATTGAAGAGAACGACTAACTTGAAGATAAAACCTATTTAAACGAATAATAATTGCTAAGAATAGTTGGTACTTTCCGACCAACAGTTGCAGTCATTTCTTAAGTGTTCAGAGCATTAAAGGAAACCATGATAATGGGCAACTCCCATACGATCTAGACAGATCAGAAAGAAATGGGATTTCCCTTTTGGTTATTTAAATAGTTAATTTAATATAAAATCTAAATAAAAAATTCCCCAAAAAGGAAAGAAAACAGCTGTTTAAAATCTGTAGTTCATGATTGAATCCTTAAATTACACTGATAGAAAAGGGTAATTTTAAACCATTCTATGTAATTTTGCTCTAAGAAAATAGTTTCTTCAACAAACAGATATATTCAAATAAATTTCCACGTACTTCAAACAATTTCCCTAAGAGGAAATGCTTTTATCGATATTTTAAGACAATTTCCAGTTTTTACAGGAATTGCAATTTCTTATCTAGATTTGGTGGATTTTTTTTGTAGCTTAAGGGTAATCTTGTTATTTTTGAGAAGACTCCATTGTAATGTAAGCAGATTTGTTTTACATGACTGATTTTTTCTCATAACATTTCATTGCACCACGCCTGGAGAAAAAATCATAAAATCTTTTAAACAAACACTTTGAGAAAATAAAAAAATATATAAAGTTTTGTTTCTTTTATATAAACCGAATATGGGCTATTAGACATTAAATCTAAGATGGACTTAAATCTGTTTTCTGCATGAAAAATGTTGGCGATAATCAGATTATTTTTTCCTAAATTTTTTAATAGTTGTAAAAGTTTGTTAGAGGAAAATTAATTTTTCATTTTTATTAAACTAAGTACATTATATAGTGATTTTTATGTGGTTTTCAGGTACTTTATTTAGGATATAATGATTTAAAGTATTATAGAAATATATATACAAAATTAAGTAGTAAATATTCTTTTGTAGGTATGTCAGGTTTTTTTCTACTTTTGCACACTCTCTTATTCATTTCAAGTCTCTAAAAAGATTCACAAAGGCGTATTTTTTAAGTGCTTTTTTTGAAAAATATTCAATGAACGATGTGATAACACAAAACAAAAAATCTTATAAATAAAACACTTTAAGGATATCCGAAAAATAATCTTTTCATTCTTTTTGAAATATAGTATATCTTACATTAGAAAGAGCATTTTAATTTTGTTTTTTGTCTTAAGATAATTAGAGATCTCTTAGGGAATATTTTCAATCACAATATTTGTAAAAGTGTAAGAAAATTACAGTAAGAAAATTACAGTAAAAGAATTACAAATCCCTTTTTTAGCCAAATTGAGTGCATTATCGAGTGCAGGTGGTTTTTCATTATTCATAAAAAGATTAGTACATAAAAAGGGTAATTAATGCACAAAAGCCTGATCATAGTGAATTGTAGAAAGGAATAATAAGTGGCACGTGGCTTGTGGCTGCGTAACAAGGCAGTAATTGTGGGTTAGCGCAAGCTAATGTATCAAACATTATGACACGATACCTAAATGAACAAGGTGTTGCCTGTAAATGCCAAAAGTATGGATGCCACTCAAAAATGTCAGCGACAGAATGGAGAAGCTTGATGCGGATTTTATGACGAAAACCTACCGCTACGGTACTGAAAAAGACAGTAGGGGATACGTATAGTAATGATCTAGTTTCTGCAACAACAGTTCTTCGAGACCTACATAAAGCTGGTTTTTATGGTCGTGCTGCAGTTCAAAAGCCACTCTGGGGCAAATGCAAGAAAACATGTCAGAGTGTGCCCCAAAAATAAAAACGGGAATTTAATAAAATGACAGCGTGTCGTCTGGTTGGATGAATTGAGCTTCACGTTGTTTTTTACCACTGCTAGAGTTTATGTTTGGCGGACACCTTTCGAAGCATACCATTCCGAATGCTACTGTCAAGCAGGGCGATTGCTATTTGATGATGTGGAGTGCTCACTCCTGGTATTTCCTTGGACCCTTAAGTCATCTTTAGTATCTTGTGACGTTGGAACTCTACGAAATCATTTTTGTAAACCCCATGCATCCTATGTTGCATGCATCATTTCTAAACGACCGCCCTTGTTTCCAAGACAAAAGCGGCCCCCTCCATCACACGTGGGCGTGCCTACATATAGTTTAAAGATCCACCTCAATATTGGCCACCTCAATTACATGCATAATTAACATTGTAGTACTTGTGGGGTAACACTTGGAAAGATAAGTTCGATCCCGTTCGCCCTCTCCAACATCATTGTAACAAATAGTGGCACAGTAGCCGGTTCGCAAAGACAGCTGGCCTGTGAATTGAACGTCGCTGGTGCTCGAAAAAAATCTGTCGAAGCTGCAATTTCCTCAAAGCTTCCAAAATTCTTCTGGAGGTACGGGGTCAAGTGTTCCCTGCTCTTCACTTGACTCGGTTCAAAATTATGGGACCGATGTTCTTCGAGGTCAAGTCAAATTTCTATCCTAGTGGTACCTTGCCTTAAGTGAAGCTGCTTACTACCTTTCGCTATGGATCTAAGTCCTTTCCACTTGGTGTAGGCTTTCCTACAACAAGGGGACTGGAAACAACACTGTAACAATTAGGATATATGTTGCATGTTGAATGATACCGAATTCCTATATAGTATGGACAAAACTTAAATCACTTCATCCTACGTCAAGTCCATATTTTTTTGCAAGCTGAAACTGGTAAAACAGTTTATTAATAAAAAAATTCTGCAGAAACAAACTGCGTCTCAATTATTTTAACTCTTTGTAGTTACTGGGTGCTCAGACACATTTCATAGCTTTCTGTATACATTTTATCTCACTTACAGTTCTGTTCGTAGTATTTATTTTTGTGTTCAATAATTGAATAGTTTTCTACTTGGTTTCTACAAATTGTTCAAAGAATTTAAAATCATTTGAAATGTGTTATCGCATTAAATTTATCAGTGAGTAATCAATATCTTTTTCTTTCGTAACTTGCAAGACTAAAATGTCTTCAATGTTACAAAATAATTAGATAGAGATAAAATATTCGATGAATTAAAAAACTTCTAAGAACAAAAAGAAAAAAAATATCAATATAATAATGCTTTTATACCTTCAATATTGATTTTATTTTCAGCTGAGAAATAAAAACCAATATATTTTTTTCAATTCTCCATACTAAAATAAATCAATGCTGAGGGAAAGAGTGCCTTACTCTATCATGGTATTTTTTCTCCAGAATTTTAAGACATTATTTATTTAATGCAACTTAATACTGATATCTGTCCCAAATAAGTCAATTATTATTTTATGCTTACATTCAAGTATAATAATAGAACTATTACGCCGCATGAAAGCGTATAAGATAAACATAGCTACATATTATCCTAATCTTGTGTTCAACCCAAAATACACTTGAGTAACTGAGGAACTGAACTCCTGACCATCTTTCTTACAGGAAACTGAATTGCGCTCCTAAAAATTTTTAACATCCTGACTAATGAGATAAACAAGCTGTCGCTAAAGGTAAAGAAATAAATAGGCAGAACTAACCAAAAATAAAAATAAATTTAAATTTAAAAATTAAAAATTCTTTTTAATTGTTTCGAATTTTAAAGTAATTTAAAAATTCGTTTAGGAAAACAACACTCTATTTCAATTTCAGAGAAAATACAAACTTATTTCCAAATTTGTCCAATAGGGAAAGTTTATGGTTACTTTTTTTTCACATTCCTGTTTTGCTTAAAATGTTTCTTTAAAATAAATCACGTTGGCCGATGTGCATTTGTTTTAAAGCAGCTTAAATGTTACGTTCGAGTCATTTGTTAACACAATAAGACAATTATTTTTTTTCAGTTAAAACTAAATTTTCTAGTTTTTATTCTTATTCTTAGCTACCAAATGAGATATTAGAAACGATTTAATGTACATTGAAACTATACCGCTTTCTAGTCACTCAAAAATGAAGGCTCCTATGAAAATATTAGAGAAATCAAGGAGTTTTTAATTGTGTAATACATCAAACTTATTTATCGGAGACAACTTATTGTTATTTTTCAGAAGAACGTTAAACATGTATCATTGAGATGCATTTGAATACGATTCTTATAAAAATGAAACTTCCTACAAAAAATTGGGGCAATGTAAGAAAAATTTATAGATTGTTTAACGTCTTGTTTTCTAGCATTCTCGTTCAGTTTATATGTCTTACTATTAGATATTGCTAAAGCAGGCATAAAAAAGTTGTCTTAAAAGCATTTCAAGAGAGGAGCTATAACTTAAAGCAGGAAGAGTGTTCTAGGCAACTTCAATGAACTAGCTTAAATCGAAGTCAAGTTTTTGTTAAAGAGTAATATGAAAGACTATCCAAAATCTGCGAATTTATTTAGATTTACCGTGATTTTGTAAGCATCCAGTGTACTCGAGTTTTTCCTAATAAAATATTATACAATTATGTGTTGATGCTAAGCAGTATTTCATTAAATTTACTTACCTGATGCCCATTTTCCAGGTACTGTTTTTCCTAAATGCCTTGAATTAATCTCTATCAGAACATAATTTAAGGAAGCCATCCTCATGTCGAGTTCGATATAGGCAAGGTTAAGGTACTTTGGGTGGAAAACAATCATTCAAAAAGAGCATTTTATCACATCTATCGCAGAAGTAGCTGGAACCAAACTGGATTTACGAATCTATCATTGCATTCTTTGTTCAACTGAACCTGCGTATTAACTATGGTATTGGTTAAATCTATTATAATATAAGATGCCTAGTCAGTCATGAAATAAATGAAACAATACATGCGCGACTGAAAGTGCCGCAATCCAAATATTTTCCATACATTTTACTCGTAATTTGACAGTTAAGAAACTTGCATTTCACATGGTTTTGCTAAAAGAAAAACACGAAGCAACTCCTTTACTTTTTTTAAAAGTTATAGTTATTTTAGTAGTTATTTTACTTCAACACGTAATAATTCTCAGTAAAATCCTATAATGATTAAAATTTATTAGTCAATGAGTGGGAAATTACTACTCCCAGTCTTCATAAAAATGATTGTCGAATCCGAAGTGCATATTCATGAAAGAATTTAACAACTAAGTAGGTTGCTTGACATTGGTATATTTACAGTGAGGTCTCGAAGACGACAAACTACCAGACCTCACAGTTATACTGGACATCCTTAATATCCTAAAATCATCAATTATTCAGGATATATAGCAATTATCCTAGATGATTAATTATCCTAGATGAGAGCCTAGATGATAAACAGTCTCGAGACGCTAACCTCATTAAAACATACACATTATTTTGTGACAAGAAATTGTAACCACCAAAATATCCTGTTTTCTGAGATAGTAATTTTTTATCTCTGGAAAACTTAACAACTCCTGGACCAATCAAATGCGAACGCTGATTAAAGTTAGTAACTACATTAGTCGCTCTATTCATACCCGACATAACTTTCCTTGTGTTCTGTCACATCGAACTTTCGATATACCCAATCCAGGTGCCAACCAAGACTAAGTATGTAAGGAAGGCTCCGGTTAGTTGGTTGAAAGTTAGTTGGGTTGTTGATTGCTTTAAGGTTATGTTTTTGTTCTGTGTGGAATCAGTGGAATTTAGTTGGATTTTCTAATTTAATGGTAGATTATTTGCTAATATGTGCTAGAGTAGAAGCGCTTTTTGGCCAGAAGCAGTTTTATATTTTTCTTTTCATACATTCCTAGTTGCATGCTCAAGGCAAGAAGTCATTAATTTTGTCTTATTATTTTGAATTTTTATTCTAAAGTTGCATTTTAATACCTTGACCTCAATGCAATAAATTTTAAAAAGAGTCATTTCTATACAACGTCTGCTTGGTTATGAATAACGTTTTCTCTTAGTTAAGTTATATTGGACGTCATTAATATCCTAAAATGATCAATTATTCAGGATACATATGATTTTATTAGGAAATAAATAGTTCCCCCAAATCACTGATAATTAGAGCAATTATGAGCTTTCTATACACGAACACGCTTATTTCCATTGAAATACCTAATTAAATTTTACTTTTTATTTTTATTTTTGCTGTTAATAAATCAGTTTGATTTAAAAGCAACTTTCACTTTTTGTAAAAGTAACAAAAGCAATTGCCATTTATGAGACTCGAAAATGTTGGTGTTATAATAATTTATCTCGGACATATAGGAGAAAGAATTTAATTAACTGGAAATTTTAAGTACTTCGACTTTCAAAATGCACAATTTTAGCGTACAGGGCATGCGCCAAAATAAACTGCTGAAAGTGGGTTTAATTTTAAAAATAAACGACGTTCAATAATTATTTTAATAGCGTGTAGAACCTATTTACTAACATCGCCGAATAAACAGGCAATCAACATATCAACCATTAAAAAAATATCTCGTCTTTCTGGCAATTAAAACCCTCTGATTTAATTACACTAACAAATTCAGCTAATTAACGGTGTTGAAATATATGTTACATTCTTCTTTTCAATGTCTTTTTAATTACTTACCCACTGATGACTATTCATTTTCAGCTCATCTGATTAGTGTATTTTGAGAGTGTGTCTGGATATATTTTCCAAATTTAAATGAGCACAGAGGGCTGAGGAGTGAGAAAAAAAGGACAATAGGTGTTAATAGATTAACGTTCAAATTAAGATTGGAAATATTAGGGCTTTAATTATTGCTCTGAATAGTTTTGCACTTTAGAAAATACGTAAATGAAGAATATGGGCAACAATATACGTGAATGTAGATCTCATGAGATAATTGTTTTCGTATAACAAAACATTTTTAAGATGAACTGCATGTACTTTATTTCATACTTTATCTTTCTTAGTATTCTAATATTAGTACAAATTAGTTTATAAATTACCTAATTGTTTTAAATTTGCTGTTTATGTTTTCGTCTAGTAAACCCTTTTTATCATTCACCTGAACAGTTGGTTCGTGACTAAAAAGGAATCTGAAGTAAAAATAATTATATATGCTATATGTACAAAGGGACAAACAGGAGGTTAAAGATTAGAAAAAAAGTGTTAAAATATTCGCCAATAATAGCAAGACACTAATCTTAACTCTTGAATTCCAAAAGGAAATTCAGCTGCTCTCCTGAGGAAAAAAAGCTGAGTTAGCTTTCGAAATACGAATTGAGCTCAATTTTCTGTTTAAAGAAAGCTTAATTTTCTGTTTAAATAAAGAATATACCACCCACATGGTGTAGTGGTTAGCGTTCTGGGCTGCCACGAAGTGGGCTTGGGTTGAAATCCCGCTTAAGGCTTGTTTTTTTCCATTTCGTCCCGCTCATAGAGAGCAATTCGGGCTCACCTATATAGTAGGGGAAACCCTTGTACCTAGATCCGGCTATTTTCAAATGGCAGTATCTTTACTTATAACTAACTTACAATAATAAAAAAAAGTTTGTATACATTACGTGCTTTATTCTCTTTAAATAAAAATCACATCAAGTGTAGAAAAAAAAACTTGTAAATGATATTGAAAAAAAAAATTCAAATGGCCCAAGGTACAATAACACTATTGTACCTAGGGCCAGTTATTTCCAAACACTGAAATTGTTTTTTACAATAAAAAAACCAATTTGTATGCATTATTTCTTTCATGCACAGCTTCTAAAATCTTCATAAAGAAGAAATGTTAATTGTAGGCAATGTCTTAAAGGAGGAAATGTTTATTATTTCATCACTTTCTAATGTATGTGTTTTCTCCATTGTCTTCTTGATGAACCCACATAAATTTTCTGTTTCAAACACATATTTCGTAAAATTTTTTTTATCAATTACTTTTTTCAATATTTGTGTTTGATTTTCATTTTTCTTGGGGGTATCAGTGAGAATTCTACACTTGCTAAGTTTTCGTCCACTTCTTTCCTACCAGAGGCCATGGCCCTAAGTACAAGACAAGATTATTGCTCTAGGTACAAGATGCTGTTATTTTTGGCAAAATGGCTTCAATAGCCAAATACCTGCAGAAACCAAACTTTGTTTTATATAATTTTTTCCTTTAATGATTACAAAAAATATCTGATATACATTAAAACATAAGTTTGCACTTAATTTCACAAAATAAGACTTCAAATTGAAGTGAAAAAATTGAGTTTTGATCATCAAATCAAGACTTTCTTTTCTATTTAACTATAGCTTTTTCTTGCTTTCATTAAAAATGGCTGTAATGATTTGAAACAATGTTGTCACTCACTCCAATGAGTAAAAATGCTGCAAAATAATAATTATTTAAATAAAGTATGGTGGCCCTAGGTTCAAGTGTTTCCCCTACTCCCATAAGTAGCCCGTAAATGCGCGGTGAATAGCAAAAGGTGAATGTCTCATGACAAATTACCTCCGCAGTAGACAAAAAATAAAAAAATAATAATATTTTAAGGTTTTTCTAATACGTTACTTGTTTCGCACTAGGTTTGGTGCATTTTGGCCAAAAGTGTTATATCCAACAAGTGGTTACAATGGAAAGTTGGTAAACACACCTACCAATAGGCGATTTTCTCAGCAGCTTCCTTATCATGTAGTATTTCCACCTGATAAGGAAGCTTACATAAGCTACTTCTTACTTTCATGGGACAATTGAACAGAGGGGTGTAAAAGAATGGCAGTAAAAAATGGGAGGTACCTTATACTTTTCTGTGAATCTCGAAGAAACATTGTTTTATTTCTTGCAGATACAACTTCCCCGAATATCTCTTGAGGCAACACACTCTCTTGAGGCACACCCTCTTCTGTGGATAGTGCTTCGCTATTCGCAGACACGACAGCAAACAAACAACTTTCAGCAAACAAACGACCGGGAACATATTCATTTTCTTTAACAGGGGTTAAAGAAAAGGAATATGTCCTGGGAACAAAGAAATCTGTAGGAGTGGGAGCCTACTTGCCTTCACCGGGAATTTCTAAGAAGATATTTTTAGTTATGTTGTGTATGCGGCCAATGGTTCCGTTTTTGCTCTTAACGTTTGCAAAGCAAAGCTCCTTAAGGTTGGTGGACTAATCTATCATTTTTTTAAGGTGTAATGAAGATAGTTAAATAACATTGCACCTATACGATAACTGCCGGACTATCTCCATCAGTTATTATATTGAATGGATTCGCTTAAAAAAGCATGAAGAATAAAAAGATAAACAATATTGAAAAGAAGTAAAAATTTTAAAATAAATTTTATCGCAATTGTGTGAATGAAATGAAAAATATGATTTTTATTTTTTTAGGTGGGGGGGGGTCAATATTGCTTCTTTTCTGAAAGAAACCTCTTTGGGTTCGTTAAACAAATAAGACAGTAAACCATCCGGGGGAAAAAATTAAATGTTTCTAGCTTTTCTGAGCTATATTCGAATAAAGTACTTGCGATATTAAATATTTGACTATTTTAAATAGAGATTTACTTATGCGAAACTTACAGATAATAAAATAAAATATTTTCTGATAAAAAGTTCAAGCATACTACAGTATAATACTGTATTTTACAATTGTATTGATAGTAAAATTATTTGAAATACGTATTTAAACTGAAAATTTAAGTACATACGGTAAAACGGATTCACCATATACGAAAAAAAATCCTGTCACTTTGGTATTCCTCGAATTTTTTCTTTTTAGAAAAATATTTTATACACTATGTGATGTTTTTTTGAGAATTGTCAAGAGCAAGAGATACAACTTTGTCATCTGAGACGGGTGTTTATATCCTCACGGGAACTGAGAAAGCTATCGTCATGTTTTGATGCATTGAGCATCTGCGAAGGGCAAGTTAGAGATGAAGAATATTTCTGCTGTATAATTTTAGCGTTCAAATAATGCTATATACTATTTAACGCGTAAATTTTTAATGTTAAAGAAATGAACGAATGGTATTATTTTGAAATGGCGGTTTTAATAAGTAGTAATGAGGTAGATAACAAACTTCGGTGACAAGATCATATATTTATCTCAATAGTAAAGATCCCTGTTCGTATTATACAATTTAAAATTGTTGAATGAGCACTAAAATATGATTAATAAAGGAAATATCTACTATTTTAAATGGTTTTTGCACTGTAAATCAAGGAAGCGTCAGGCCGAAACAATATTTTGTTTAAAAAAAGACCAAATTATTTAGTCCAGTCAATGAGTGCTCAAAAGAGGGGTGTAGAGTGCATGGAATATGCGAGAATTTTGGACTTCATGACTTTGTTAGGAGTAGTTAGTAGGTAACCATACTAAAAGTCCCCGCCCCTGGGGGGGGGTGGTGAGCTAAATGGGGAGGGGTGGTGGAAAGGTCCCATTTCTTGGTTTTTCATTTTATCTCGGAAACGGTGAACTGTAGAAATAAATGTTAAATATAAAAATGAAAGCTAATTAAATTTCCTATAAAATTGCCAATAAACATATTTGTCGAATTTCCAACGGTTTTTAAAATATACGTTATTGAAAATCGATAATTTTCGAAAAAATCATTTTTCCCTCACTCTTTTTGTCAAACATTTGCTTCTAGTGCCTCCCACGATCGTTTCTCAGAAAAGTTGTCATAGACGAAATTGTAGAGCATTAAATTTCCTTCAATTTGACATAGACTTTTGCTACTTTATCTTCAACCAATTAAAAGTTATAGTATTTCTAACATGTACGCTCAATTTCGATGTTGTTCTAGAAATAAGTATGTTGAGAGCCTGTTGCGTTTTAACTGCTGTAACTTCGTTTTTACAACATTTGAATATAAAATTAATACATTTAAATTAATTTAAAAAATACAATTCTTGAAATTCAATGAATCAAAATTATTATTTTAAAAATAATTAATAAAAATTTAATTTAATATTATCAAAAATATACACTGGTGTAAGAAATTAAGATAATTTGCAGACTTGGTCGATTATCTCTAGAACTATTGTACCGTTTTTAATGAAATTTGATATGTACATACACTGATACATTACAAAACAAATAACCATTCAATAATTGTAATACACACGCATGATCGTGCATAACACTCGTTGGAGTCGGAAAGTATGAAACAGCTGTTGCAGAATAAACAAAGAAATGAGTTAATAGATGGTGTTATTTTGCAGCAATCGGAAAATTTCAAATTGTAACAGTAAAAATGAGTAACCACCAACGTTTATATGATGGAATGAGGTGGCGAATAGTGGGGATGCTAGAAGCAGGCCAATCTCAAGTCCAAATTTGTAGAGAGTTCAATTTAACGCCCAGCGTCGTGTGTAACTTATGGAAACAGTTAAAGGATACCGGATCCATCGAGAGAAAGCCTGGTCAAGGTCGTCCAAGAGCCACGACGGCTAGAGAAGATTGTCATTTGCCGATTATAGCGAGGCGTAACAGGAGTGCTACAGCTTCTTAGGTCTCTCGTAACTTGTATGCAGCCACAGGAACCCGTGTATCAAGGGTGACTGTTTCGAAAAGACTTCATGAGAGAGGGTTGTTTGCAAGAAGACCTGCTGTTTGCGTCCCGCTCACTTCAACGAACAGGAGAATCCGTTTATCATGGTGCAGAGACCATAGAGATTGGAGTATGGATCAATGGGCGACCGTTCTCTTCACTGATGAGTCCCGATTCAGCCTAAACACCGATTCTCGCTGTACGTTCATATGGAGATAGGAGGTTGACTTATCACTATGAGGTTGCCTTCTCTAAGCGGGACCACTTTTCTAAACGTCTTTCCATTTCAATTGCTCTGAGGCGTCTGCGAACTTACTCTACTTACCCACACAACCACTGCAAAACAACTAGTGCCATCTGTCTACACTCTGGGGAAAAAGTATTCCATCCACAATAATTACTTTTCAAATGCTGATGCTTGTAACCTTTATTTTTTGGGTCCACCCGTAAAACATTTAATTATTATCAGAGACGCAACATATTATAGTAGTTCCTAGTGTGGTGGTAGGATTGAACAACAAGATTGGAATAACTTTCGTCTGCTAAGGAATGTTAATCCTCTTCGCCAACGGCAGTGTAGATAATAAAATTATATATTACAACTTGCATTATATTTTCTTATCTTTTAATTTAAATTATTTTCATCGCAATTATCAGTATATGTAGTTTATTCAAACATAAAAAATAACTTTTAGCCCACTCAGTGCTACAGAGTCTTCCGAGACATGTTTTAACAAGAATGTTTAGAATTTTAACATCCCATGACTATTTTAGAAAACACCTGCACCACCTTGGTGTAGACTCATCCCTAGACTGTCCTCTGAAGGGCTTTTATACATTTAATCACTTTTTAACTTGTTCTGTTTCATCTGACAAGCATTTTCAGTCACTGACTTTTTTAACAAGCTGTCAGTAGGAATTTAAGGCCGCTATAGACTTTCTTGGCGGGTGATAAAAAAAGAAGAAAAAAATTCACAATTCATTCCAAACATAAGACAAGTCTGATCCGATAAATTGGGAATGGAAAAATCTGGGGTCAAATGTTTACATTTAAATACTTATTATAAATGACAGAAACAAAAAGAAACATACGAATAACATGGTATTATTGGAGTTCACGGGGGATATTTTTTTCTTTGAAAATTTTAAAGAGAGTATTATATAGCTATTTGAATATAAAAATACACTCATGGACAAAAAAATTTGCGCACCAAGAAGGAGTCGTCAAAATGAAACGAAATTTTACATACTTAATGACTACTTTGCTATAAGTAAATGATAAGAAAATCAAAGAAAAAGGATAATTTATTTCAGAGAAAAAGGCAAAAGAACGGAGGAGTTAATACTCCGTTGGACCCCCTCTAGCGCGAATGCACGATCCGATACGATCGGGCATTGAGTCATACAAGTTCTGTATGATGTCTTGAGACATTTCTTTCCATCTTTGCTGTAACCTTGCCTCTAGTTCGTTCAAACTCGTGGGATGCCCAACTTGTCGTCCCAAATGATGACAGATATGCTCAATTGGAGACAAATCTGGGGATCCGGCAGGTCAAGGAAGGGTAGTGACAGTGCGGAGACAGTCTTGTGACACCCTTGCCGTATGAGGCCGAGCATTGTCTTGTTGAAAAATGGCTCCTGGGAGCCGTTGCAGGAGTGGCAACACATGTGATTGCAGGATTTCATGAACATACCGCTGGGCTGTCATGGTGCCACGGAACAATACTAGGGGTGACGGTGTATTGTAGGCAATGGCACCCCATACCATCACACCAGCTGTGGGAGCGATGTGTCGCTGTACAGCAAAGGCAGGATTGAAGCGTTCACCACTGGCTCTCCACACACGAACACGATTGCCATCACTGCCGAGATTGAATCTGGATTCGTCGCTAAAGACGACCTGGTTCCATTCCGCTGCAGTCCAGTTTCTTCGTGCGCGGCAAAACTCCAAACGGAGGCGTCGATGGGTGGGCGTCAAGGACAGCACACGCAATGGGCGCCGCGATACCAACTGTCCTTCAGCCAGGCGCCTTCGTATGGTTCGAGAAGACACAGAGGCCCCTAGTGAAGGTGCTACCTGTGCCTGGATGGCGGCCGATGAAGCAGTTGGTTGTACGCGTGCATTTCTTACGATGTGGCGGTCATCTCGACGACTGGTCTATCGAGGGCATCCTGAGCCTGGTCTTCGTTTACATGACATCTCTCGGGTCGACTGGTCCCAACACCTCCTCACAACACAATCAGAGCCGCCTAATTCACGAGCTACTCGCCTAGCTGACCACCCAGCTTCCATCATCCCGACGATTCTCCCCCTCTCAAACTGCGACAACTGCTTATATTGTCTTCGAACACGGCGTAATGGCATGTCTATCTCAGATCTTCCTTTGTAAATGATTCAGCACACTCAAACAAGCTTTGGTTACCTGTTTTATACTCCACAGAGTACGATGTTCAACGCCCTCTACCGGCTATACGTAATGCGCAATCACACTGCATTTCTAATCATTTGCATATCTCCCCGACATGTACCTTCATTGCAATTTTCGTTACGATACCGCAATTATTTCTTGGTGCGCTAATTTTTTTGTCCATGAGTGTACCTTCAGTAGGACATATACCTATAACGCTGCACACAGAATACCTGTGTAAATTTTAAAACGATGTCCTTCATTAATTTTTCAGATATCATTACCATTATATTTGATTTTGATTTATTTATTGCCTTAAAAATAAATGTTGTATAAGTCCTGCAATAGCAAACCCTATTAATATCTTTTTTATTATTTTTCGTAGAAATAAAAACACGTCAAGTGACTTCTTTGCTTCTGAGAATTTGTCGAACGGATCGTTCTCTTCTAGAATACGTTTATCTTTCCGCGTACTTGAAATATTCCCCAGGGAAATCGATGTGTATAAAGTAGTTTGGTTCGTTAAAAATAGTCCGTACGCGAGGGAATAACGAATAGGAAATGTGTTGAAAAAAACATTATGTACTCGCAATTTAGTTCTCTTCAGGTGTAGCTCTAAAACTCAATGGGCTTTTGAGACTTAGCCAACTACAGTGTATTTAAAAAAAAAAAAGCTGCAGGAACATAATGTGGAAATATTGTCTGGATACAAACAATAAATTTTAGATTTAATATATTTTTTTCTGGGTTAGGTTTAAATTTTTTGTTTGACAATATCAATGAAGAAAATTGGACATTAAAACTAGTTTTGGCTTCCTGCAGATGTACCTTAGTGGGGTTTAGGTTTTTCGACAACATATGTTTGTGATTAGTTTGAGCAAAAACCAGACTGTTTTAGTCTAAAAGCAAACTTCTCTAATATAAATTTTAGACTTGTGTTCCAATAAATTTTATTTTAAGGAAGAAAAAGTACTGGACTTCTGTTGTCACTTATTTGGTTATGAAAACTGCCTGATAAAAAATCCCGGATTCACAAGTATTGTCTATTTTATTTTTTAATCCCTAGCTTTAGTGAAAATGTGATTACTTCTGCTGCTGTCTAATTTCAATGTTGCTTTATTATTTTTATCTCGGTTATATTTTAAAGTTATTGGGATTATATAGTTCCAGGAATGTTATATATTAAATCAGTGGTGGCACGTCTGTGTTCTTTCTAAAAATTTCTTCACAGCTCTCTAAATTTATTGAGAAAGGGTAATTCGATTTTCAGATTTATTCTTTTGGGTTCAAGTTGAAAGAGACTAACATCATGGTTAAAAAATATAATATAATTTTCAGTTCTTTGCAACTTTTTTCACTCACAATTATGATTTTCCTTCTTATGAACATGGATAACTTACCTTTCATCTTGCCAATTCAGTGATTGACTTAAACTATTTCCTCATTTCTTAATACAATAAAAAATATTCTGAAAATTTTCAATAAGTAAAATTTAATTTTGATAATACGATAAATAAAAAAAATAGTTCATATGACTGAAATTAATTCAACAATACATATAATTCAAAATTTACAATTTCTGTATGTAGCTAATTTATCTTTGACTTTAATAAAAAACCCTCAAAAACTATGTACATAAGGATATTTTCAGTCTAGTTTCTACTAAAATTGTTTATCTCGACTTCTTTAACGACAGGATTTCGCATGGGAAATATTATGTGTTAAGAAGTTAACACTATGTCCATAATGTGGTATCGTACTATAATAATAAAAGTGGATCCATTGTCCGTCTGTCCAGTTATGTCTATATTTATAAATGTTATCTTTTAAATTCATCAATCATTTAAAGTGGACATTGTTATTATATATGCATAGGGAGCCTATATCAGATATATTTTGCATGTTCTGAAATAAAATAAAGTTTTAGCATAAGTAGAACTTAAAATCACGCTGTAGCGTACTACCAGTATGGAGTTATTTTTTCCCATGACCTCACAGATTTCACGAAACACAGCTGTGTGTTTATCGGGCGGTGTCTCTAACAATTGGTGCGGGTAACTGTTTGAAAAACCGAAAATGGTTTCACCCCCGGTGTTTCACCCCGGCTGAAAATCCGGATATTCAAGAGAGACTCTGCATAGAATCCGAGCTGAATAGACGTGTTTTTCTAGGCTCCTGTGTTTTTTGGGGGGGAGCCGGAATGGGTCCTGTAGCATACGTGTAAATCTACACGGGATTGAGTTGAATATGTTGTAACCTTAAATGTTATGTTTTTCTGTTTGTTTCCTCGTTAAGTTTTTGTTTTAAAAATTGGCTTCGCATGTTATTTAGGACTCTGTCTTTTTTTGTTATGGCTCCCATAGCAGTAACCTTTAGCAACGCCTCAGAGAGAATTACCTTACCTACTTACAGTGACGCCACAGCGCGTTCGCGTGATCCGAATCTTTTAGTTTTCTGGTCATTCAATATATATATATATATATATATATATATATATATACATATATATATATATATATATATATATATATATATATATATATATATATATATATATACATATATATATATATATATACATATATATACATATATATATATATATATATATATATATATATATATATATATGTATATATATTTATATATATATATATATATATATATATATATATATATATATATATATATATATATATTTTTTTTTTGTTCTGGATTCCATAGTAGTAATCTTTAGCAACGCCTCAGAGAGAATCCCCTCACCTACTTACAGTGACACCACAGCTACCCCTAATTGGTGATCAGCGGATGGGATTCGTATCCGTTTCTGAAAGCAGAGTTCAGTATGACAAATAGCGGGTCATTTTCTTGAACCCATAGAATGTGGAGATTTTATTTCGCCGCCATAGCAGGGGAGGATCGTTGAAGCCATCGTGAGGTCATCGACCCAGCTTCGCAGTAGGGGAATCGTGATAGTATCTCTCTGCTCCTGTGGGTTTTCATGGTGCGGTCAAGAGGGTATTTTCAGAGGTCTCTGCCCCGTGTTTTTCCCCGCTGCAGTGAAATTGAGAGTGCTTCGCTGTCTGATGCAGAGTTTCGTTTTTGTGTGAATTCGTGTTACGGTCAAGATCTTCTGGAAGTGAAGGTGTCAACAGTGTAAGCTGTGCTGTGAGATGACCTTTGCGCTGTTGCATGGAAAAAGTTGTAAGTACTGCTTTTAGATACTCAAAGTTGCATTAATTTTTTTTTTTGGATAGGTATCTTTCGGAAATAGTTTTAAATTTTAAGTTGTCATGAATTGCTGGAAAAATACATATCAGTGCAATTGTTTTGTTGGGACAAAAATTGAGTGTTTTGTATTTTGCTATATATAACGTGTGAATTGCTTACTAGCGATGTTGCTGTATGAAGTGGTAGTAATTTTTATGGAGGGCAAAAACTGCCCTGGTTGTATTGTTTAAAATGTAAAAAAAATACATACAATGGTATTTTTTTTCTCGATAATTTTTTGAAACAGTTCTGGGTAATCTACCTGTTGCAAACTGCTTGTTTTTAAATAAATAGATAGAAGTGGTATTTTTTTTCTCACGATCATTTTTAAATCATGTATTGAGAGTTTTTGTACGTTAACTAACGTTGTTAATTAGGAGGTTCTAATTGTTTCCAAAGGTCAACTAAACTAGTTCCTTTGTGTGTTGGATATACAAACTGTATATTCCGGTTAATGCTTGTAGCGGTATAAGTGTTGATTAACGTTTGCTACTTGGTTATTAATTGAGTTTTTTTTTTAAAGGTTGACTAAACTAGTGCCTTTGTGGAAAATATACAATGTGTATACCTCAATTATAGTAGCGGGATAAACGATAAATTAACGACTTGCTATGTAGAAGTATTTTTTGTGTGTTATCGAAGGTTAAAAAGGTTAAACTAATGTTTTGATTTTGGAAAAGTTATTATTGCATTTGTGAAAAGTGAAGCCTTATAAAGTAAAGTGTCTTATAAAGTAAAGTAAGAAAGTAAAGTGTTATATATGAAATTTTGGGTATTTTGTTTACGTGCATGATTCCATTGTAAAATGCTTGGTTTCACGGAGAAAATTTAATTGAAGGTGCTTTAGTTTTTTGTATTATCCTGATTTGTGCTTATAAATTTGTGATTGATACAGTGTGTAAAAATGACTTACCTAAGCAGGGGGAGAAAAGCAGATTTGAAAAATTTGGCGATGTGGCTGGGTCAACAGCACGCTCCAGATGCTTTAATAATCCATCTAAATAAATTAATCGAGAGTCGTCCAAATTATGAGGATAAATTTGTTAGGGGTCTTTTTGAGACCATTATGCAAGATAGGTTACGGGAAGAAGAGAAAAAAGGGAGAAAGAGATAGGATTTTGGCCATGGGGAAACAAGAAAAAGATAGGATTTTGGCTATGGAGAAACAGGAAAAAGATAGAGCTCTCGAATTACAACAATTGCAGATTATGTATCAGGCCCGTTTGGTGACCGTAAAATATCCCCAGAATACGGTAAGGGAAACAGTGAATTATGATTCTGAGCAAATGGAAAAGGGGAAGAAGAGTCAAGTAAACTCTGCAGATATTCCGAAAGCGAAAAAGTCGTCCGGAGGAAAAATACGTTCTCAGACCGAGAAGAAAGAGGTAGATTTTTAGTGTGAAAACAGTCGGGGAGCGGACCCTGCTTCGCGAATTTGTGTGGAGGTGAAAGGGGAAAGTCTAGTTGAGTCGGGAAAAATTACGACAGAGGAAAATGAGGGAGTAACCTTGATGTGTCCTGGAAACTTTCGGGGGGAAGTACCTGAGAAAGGCCAGCAGGGTGGCGGGGAAAGGAAGGAAAATTTACTGTTAAGGCAGGAGGTCGATGGACCCGATGAACACGACTCACGTTTGAAAGATAAAACCGAAGACTTAGGATAATTGTTAGTGATCCCGGGAGAGCAGAAAAATTTCGGAATTGAAAAGGGGGTAATGGATATGAGAGAAGGTGAAGAACATGAGGGTAAAAGGAGGTTAAGTTTGGAAAAGAATTTAGGAAAGGAGATGGAGATACATGTAGAGATGGCAAATTCTGTGGTCGTTTCAGAAGCTGGAATTTCGGTTGAGATCAGGGTTATCTGCAAGGGCCAAATTATCCAATCCTAAGAGTTCCGGTTTTTCTTTCGGGTTAGGAAGTAAACATCTTGCGTCGAGAGAGGTGATGAGAAAGAGTAAAGGGTTGATTTCGGAGTTAGATCGGTCGGGACTGAGCTTGATTGACTTGTATTTCGTTTCGGTATGTAAGACTGGAATGAGTTGCACTATGCATCCACCTGTGGTTCAAACGGGCATCATGTTTTTGTATTTTTTAATTATTAATATGTGGATAGCCCATGTTGAAAATCCAGATTAATACACATGAAGTTGATTTACCTTATATTGCTTGTTTGTGTAATTAAATTGATTTTTTAGGCAATAGAAGGTATACAAATCTTGTATTTTGGTATGTGTATTTAAGTGTTTATTATTATAACTTTTTGTTTCTCATCAGTGAATGGACATTGAATTGTGTAATTTAAGTGTTTTTATTTCTTGAGGATGACATCCCGTACAAAATAAATGCACTGAACGCGAATGTAATAGGTTATTAATTTTCAAAAATGTTGGTTATGTGCTTTGTTTAATTTTGTTTGCAACTTGTGTTAAGAGTGGTGCTGTTTATGTGGTCTTGCGTCAACTCTTCTGTATGCGGTGCACAAACTGTGACACTTGTGTTTCACGTGTGTACGACGGACCAACATTTTCCTCTGCGAAGAAAAAGTTTCCTGGAGCGTGGAAGAGATGTAGCGTGCTATCAGCATGGGGCTATTTTTCCCATGACCTCACAGATTTCACGAAACACAGCTGTGTGTTTATCGGGCGGTTTCCCTAACAAGTGGTGCGGGTCACTGTGTGGAAAACCGAAAATGATTTCACACCCGTGATAAAGCTGTTTTTCTCTTAGCGGTAACTTCATGCGAGTGACATTCGGCGGGCGAGAAAGTTTCGGCACTAAGAAGAGCTGTCAGCCGATAATCTTCCGGCCCCTACCCCCGCTGAAAATCCAGACATTCAAGAGAGACGCTGCATAGAATCTGAGCTGAATAGACGTGTTTTTTCTAGGCTCCGGTGTCTTTTTTGGGACCGGAATGGGTCCTGGAGCGTACGTGTAAATCTACACGGGATTGAGTTGAATATGTTGTAACCTTAAATGTTAAGTTTTTCTGTTTGTAAATAAATTTCCTGCTTAAGTTTTTGTTTCAAAAATTGGCTTCGCATGTTATTTAGGACTCTGTCTTTTTTTTGTTATGGCTCCCATAGCAGTAACCTTTAGCAACGCCTCAGAGAGAATTGTATACCTATTTACAGTGACGCCACACCGCGTTCGCGTGATCCAAATCTTTTAGTTTTCTGGTCATTCAATATATATATATATATATATATATATATGAATTATGTTCGAAAACGGATATTTTACTTTACGGATATTTTTGTTCAAAGTCATTGTAACATTTCATTGCTGCCAATTAAATTATAACATTTCAGTAAAAATAAATAGACATGAATTAAAAACGTGATTTATTCATATATTAGCGCATGCAAGGATGAATTTGATGTATTATTTTCATATACGTGGCAATGCTGGAATATTTCTTTTTAAAAATGAAAATATAAGGATGGAAAGTCATTCATTTTCATTGAATGTGTTATCTATCAATTTCATGAATTGAAACTATCCCAAGCTACCTGTTCAAACTCAAATATACTGCAGGACACGTTGACTTAGCTAGAAACATGTGCGTTTAGCATTGACACGATGATATATATAACTGAAGTGAAATTGAAACATAGCAGATGATTCAGTTTGGAGAAAGAATTACAATCATGAAATACCTGTATATTATAATTAAGAAAGTCTGAATGTGGCATTGAAACGTAGCATACGATTTAGTTTTGAGAAAGAATTACGAGCAGGAAATATGTGTATATACTTTTTATATAATAATTATCAGATTTGATGTGTTTTAATATTGAATGTGATCTCAATCCATTCAAACATTATTCATTCTTTTTCTATAATAATTAATCCATTCAAAAGTTATTGACTAGCTGTAAATTAATGCTTTAAAATGCCGAAAAAGATGAGAGCAACTTTTAATCCTGCAGAAGTGAGGGCAAAGTGTCAAAGATTGTTGAGAAATGAGCAATGTGATGAAAAAAATAGAAGAGTTGAAGCCAACAGAATTCGAAATGCAGTTAGACGAACACAAGAATCTGAAGAAAAACATTCCCACTGGGTCAATGGGTGCTCAAAAGAGTGGTGTAGAGTGCATGGAATATGCGAGAATTTTTGACTTCAGGACTTTGTTAGGAGTAGTTAGTAGGTAAACATACTAAAAGTCCCCCCCCCTCTGGGAAGTGAGCTAAAGCGGGGAGGGGGCTGGAAAGGACCCATTTTTCGGTTTTTCACTTATATCTCGGGAACAGCGCACTGTAGAAAAAACTGTTAAATACAAAATTGAAAGCTAATTAAATTTCCTATACAATTGTGAATGTACTTATTTGTCGAATTCCCAAGGGTGTTCGAGATATACGTTATTGAAAATCGATGATTTACGAAAAAAATCCTTTTTACCTCACTCTTTTTGTCAAACATTTACTTCTAGTGCCTCTCACGATCGTTTCTCAGAAAAATTATCATAGACAAATATTAAATTTCGTTCAATTTGATATATACTTTTGCTACTTTATCTTCAACCAATCAAAAGTTATAGCATTTCTAACATGTACGCTCAATTTCGATGTTACTCTAGAAATGAGTATGTTGAGAGTTTGTTGCATTTTAATTGCTGTAACTTGCTATTATGATGAATAGCAATACTTTAACAATGGAAATAAGGTAATTGCAATTGAAACACAACACTTTTTTTATAATTATAGCTTTTATTATTGTAATGTTTTTATTTGGCGAAGTTGATTAATAACAACTAACGGTGGTAGGGGTAAAAAGTTCGAGAATATTCCAGGCATCTCTCTCGATATCAAAAGGGTGCCAATAGGCTAGAATGTTCCACCCTTCTTATGTTACGTTCTTATCTTCTTTAAAGGCACAAGCCGCCCGTTCCAGACCCTTCTACCCTTTTATTTCCAGTTATTTTCTTGACAACTGTTTTCACTATTTCGTTTTCACAACATTTAAATTATAAAATTAATACATTTAAATTAATTTAAACAATACAATTCTTGAAATTCGATTAATCAAAATTATTATTTAAAAACAATTAATAAAAATTTAATTTAATATTATCAAAAATACAATTCTTGTAAATTAATGAATGGGTACGCCTTTGCTAGAGTAGTGCGGGGTAATTTTCTTGTTGAAAATACCTTGTCAAACATATTAGACGAAGTCGAACTCTCAGAGGAAGAACAGACATGCATCAGCACCCTTAAGTCAGATTTTCTCTCCGAGCCTTCCTCAAACAAACAATTCCTTGAACCAAAACAAATTACTCGAATCAATGGCTATAAAAGTCGGTGAAGCGATGGACAGGATCAGCAACAATGGACCCACTGAAATGCTGTGGAACCAGTACTTAAAAATGGTGAATTTGATAAAGGAGTACATACATGCAGAGAGGTCTGGCTATTTCCTTGCTCACCTGAACTGCTCTAAGCGAATCATACCCTACTTTTACGCTGCTGGACACTTCCCGTATGCCAAGTCTTGCCACTTATATGTACAGGATATGGAAAGCCTGTCTACTCTATTGACACCTATTGACTCTATTGACACTTGTGGTACAGCGCGCTGGTTTTCGGTGCTGAGGGTGCTCAAATCGAATCTTGGTCAAGCGCCACTAAAATGCCTCCGTTTGTGTCGTCCCTTCATAGGGGGCAATGCTGGTCTGCCTATATGGCGCCCCCATAATAAAATGGCCAATAAAACTGCGGTGAATTATAGGTGTATGTATTTGCGACAAATTGCCTCCGCATTGGGTTAAAAAAACTCTATTGACACCAGAAGAGTACGAGAAGTTCGTGAACAAAGGCTACTTAACTATGAAAAGGAATAACGGGTTCTGGTGCGGTATGTGGTCAGACATGACCATCAAGACAACCTTGATGTGGTCATTCTCAAGCCGTAGAGGCATGACCCGTGGTAGAGGTATGACAGATAATGCTCTCAGTAAATAATGGGTAATTAGTATAACTGCAACTCAAGACATATGTGCTTCACTCGAAGAATATTCTGGTGTTTTGTCTTCATCAAGAGAGTAGCACAAGGATTTTGGAGAAGCTCGCTAAAGTCGAGACGCAAGTGACATTAGCAAACTTACACAATAGTTTGATAATAACCCTCCTTTTCTGAGGACCGAGAAAATCATGTCAATAGCGACGGGAGTCGTGGGAGATGATACAATCTTATGTCATGATGCAGTTACAATCGGGAAACGAGCAATGGCAAAAATGGAAAACTTGCCCTTCACAAATATCAAACTGTCAAGGAAAGATCGCGCACATCCTCTTTCCTCAATGAATTGGACAATAAAGATTCACAATGAAAAAGTTGTGGATCTATTCTTGCTTTTTCAGTGAATCTCCATTACCAAGAAATCGAACGAGGATTTGAAGAATTATATGCAATATGACTGACTGCCTACCCCCTGGCATTCTTCAACGAAAGTGGAATGAGGAAGTGCAGAAAGTCAGCACCATACACACTGTATAAACAAATTGATAAGGATGTTGATTTAACTACCTTTGAATTTGTTGTTGATGGGGGATTCCTAGTCCATATATTTATTTGGCAAAAAGAGACAACTGTATCAACCATTTGCGATGGTTATGTTAGATTTCTGAAGACCCATTATCATGGGAGAGGTTGTAGAGTGGTTTTTGATGGGTACAGTGACCCATCAGAGAGCACAAATGCAGGTGAACAGAGTCGACGTTATCGAACCAGGCGATGTGTGGATATCAATGTCAGTTTGGAAAGTGAAATTAAAGTCAAACAAGAGGATTTCCTTTCCAGCTTTCATAATAAGAGTCAGCTGATAAACCTGCTGATGATGCAGCTGCAAAAAATGGAATAAATACGCAAGCTTCAGGTGGTGCTGACGTTGATATTGTGAAGACAGCTACCAACAAATCGCAAAATTCTTCAATTGCTGTTATTGGAGTGGACGTCGACTTGGGTATTTTCTTGTTAGCCCAAACCCCAACTGATCGCAACATTCTGCTGGTAAAACCTGGAAGAGGAAAGGTCAAAACGAGTGTATATTCCTCACAACAGCTGCAGCAGGAGTTGAAAATGAAGGACAATGCCCATTTGTTATTCCTACATGCATTTACAGACTGTGACAGAACATTCGCTGCGTATCGCAAAAGTAAAGTGGGTTTTGTCAAAATCTACCTTAAGTCAAAAATTATACGACGTGCAGCTGAGGTATTTACCATCGGTTATTCCCCTGACTCCATTGAGACAGCTGGAATCATGAGCACTCTCTCATTGTATGGCATTCTTTCCACAGAAAAATCCCTCAACGAGTTCCGCTGCAAATAATTTATCAAAGCAGCTGCACACATGAAGCCTGATCTCTCAATTTTCCCTCCAACTGAAGGAGCTGTTAAGCAGCATGCATTCTGGACGTTTCACCAAGTACATCTGTTGTTAGGGGAGGAACCTAATGGTGGGGTGCGGAATTGGGGCTGGGAGATGAGGAATGACCAACTAGTTCCGAAACTCTCAGAGTTGGATTCTGGCCCTGCCGAAATCTTGAGGATGATATTTTCAAAATGCACGAAAGGATGTGATAGTGGCATGTCTGTTTGTAGAAAAGCATCGTTAAACTGCTCTGTCACATGCCTGAATTGCAAGGGCAATTGCAACAACGGAGTCGCTATATTAATTTAGGAAGACGGTGACGACGACGGCATCTATACTCTACCAATTTATTTTGACGACATCTCCACTGCTGACGAAGGTGAATGAGCCTCGACACTTCCGCCTAAAAAAATAAACAATTCAAGATATTGCCTTGAATAGACATTTTTTTTCACTTTAGAATTACTATCAGTCCATGAAAATACTTTCAGTATAATATAATAAAAGATATAATTATAAAAATCCGTTGTGTTTCAATTGCAATTACCTTTTTTCCATTGTTAAAGTTTTGTTATTCATCATGATACCAAGTTACAGAAGTTAAAATGCAACAGGCTCTCAATATACTCATTTCTAGAGGAACATCGAAATTGAGAATACATGCTAGAAATACTATAACTTTTGATTGGTTGAAGATAAAGTGGCAAAAGTGTATATCAAATTGAAGAAAGTTTAATGCTCTACAACTTCGTCTATGACAAATTTTCTGAGAAACGATCGTGGGAGGCACTAGAAGCAAATGTTTGACAAAAAGCGTGAGGTAAAAATGATTTTTTCGAAAATTATCGATTTTCAATAGCGTTTATCTCGAAACCCGTAGGGAATTCGACGAATATGTATATTAGCAATTTTATAGGAAACGTATTTAGCTTTAATTTTAGTATTTAACATTTTTTTCTACAGTGCGCTGTTTCCGAGATATAAGAGAAAAACCAAAAAATGGGACCTTTCACCCCCTCCCCGCTTTAGCTCACCCCCCAGGGGCGGGGACATTTAGTATGTTTAACTACTAACTACTCCTAACAATGTCCTGAAGTCAAAAATTCTCGCATATTCCATGCACTCTACAATGCATTCATTGACTGGACTACAAGAGCTCGACGGCACCACAATTCGAATTGTAGTGATCCGAAGCAGTGAGACTGATGAAGAAACTTTTAACGCGTCGAACATACGATCGTCTTCGAGATTCAACATCGATAGGAGAGGAAAGCGATGAACAACGACAGCATCGACAAGAAACTAATGCTATTTGCAACCGCAAAAGAGTTTTAGCGAAAACTTTAGAACATCATAACATTAGGCTAATGATTGGAAAAAAATAATAACAGAAACTGAATCCCGAGTGAAGCTGGGCAATACATATAGTATATATATATATATATATATATATATATATATATAAAATAAAAATCAATCATAGCTCAAACAGACTCTCTAAGACTTACTAAAATGCATCTAATACAAAGACTTTTGAAAATTATACATATTAGTGCAATTTTAATGAGTTAAAAGTATAGTATATAAAAAAGTTGAAAATCTATGACGCAGTTACCCCATCTTACCTTAATGTTTTCGTCCAGCATTATGCGTTGATTTGCAGTTTTATCAAAAACCAGTCAACAAGTGGATCTTTTGAAATGATCACTACTTTTTTGTTGTTGACAATAGCAGGTTATAACAGTAAGATCCAAGAAAAAAAAGAAATAGAACAAAATTCAAAATACGAAAGTAATATAATGAGGCAAATTAGAAAAAAAGCTGAAAAAAATTATAAGGGTTCTCCTCTTCCAATGCCGTTGTTATTTGAGGAATGATACTGACATAAATCGGAGAGTTGAAAAAGATTCATTCGACCACATTCCGTCTAAAGGTTTATAGAGAATACCTCACTTCTACCCGCACTTGGGTGTATATAATTTAAAGTGGCACTCTAACTAAATTTGATACAAACACAATTTATACATGAAACAATGTTTATTGAATTCGTTGCACATATAGAATTGCATTTACAGATCTTAGCATACGTACTACTTGTACGGAATATATATTAGCATTCAATAAAAATACACTTTGCAATACTCACAACCTAGAGAGTCAAACCAACAGTTCTGCTACGTAAACTTTGGACCCCCTAAGCACAAGCGCCGGTTAACACCTGGAGATGCTTACATCGTAGCTCCCTTAACTCGCTTATCTATCAACCTTAACAACCTTTCTATTAATGAAGCTGCATGGTATTTATACCAAGAGCGTATGCCGAAATAAGCATATCTCAAGCAGCTTCTTTAATTTATTCACTCAAAAGTTCGATTCTTGTGAATCGAATCTTATGTATACCTTACATTGGCCTCCTTCGAAAAAAAAATTAGGTAACTGATATCTGAACGGCTTCAGTTAACTAACTGAAAACGCGTGCTGGTCTGACTTTTTACATAATGGGTGGCAAATCCAAAAAACCTTCCACACGTTGTATGGGGGAAAACCGCCACTCACATTTTACTAAAGTAACCCCGAAGGATCCAGTTGACAGCAACACACAGTGGATTTCCGGAGTTGAGGATACTGGGATGGCCAACTGCGCCCTAGAAAATCTATTTTAGTTAAAAGTGTCAACACAATTGCACAGCATGACATTTCTTGACTGTTTGTAGCTGCTCTACCCCCATTCATAATGCACATGAGTTATGTTTTTTGAAGTTAGTACAATAGTTAGTTAGTTGTTATCTGTAGTTAGTATGTATTTTTTTCCTATTCACTACATGTCCCCTTCAATAATTTATAAAACAGTATGCCGTTTTTTTTCAGTTGCTCACCCCTTCCCCTCAAAATGTTTATACAGTATATACAATGGGGAATTTCAAACCAGTTTGGTTCGACTTTATTAAAGGGTGGGAGTTAGAATAAAACAATTGATACAAAACTTGTTCATGAAGGCAGCATCTTCATTGCACCAGTCAGTCCAATCCGTGGAATCTCTCTTTATGGTCGCAGTCCTAGTAAAGGGGTTCGTTGACCGTGTGGGCATCCTTCGTGCAGCAGGTCGTAGGTCCTGAGGCACTGGTCTGGCTTGACGATGGACAGGAGGTCTCTTGGGAGGAGGCCAACCTTGATGGGCGACAGATATCTTCCGCTTCCAGTACTTATGCAAAGTACCTTTAAAACTGTAATTCTTCCTTTTGATAACCTTTTGTACCTTATGTCTGCCACTTTCATCCTTTGATGGAGGTTTTGTAGTGCACACTTTACTTTTCTTCGTACTTTTTAGAGTATAGGCATTAGAATTTAATGCAGATTCTATTTTTTCAAACTTATACGCCGCATCAACGTGATTAGTTACTGGCTTTATCTCGCTCTTTATGATACGTTTACAATTCAGTTCGCCGATTGTTTCATATTTTTCAACAAACTGACTCTACTTTTTGTATTTGTGCTTATACGACTTCTTGTTTACGACCTTAATTACTTCAGTAACAGCAGTTTTAATGCTGGAACCTGTAGGCGTTTTTTCTCGTTTTTTATCACCCCTAATTTTAGTTTTATCTTCTTTTGACGAAAAAGTCTCTTTAAAACTTGTGACATCAGAATCGTTATCAGTTAAATTCTTTAACACTGCTTCAGTTTTAGGAAGATTTAGCATTTCGTATTCGTGCGTTTTAATGCAAACTACGTCTATATCTTCCGAAGCATCAGCTAAACTACTTACAGTATAACTCTTTGTCAACTTTTCATCCTGATTCTC
This sequence comes from Dolomedes plantarius, assembly GCA_907164885.2. Classification (NCBI taxonomy): domain Eukaryota; kingdom Metazoa; phylum Arthropoda; class Arachnida; order Araneae; family Dolomedidae; genus Dolomedes; species Dolomedes plantarius. The sequence continues at coordinate 72,843,687 of OU015493.1, read as the reverse complement.
AGTCTGGTTTTCATGTACTTTATTTAAAACCATATTGTCAACCTGGCCTACAGCATCCCCATTCGGCTGGGAACTTGAAATAATATCATCATTAAATAGCTAGTTCCAAATATCGTTTAAAGAATTTTTATTGTCGTCAACTAATAAGTATTTACTAACTTCCGTAACATATACTTAGTCATCTACTAAATTTCCTTTATTTACAGATGTGTGAATATCATCTAAAATATCAGGTATAACATTAATACAAGTATCAGAAGATTTATTTTCTAAACCACTAGCATTTGTATCGGCACTATTTACAGAATTTTGTACTGGAATTACCGCATTATTCCAGCTACACTCACTTTCATTATAAGCCACAAAAATACACCGACTTTCACTATTCTCAAAATAATGATTTCTGCTCGGACAAGTTAATACATTTGACCACACAGTTTCAACAGGTTGAATCATATCATGTAAATCAACTTGCCAGTGCACGTAAGGTGCTTGCATATTATTTACTTTAAGTGCACTAATTTCATTGTAACGCCATGAGCTTCTATTATTTTGCCTGCGGTACTGCTTACGCTGCTGGTTTGAAGCTCGCGAAACATTTTGGCGCGGCTGTATAAAACTTCTCGTACCTGAATGACGGTATGGGGTAGCGAAGAAATGCCTATTGTCATGTTTAGCTAAAGCTTGAAGGAGGGTAACCTTGCTTGTAATATTTTGATTGTCCAAAAAATCTTGATCGTTTGGATTCCAACGTTGGATAACTATTTTTAAGACTACCGCTTCCGTCATCCGTTTTAAAATTCCTCACACTTTGAAATCTATTCCATAGCAAAATCTAACGCAGGCTGACCTTTACGTTGCCTTAGCGAATAAATTTCCGCTTCAATTTGACTTTTATTGTCTTTGGAAAAACGCTAAGAAACTTTGCTTGAATGACAAATAGTCAAAAATCAGATTACTGCTTTGCATACACGTGTACCACTGATATTCACTACCTATAAAAGCGGCTAGAGCAATTTTAATTTTATCACCCTCTGGGGAGCATTGTGGCTGAAAGTAATGCTCAATTTTCTTTAGGAATTGGCTTGAGGGGCGCCATTGAAGGTGGCTTCGAATGGCGCAAAATGCCGAACCGTAATTACTCGAGGAAAATTTCCAACAGGGTTTTTTTAAACAACACTCATTTTCAAATAGTATATAAGTACTTGCAACAATTTTATCAATATAAGTACACAGTACACAGTTTAACTTCAATTATGTTGTTCGTTATAAATGTAACTATAACAACCGGGGTATACACTCAAGAGCCAAAACATTATGACCACCTGTCAATAACGAGTTGGCCCACCTTTGGGGCGCAAGATAGCTTCATCCCGCCTTGGTATAGATGCCACAAGTCCTTGGTAGATGGCCGGAGACAGATTGTACCAGATGTTTAAGCAACGGTCACGCAAATCCGAGATATTGCGAATTGATGGTCTTTGAACTCTGAGCTGCCGTCCCATGACATCCCAAATGTGTTCTATCGGATTGAGATCCGGTGAGTTAGGCGGTCAGGACATTAACTGGAATTCAGCATCATGTTCCTGGAACCACTCCAACACAATTTTAGCCTTGTGACACGCAGCGTTGTCCTGTTGGAACATCCCATTTCCAGCTGCAAAAACAGAGACCATGTAAGGGTGCAACTGGTCCGCAGTGATGTTCAGATACCCTGTAGCATTCATGGTCTGCTCTACCATAACCACGGGTCCCAGAGACGCCCAAGAGAACGTCCCCCAAAGCATAATACCGCCTCCACCGGCCTGTGTATGACATACTGTACATTGAGGGAGCAACAGTTCGCCTGGAAGACGTCGTATCCTGACACGGCCATCGGAGTGATGAATGACAAACCGTGATTCATCTGACCAGGCAACTCTCTCCCACTGATCCATGGATCAGTCGCGATGTTCCGGGCCCAGCGCAGGCGCAGTCGGCGATGACGCTTGGTCAGCAAAGGCACACGAGTGGGACGTTTGCTGCGTAGCCCCATATCAAACAGTGTCCGCTGAACAGTGTGCTGCGATACTATTCCACTTGTCCCTGCATTGTATTTCTACGAGCCTTCTAGCCATTACAATCTGCCCTCTATCAAAGTCGATTAGATCCGCAGCCTTTCCCATCACACACAGAAGTAAGTGATAGAATGATTCTTCAGACTCTCCAGCAGCAGTTAAATGCCAATTCCACCTGATCATGTGCCTTCCACGTCATCCAGGCGAATTCATTGCAAAATGTAGGGGTGGTCATAATGTTTTGGCTCTTGAGTGTATATAAACTTTCGGGCGCCACTGTAGAGAATAGCTCACTTCTACCCGCACTTGGGTGTATATAATTTGAAGTGGCACTCTAAATGAATTTGATACAAACACAGTTTATACATGAAACAATGTTTATTGAATATTCTTGCACATGTAGGCTTTGCTTTTAACAACAAGATTCATACGTACTACTTGCACAGATATATATAAATACAGCTTTCAAGAACAATATATTTTTCAATACTCACGAACAGTAAGTCAACCAGCAATTCTGCCACGTAAACTTTGGGCCCCCTAAGCACTAGCGCAGGATAACACCTGGAGCTACTTACCCCGTAGTTCTCTCTCTCTTATCTATCAACTTTAACAACCTTTCTTCAACCTTAACAACCTTTTTTATTAATGACGCTGCATGGTATTTATACTAAGCGCGTATGCCGAAATTAGCATATCTCAAGCTGCTTCTTTAATTCATTCACTCAACAGTTCGATTCTTGTGAATCGAATCTTGTGTATACCTTACACTGGCCTCCCTTGAAAAAAAATTAGGTAACTGAGGTCTGGACGTCTTCAGTTAACTAATTGAAAACGCGTGCTGGTCTGACTTTTTACATAATGGGTGGCAAAGCCAAAAAAAACCTTCTACACGTCGTGTGGGGGAAAACGCCACTCCCATTTTACAAAACTAACCCCGAAGGGTCCAGGTGACACCATCAAACAGTGGATTTGTAGAGTTGCGGATACTGGGCTGGCCAACTGCGCCCTAGAAGATCTATTTTAATAAAAGTGTCAACACAATTGCACAGCATGACATTTATTGACTGTTTGTATCTGCTCTTCCCCAATTTATAATGCACATGTGTTATGTTTTGTGAAGTTAGTACATTAGTGGTTAATTATTATATTATGCAGTATGTATTTTTTTCTATTCCCTACATGTCCCCTTAAAAATTTTATAAAACAACAGTATGCCGTTTTTTCTTTTTCAGTGGCTCACCCCTTCCCCTCAAAATATTTGCACACCATATACACTGGGACCCCCTGATGACGTGACCTGTCGATTACCTCTGTCGTTTTATGGTTCAGTTCCGGCTCTTATGCAGATATCCCCTGATGACGTGACCTGTCGATTACCTCTGTCGTTTTATGGTTCAGTTCCGGCTCTTATGCAGAATCTTGCCGTTGGTGCGTGGATGCCCAGAGTGCTTGATTTCTGTTTGTTTTTTGTCTATTTTAGTATAATTTTTTATCTATATCTGTTGGATTATTTATTTATACATGAAACAATGTTTATTGAATTCGTTGCACATATAGAATTTGCCTTTACAGCAATAAGCTTACGTACTACTTGTACGGAATATATATTAGCATTCAATAAAAATACACTTTGCAATACTCACAAACTAGAGAGTCAAACCAGCAGTTCTGCCACGGAAACTTTGGGCCCCCTAAGCACAAGCGCCGGTTAACACGAATAACCGATAATAATATAATAAGACAAATTAGAAAAAAAAGCTGAAAAAAATTATAAGGGTTCTCGTCTTCCAATGCCGTTGTTATTTGAGGAATGATACTGACATAAATCGGAGAGTTGAAAAGGAATCATTCGACCACATTCCGTCTTAAAGTTTATAGAGAATAGCTCACTTCTACCCGCACTTGGGTTTATATAATTTGAAGTGGCACTCTAACTGAATTTGATACAAACACAGTTTATACATGAAACAATGTTTATTGAATTCGTTGCACATATATAATTTGCTTTTACAGCACTTAGCATACGTACTACTTGTACGGAATATATATTAGCATTCAATAAAAATGCACTTTGCAATACTCACAAACTAGAGAGTCAAACCAGCAGTTCTGCCACGTAAACTTTGGGCCCACTAAACACAAGCGCCGGTTAACACCTGGAGCTGCTTACCTCGTACCTCCCTTAACTCGGTTTTCTATCAACCTTAACAACCTTTCTATTAATCAATCTGCATGGTATTTATACCAATCGCGTATGCCGAAATTAGCATATCTCAAGCAGCTTCTTTAATTTATTCACTCAAAAGTTCGATTCTTGTGAATCGAATGTTATGTATACCTTACATGTTTTTTCACGTGATTATCATAACTAAATAATTTGTGTTCAATCCATGGGCTTGAATCTAAGTGAAATGAGTTTCAAGCAGCAACTGATGGTTTGAATGTGAAACACTTCTTCTCTCCCATTTAATAAACTTCATGCCCTTTCTTCCCTCTCCAGAATCAAAGGAATTTCATTCGGTCAAAGCAATATATAAGGGTGGAAATATATTACGGCTGGAATTTAAAAAGAAAAAAAATAAAATAAAATGAAAATAATAATAAAATAAAATAAAATAAATTAAAAATAAAAAAAAAATAAATAAAAAAAAAAATAACGAGCCCTTATGCACCCATTACAAAACGAAATGTCACAAAGTTGGAAACTTTCAAAGATTAATTTCGAAAAGAAAGAAGTGGCTGAACTTAATGTCCCTGTTTTGAATTATGATTCTCGCACGTAAATGAAAGTGGACTTGTTACAAAATTTTTTTCTGAATGTAGTTCATATTAAATCCAAGGTATATGTGGTACAGAACAGAAGCTGCACATGTATCTAGAGACTGGGTCAGCATAGGAAAAAAAATTTCGTCAATTAATTAAATTCATTTTCATCAAACTGTAAAGTAAAGAACAGTGGAAACTGAAGCAACCATTAACGCAAAAGAAACATGAGTGTGTCTCTGAAGATTCTTATAAGTTTAATTCGAGACTGTCTGAATAGTGCCATTGTGGGCTTATAATAAAATGAATGAATTCTCTGTTGAGTTACATATGACTAAACATATTTAACAGCTTAGAAATCCTTATAAAAATAATAAGGTGGGATTGTCAGTATTTGTATTTGGGCAGAGAGGCCTTAAGCAAGTAGCTTGTGTTGAAATACTCATGCAAATGGCATGTCTGAATTAATTCAGTATAGGACGGTGAGCCCACAGCTCCTAGCAATTGTTTCGCAAATTATAACTGATTGGGTGAGTTCAATATTACCAGACGTTCAGTCGTCATAAAATAGTTACTATTTTTTTTTAATTTTTAAATGATCCATTATAATAATTGTTTAATTTTATTCATCATATTGTTTGTAATTAGTATTCTAATTGTGTTTCTGGTCAATAGATGGCATCACTGTGTAACTTTTTTTATAATTCAAGCTAAAATGTTTTTTTTTATTCTGTTGTTGTTGCACATTCGATTCTGAGTAATGGCAAGAAAATTGTTCAAATTGTTCAGATTATTGTTCAAACTGTTGACAATTTGCAGTCAATTATTCATTTTGTGAAACCTAATTCCGAAGGGTTATTCAGTGTGTCCTGTATTCAACAGTTATGTGTTAAAATGAAGTCCATTATTAAATGCATTTTAAGGATACATGCATGGAACTAAATTTTTTAGCTTTGACTTATTATTCAAGTATTATTCAGATGATGTTAATAGTAAGACATTCCAGTATTATCTTTATTAGAAGAAGTAAAAAGATTGATTAGCTGCACTTAAACAAGAATATTAAATATTTTTGTTAATGGAATCTTAAACAGTCCACTAAGATATAAAATTATATTAATAAAACAACTGACCCCACACCATAGAACGTGAGAGGTATTTGAAACTGCTGTTTAAAGATCTATTATAGAAAATTTGCAAAAACGTATTTTTAGCTAGAAATAATTATACATATTAGATGGAATTATATCGATTATAAAAAAGTAAACGTTCTATACAATTAAAAAAATATATATAAGGAATCGGTCGTACCTCTAAAAAAAGCGAAAGCGATCTCCATATTTGAATGAGAGCTATTTTTGTAATCTTAGACAAAAATGGTATTTAAAGTTTTTTCTTTATTTTATTAAATTAATAATCAGACACATAACTTTCACATACGGACGTTGAAAATAAGAATATTGATCATCAAAACTTAAAAACTGCATGGTCTTTAAAATTTACACTCAGTTTCGAAATTGCTAGAAAAACTTATGCTGTATAAGACACAATACACATTAATATATCTTTGAAATCTTTTGTTCTTTTTATATTTACGAAAATAAATATTATGTCGAAAAATAAGAGGTATGTTTATCATAACGCAATTTTTTTTGTCTTATTATACAGATATATTTTGCTTTTCTATCACGCTGCTTCTCACTGGAAGTATTCATATGCTTTTAATTTTTTAATACACAGGATAACTCTGCAAAAGAAAAAAAAAACTATTAATATTGCATCTCCGGCATTGTTTTATTAGAACTCTGAGTAGAAATAATTTTGAGGTTCATAAACTTTTGGTTGCCGTAGTGAAGGAGCAGGTGCACTCATCATTATCGTCATTCTTGTGTGAGAGGATTATCCCCTGGGTACATTCCGGAATAGAGAAAAGAATAACGTCATTAGCTGGAAGCAAGATTCTTGGTTCTGACTAATCAAACCACAGGTGAATTAATTCTTAACTAATGAATTGCGTAAATATGCACTATATCTCAAATTCATTCTTTTGTTCTTAGTAGTTATGTAATTTATGTTTTCCTCTACATACAATGTTTTGAATATTTATTTTTTCTAATTACAATTATCCCATGGCCAACCTTTTAAAAGGCCAATTTTTTTCGGCCAATTTATATATATACAGCGTATTCAAAATGTGTTTATTTGTGATAAATAAATAAATAAATATATATATATATATATATATATATATATATATATATATATATATATATATATATATATATATATATATATATATATATATAAATATTCATATATACATAAATATATATATACATATATATATATATATATATATATATATATATATATATATATATATATATATATATATATATATATATATATATATATATATATATATATGGGTGTGTGTGTGTGTGTGTGTGCATAGCAAATAATATCACATACTTTCACTCTCACTAAAATTGAAACTTATTATTGATAACACACTGGAGACATATTTTATTATGCTAGAAAAAAACACTTTACTGATTTCCGGTTCATGTTTTTTCATGATACAATCAAATGTTGTGGAATTCACATTTTTCTTTTGCTCAGAAAGAAATCATTAGGAAGAAAAAAAAACATTAAGTAACGATCTTTCGTAATGTTTTAAAGGTAATTTTATCTTCCCGCAGTTAAATGCGTTAAGTCACGAATTTCGTATTAGCTTAAAAGATATAAATTAGAATAAAAGTAAGTGAAGAATTTTAGCGTAGTTTTTGGAGAATGAGCAATTAAATGTTTTACGTTTGAAATTTTTTCCAGTGACGGGATTTTGGAAAACGTTCGGAGCAATTTTGAAAGGGATTGAACAAATTTAACATTTCAATTGATTAGTTTCAGGTCATGAACTGTAAATTTTATTTATGCACATAATGCGCATTGTTTGAGTTACACATTGTTGAAAAAACCTTTAGATCACAAAGTATGTTGTCACTTTTAATATTAACAATAAATTAAATATTTAATAGCTAGATATATAAATTGTCAAATATTCGAAACATAAAGTTTCAAATTTATCAAATATAGTGTATTCAAAATGCGTTTATTTGTGAGAGAGGGTTAATTCGTTTCTTACCTTAACAAAATGATCGTTTCTTTTTTTAAAATCCGTTAGATAGTAGAAAATGATTTATTTTCTGACTTTTTATTTAATTAATGGACAAGTGAGCCGATAAAAGTTTAAAATGGCACAATTTTTTTGTAAACATTTTTTCACTATATTTATACCGCCTAATGGACGAATTTTGGACGTCATAGTATTAAGTGGTGGCAGTAAAAATTATCAGCTTCGAAAATTTGGTCTATTCATTGTCCCAGTGATTCTCAACCCCTGTGCCGCGAGATTCTTGAAGTGGGCCGCCACTGCGAATATACATATTCAAGTGACATCAGCCATGTATTTCAATCAGTTCTACCTTTCTAGCGGGGACTGGCTGAACTATTGGGCATGACTATTACAGTTCTGGACATTAAAATCTGGATCATGAAATGAGAGTAGCATAATCATCTTACGCCCAAATATCTTGTTGCTGTTGTTGCTAATGCCCCTTGGTTGGAGTTTCCATTCACCAGGTCCCAATAGGCTACTGAATTGAAAGGGGCGGTTCCTGTTTTGAATTAGCACCACAAGGGTCGGAGTCCGACTTGGCTAAATGACCGGTCCCGTAATTCTGAACCCAGTCAACTGATGAGACAGGAACAATTGACCCCGGACCTCTAGAAGTAAATGTAAGAACTTGGAGGACATTGCAGCCACGACCTATTTTACGTTTCCCGGCCACAATTAGTGAACACGGTGGTGGATTTGCAGCGACGAGCAGCGACGAGCATCGAACCAGGGACGTTCAGATCACTGGACCGCTGCTCTTGCGAAGTGGACCACCGCGCCCTACGCACAAATATAAATGGAGTTATCGAAAAACAACAAGCTCAAATTTCGCATTAAATGTAATTTGCAGTTAAATAAACATTTTGCTTATTTTGTAATGCGGTTTAATTTTATATTTCACTGAAAATTATTTCGTGTGCTATTTTTAGAAAATATATTATAAGTACATCAATCAATTATCCAAATAAAATTCTTTTAAATCTATCTTATTGTTGGTGTGCTACCAAATTTTTAGATTATTAAAAGCCTACCGAGACGAAAATAAGATTGAGAATCACTGCAATTACTGCTCTCTGCGTTTTCTTCCGTAATACAGGGTGCGGTAGAATGGACTCCCGCATAGCTGAAGGTCAGTGGTAAGGGGGGGAAGGGGGGGGAAGGGAAGACGGTATGAGAGTTTGCAACAGTTTAAAGCAGATTTCCTAGTAGTCAATAAACACCAGGTATTGGTTCGGAGAACATCGCGGTTTCATTATAGAGGCGTTCTTTAACCCTTCAGCGGGCGCGTCAATTTTTTTTTAACACGAGCAGGCGCGCGTTGCACAAAGTGCAACGTATCTTTCAAACTTGATTATTTCTTATGTAATAATCCTTTTTTTTTAAATTGAAAATGATAATTATGCGTTTTATAACAAGATATAAAATGTTGATAATATTGAGATATATTTATAATTAAAGACCAAAGAATGCGAATACAATCACCATATTTCAAAACTGTCTGGTTTTATGCATCTATGGACAACTTGCGAATCGTTTCCTATTTCGTCCAAAATCCTAAAAAACAGTGAGATTGTCCCTCTTCGTTATGTACGGAGTACCGTGTAATAGCTGCACATTTGATCTACTACAAAAACTCATAATTTTGTCGTGCTGCAATCTTGCAATTCAGTATAATCGCGGGTTTACCACGGTTAAAGCGCGACTAACAATGAATGGAAAGGAATACAAGGGTCAGAAAATCAGACCTGCATTAGAAAGGGTGTAGCTATAAATAGAATATGCTTAGAACATTCAAATTTTACTTGTAAAAACAAACCATTCAAAATTACGAAAATGTTGCACTTTATACACGGGCGCGCCCGCTGAAGTGTTAAAAACTACGATTGTGTAATCGCACCATAAAGGGCGTTTAGGACGCACCTCGGGCTCTATGCAATTGTTGCCGTTCCTTATCGAAAAACAACCCTGCGATGAGTTTCAAACGTGACAGCAAGTGAGGCTGCATTAACAGTCGCCACCTGAGTGATTTCATTTTCTATGCCTGGTAGAAAAAAAAAACTAGATTGTTAGTACTTTTCCAAAATAAAAAGCTTTTTTCTCTGTAAATTGTTTCATTCGTTTTTTATTAATATTTGAAGTGTGGGAGTCCATTCTGCCGTAACCTGTTGATTCTTGCTTCTGCCATAATGCTGATTAATTAGATATAAACTATGTCCACTTCATTAACAATCTGTATTCGAGAAAAACGTATCAGCAAGCGTTACTTCATCACCATGATACAAAATAACCACCTGTGGTAATTGATTTTAAATTAGTTTCATAACAATGACACATGAATGGCATGGTTATGTATTTTTCAAAGGATAAGTCATGGGAATGTTATTACATTTCGAATAAAAAAAATGAATAAAAACAAATTATAAATGTAGCTAAATAAAAATAATGCCAAATATAGCATGTGATTGATTGATTGTGTAACAGCGGATGATAGCTTTTATCAAGTCTTCCTGGATGTTCGAATGAAATTTCTAGACCTTTAAATGAATGCGGCATTACAAATATTTACACTTGGACAGTGTGTTACACTTGGTTCCCTATCGGGATCTGATATGAAGAGGTTGGCTTTGGAATTAAGTCAAAATATCAGTCAAGTTGTAATTCGTTTGGACACCTCGGCCCTTTGCGCGTATTGGCCAATGGATATACCTGAAGACTGGCGCTGTTAATCAATTCCTGCAACCTCAGCCATGTTGATTTCCCCTGTTCGGTTTATGTTTCAAACGGACCTGGGCGCCGGACAGACAGTAGAGATCTGCCGGTCAAATTGAGCAACTCCTCAGTCAAGTTGTAAATGAATTTAAAATCTGTAAATTGCTTCATCTGTTCATCTTTTCCCCACCCTCAAAATTTGTCTATAGTATTAAAATAACATTCCAAAGTCAGTATGCTGATGAAGTGTAAGGGAGTTGTTTCTAATACTAAAGAAGTCTTGTTATCTCTTTCACAGATCTGCGTTTCTTTCTGCCTGTTTCTAGTTCACCAAAATTTCCGACAAAGAAATTATATAGCAATGCCCTGGAGATGTTCAGCATTGGAAGAAATAATAATGAATTTAATCAATAAGTTTAGAGTGTGCATTTAAAATCTGGAACCGAGTTTCTTTTACATATTTTGTGTTTTATTAGAAACTATATTCTGACGGACTTAAAAATAAAAATCTCTTCTTATGTCACACTGTTGTTTTTGTATCTCCAGTAAAGTATTTGGAGAAATTTTCTTTTAAATTTTTTTTAGTCTTCAATCTCCATTCATTTCGTCTACACGTTTGTCCTTTGATATCTTCGAGTCAATTGGTTGTATGCAATAATATGGATCGAAACGGTTTGCTTGATACCAGTATCGTTTAGCATTTTCGTTGTTAATATTCGGTATTCCACATGAGATTCCATTGCAGTACAATGACTATTAAAAATATTCTATGAATGATATGTCAATCACCAATTTATAGGATAGTTATTACTAGGCGTACCACATAAAGTGAAAAAAATTGGATTGTTTAACATTGTTCAAAAACTATAAAGGAGTTGGATATGCAATTATTTGAAGAAATACCTGTGATGTATTAGAAAAAGCCGAGATTCTGCTGATGAAATCTGATATGATAAAAAGGGAGCGCTCTAAGAAACATGTTCCTTTGAAAAGAGCTCGTGAGCATGAGACGGATTGAAGAAACCCGTGTAAGGACTTTGCCTTTAAATAAAAGATTGCCAGTCTTTTTGTATTTTATGTTTTAATTGCATTTTTCGACTAAATAAGGCTATTTACGATATACATATATATAGAAAAAAATTAAATTCGTGGGTTCACGGCAACGACAAGGAAGGTCAGACTTAAGTTGCCGCTGCGTTCATTCAAGTCTACCTAGGGCCGTCAGTATCTCCTTGTCTCCGGCTCCAGCGTCACTCTGAATAATTTAATCTCTGAATATCAGAATAACTCACTATCTCACTCCACTGGCGTTCGGCGACTTTATATACTTCCGCCGAATGTTCTCGAAATGTCTGAAAAACGCCGTCTTGTTTTATTCAGTTACGTTTTCAGACGTCTAGGCGCCTCTGGTAAGCAACTCCCCCTTTCGTAGCTGGTTTAATGTTCCGCGAGCTGTCGATAGCACTTCCGGTCTTTATGTCGCCAGGCGACTGTCTGTCTGCTGCCGTCTAATTCAATTATGTACACAGACCACGCGTTGGTTGGTCTTCCTGGAATTCCCACGCACAAAATATTCGCTATTGTACGGGAGACGCTACACCTGTAAAATATAACAGCTAATCCCACACTCAAATTTGCATATATACATGTACACCGTGGTTCGCACATACCTGTTCTTAAATGCCTTAACCCAGCTGCAGAACATACAAAAAACTTATTTCATCTTCAAAAAAGCTTAAATAATTCTGTAAACATTTTTTTTTTGAAAAAGACACCCTTAATTTTTAAACAGACAAAGATTGTCATTATATATGTCCATATGACCGCTATATAGAATTACATCAAGATTGCGCTCAGGAATACCCTTTGAGTAAATTGAAGCCATACGTTCCAACTTAACAATGAATTATATTATTCTTTATGGATTGTTATAATACTCTATCTATATGTTTAAGTTGCTAAGCCGCCTTTTGAGGCAGTCCGTGATAGAAAACTACATCACGAATTTACATCATTTTGGTCTTAAACGAACGATTTTGAAATATTATAGATGTGTCAAAGTCGGTTTTTGTAACCGCAATTTCTATTAATTAGTGATAGTTTACAATTGAAAATTGATTTCTGCGCATGTTCAGTGGCATGTTTAAATCTGGCTTTAGAAACTCACTGTTTCTGCGCATGCTCAGTGACATGTTTTAATGATAAACAAGTTTATTCCGAGGAGTCTCTCTAGATCTCTGTCTGCAATTTTTGTTTTATGTTTGTGAAATATAAGATTAAATCCTATGGAAACTGTTTATTTTGCGCTGTTTAATTAGCGATACTTTACAATTAGAAAAATTGCTTTCTGCGCATGCTCAGTGACATTTTTAAATCTGGCTTTAGAAACTCACTAAGCACGAAGCCGCTTAATCACATTAATTTGTTTCTGCGCATTATTATGATTTTCAACATTTGGCAATGATGTGTTGAGTATAATTTGTGTATTAGTACATTTATTTACTATCTAGCCGTCATGTTGTGACGGGTACCAACTAGTAATATTTAAGATGCTAAGCCGATTTTTTGGGCAGTCCGTGAGAGAAAACTACATCATACATTTATTTCATTTTCGTCTTAAACGAAAGATTTTAATCTATAGATATGTGACACTTTTTTTTGGAACCGCAATTTCTATTAATTTCAGATAATTGACAGTTAAACAATTCCTTTCTGGAATTGCTCAGTGACATTTTTAAATCTGGGTTTAGAAAGTCACTAAGCACTAGGCCACATAAACATGTTAATCTGTTTATTCTGAGGAATCTCTCTAGCTCTCTGTCTGCCATTTTTATTTTTAATTATGTTTGTTAGATATAGAATTAAACCTCACGGGAAATGTTTATTTCATGCTGTACTGAGCTACACAGTTACTGAGTACACATACCAAGTTTTTAGTTAATCATTGAGTAATCATATTCCTAGTTATAAGGTTCAATAGTAATTTTTAAAGTGCATTTGCCTATTTTTAATATTTGTCTATACCAAGTTATTAGTTTATCATTTAGTAATCATATTTCTTTTCATTTGATTCCATAGTAGTTTTTTAAAGTGCATTTGTCTGTTCTTATTATTTGTCTATACCAAGTTTTTAGTCTATCATTGATAAATCATATTTCTTATTATTAGGTTCAATAATAATTTTTTAAAGTGCATTTGTCTATTCTTAATATTTGTCTATACCAAGTTTTTAGTTAATCATTTAGTAATCATATTACTTTTCATTCGGTTCAATAGCAATTTTTAAATGTGTATTTGTCTATTTTTAATATTTGTCTGTATCAAGTTTTTAGTTTATGATTTAGTAATCATATTCCTTTTCATTGGGTTCAATAGCAATTTTTTAAAGTGTATTTGCCTATTCTTAATATTTGATTATACCAAGTTTTTAGTTTATCATCGAGTAATAATATTTCTTTTCATTAGGTTCAATAGTAATTTTTTTTAATGTATATATTTATTCTTAATATTATGGTTTTCAACAATTGGTAATAATTTGTTGAGTAGAATTTGTGTATTAGTACATTTATTTACTATCCAGCCGTCCTGTTTTTATGGGTATCAAATCGTAATACCCTATAATTAAACTAGCAGAAGTATTCAATAACTAATCGTATTGAGTGTTTTAAAGATGAATATTATTTATTACCTTGAAATGTTCGTTCAGTTAAAAAAAACTGATTGCCAGAAAAAGAATAAAGAACAAACTAAAAGCCCCACATCGTCTCATTATATTCGAATAAAATTTGCGTTATAAATTACATGCCCTTTTCCAGTTTAAACTTCAAACATAACCTGAATATCACTCTAGATGCATTAAGCTTGCCTGGCGCTTATTCCTTCAGAAGATTTGAAAATCGAAATGCTTATTTGAATTCCAATACAAAATACACATTTCTGGGACAAAGTGCAGTTGCTCTCAATCATTATTTCTCTTGAAGGAAAGAAGAAAGTTTTTCAAATGTAGACGCATTTCGTTTTTCGAGAAAGCTAATTATGGGAAAAAAAGTTCAACAATATTGAATAACGGTGACATTTCATTCTTTGTAAGTAAGTGAGATTTTTTTTTGCCTGCTACGGAAATTCGTTTGTGAAATTACGTGTACAGCAAAAATAACATGTCCAAATATTCACTATTTCTTTTGGGACATAATTATCGCATCTTGCTCGCTCTAAATTCAGAAAATGTTTATTTCGAAAAGATTTTTTCTTACGTGTAGACAGACAAAGGAAGTTATTATTTTATTTTATTAACAGAAAAGGAAAACATTGTAAATTTTGCTTTTAAGATATTAAATATAGCTTTTGTAATCATGATTTACTTGTATAGTTTATAATGAGAACATGATAAATTAACCTGTGAACATGATTTGCTTGTATAATTTATAATACGAACATGATAAATTAAAATTCGAACATGATTTACTTGTATAATTTATAATGCGAACATGATAAATTAACATGCGAACATTTGATTGGATAATTTACAATGAGAACATGATAAATTAACATGCGAACATGAGTTGCTTGTATAATTTATAATGTGAACATGATTTTCTTGTATAATTTATAATGTGAACATGATTTGCTTGTATAACTTACAATGAGAACATGATAAATTAACATGCGAACGTGATTTACTTGTATAATTTATAATGCGAACATGATAAATTAACATGTGAACATGATTTGATTGATAATTTACAATAAGAACATGATAAATTAACACGCAAACATGATTTTCTTGTATAATTTATAATGCGAACAATATTTGCTTGTATAACTTACAATGAGAAAACGATAAATTTACATGCGAAAATGATTTACTTGTATAATTTATAATGCTAACATGATAAATTAGCATGCGAACAGGATTTACTTGAATAATGTATATTGCGAACATGATTTGCTTGTACATTTTATAATGTGAAAGTGATAAATTAACATACAAACATGATTTGCTTGTTAATTTTTTGTAAAACGCAGGCTCAAGGAAGCCTAGCTGTAGCGTGCCGGCTTTCGGTGCTCAGGTTTTTCGGATCGAATACTGACAAACACCATTAAATATCACTGTGTCTGGGCCGGAAATGGACCCGTTAAATCCGTAGACCCAAAAGTCTCTCTATGAAGTCAGAGAGGGTGGGAGAAGGTACGACCCTCAGATCTGACTCCTGGGGGAGGATCTGTAAAAATTGAGGTGGCACCTGGCTAAATTGGACTCTGACACTTGTGGTGCCGTTATAAATCGGAGCCGCACCCTTTAGCCTGTTAGCCTACTATATGGAACTAGTCTGGAATGATTCGGGCCAGCGGACAATAGAAACAACAGCATAATAAAACGCTAATATAAAATTATATATCAGATTTATGCAATGTTTTCTGATATACACATAATGCAACATATGTAATATCTTTATACAACAACTCACGCTTTGACTATGTTTCTGATGTACGTAAAAATCTACGATAGTTTAGAACAAAGGAATTTAATCATGTTTTCATCATTAGTGGCAGGTGGGTAGGATTAACGCATGACAGGAGAAAAAATGCTTTGTCTGGGAATCGGAGGGAGTTCTTTTGTTACATTCCTCCTCGTAATGTGCTACATTTTCTTAACTTAAGAGGATAATGATGGAAAACAAATTAAGCAAACCCTTTTAGATGTGACCGGGAAAATTAGGAACATGGCATACACGTTATACAATGTGATGTATGAGCTATTTAAAAGGTGTTGATGCATTATTTAATTGATGACTCTGTTTATTTTCTTAAAAATTAAGGCTGCTTGCAGTTTAGCTTAATATTCGAAATAAAATCAAAGACCTCGCATGTCCCATAGAAAAATGTCGTTATAACAAGTGGTCGCTATAGCAAAAATTGGAGAAAAACGTAACAAACTCTCATCATTTGCATGAAAATTAAGATTCTTAAATAAATTTCGTATTAGTATATGATTGTAATGTACATTCTGCTGTTTATTTTGTCATTAATTGGCAAAGAAAATTTTATTAGGCATATTCAATTCCAGAGAACGACAATTAAGTAAAAAGTTAAGTAAAAATTAATGATATTACAAAAATAGGGATCTTACTTACATTTACTACCTAGAAAAATAATCAGAAATCGTTCATTGTGATAGTTGTTTTTTGTGGGAAATTGAGATGTATTTAAAACATAATTTTCCATCAGAGTTAAAGATCTTGGCCAACGAGTGAATTCGGAGTGCTGTATTGGGACTAAATAATCTGCAGGGTAGGTATACGGGATGTAAAAAAAATACATTGTTAAATGGGATTCCATGTGGAACTTTTTCAACCGGTCGTTGTATTGGAATCGTTATAACTAGCGTCGACCGTATGAGTAAAACACAATTTTTAAAATCTATATATATAAAACAGTTCCGTAACTGCCTGACTGATTGACTGACTGAGTGACTGACTGGCAGATAACGCCCAGACGAAACCGTTGGAACTAAAGGGTTGCAATTTTGCACGGTGATTCTTCTTATAGTGTAGGGGTGCTCTAAGAAATATTTTTAAAAAATTCTTCTTAGATTTTTTTAAAATTAAATTTTTAAGCTGTTTTTGTACCATTTTTTTAAGTTTGCATTTAAAACAATAATCTGAGTGTTATAAAATTTATATCCCTAGAAAGATAGTAAAAATTCTTTTAAAATGCAATCTTTTTCGAATTTTTGCCTCCTGTTTTTGAGGAATTTTTAAAAATTAATTTTTAGAATTTAATTTATTAAATGCTGATAACGTGGTTTATTTTCTTTTTGTGATACTTTAATTTTGCGTCACGTGCATAACAACGAAATAAATTGACAATTTTTTTCTAATGCGGCAGATGATTTCACTTTATCCAAAAAATATCAAAATACAGTAAAAGAAATGTTCCGCAAACTGTACTATATTAATTCTACTATATTCTTTAGTATGTTCTATTAGATTTAGTTTCAATATTTTCTTCTACATTATTTTGTATATAAAAATATCCGTTACGATATTTTATAAATGATTTTTTTTGTTTTTTTAGTATTAATTGCATACATTGACTATTGTATTTATTATAAATATATATATATATTTTTTCTTGCCATTAACTGCATACATTGACCGTTGTATTTAATTTAAATGTACCCAGTAGCGAAGTACGGGTATTCATCGTCTATATATATATAAAATGCGTAGGTATGCGTCACAAGAATCGATGATATTTCTACACTCCGAATGGCAACAGCTGCAACTACCAGAAGTAACACACCGCGTGTCAACAGGGATTTACGCACTGAAATCAGAAATGATCGAAAGCGAGTTCAACGATCAAGTGAAAATTGGGGACAGTCTCTAGAAGAAAAGCGAAGAAATAACTCATTAAGAGAGAGCATAAATGATCGCGAATTTAGGCTTAACCGTCGCCGGCGTAGTAACCGGCAGACAGTAATAATTAAATTTCTACACTTTTTCAGTACTTGCTGAATTTTTACTCCCTTTTATAAGTGAAGAAATTTTCACAACAATTTATTATTTGATATGATTAAGTGTGGATATCTGAATTGTGAACAATGGTACAGAGAGTGATGTAATCCACAGTATATTTTAGTACTTACTGAATTTTTACTCCATTTTTTAATGATAAAAAATTTCCCGAACAATTTCCTATTTGATGTAATGATAAAGCGTAGATATCTTAATTTTGGAAAAAAAAGTACATACAGACAGGGATGTAATTTTTTAAATTATTGGTATTTTTTCAGTCTTATCTTTGAGTCTCTGCTAAAGTAATGGAAATTCACATTTTTTTAATCCCGATGTTTTAGAATCAGCCTTATACAGAATACCCATTAACAACGTATATTTATGATGATAGGTAATGGTAACATTCCTTACATATGTTGCTTTCAGTTGAGTTGTTTTGCAAAAGAAAATATAAAACTTAAAGCGACCAGGTTAGTTTTTAAAATTATCTGTTAAAAAGGGAATATGGAAGTACACCACTTTTCAAAATACTTTAAAAAATGTGATAAAGAAATGTAGAAGTGTCGAAATATTTAAATAGTCTACATCAAGAAATTTAGCAAAAATTAACATCTAGATTGCGTTGAGTAAGGATATTTCAATGATAGTAGCTGCATATTCCATTTATAGTGGAACTAGCTGAAAACCCGTGCTGCGCTACGGAGTACATTCAAATTAAATACAACGGTCAATGTATGCAATTATTGCCAAAAATATGTATAAATATATTTATAATAAATATAACAATCAATGTATGCAATTGATGTTAAAAAAACGAAAGAATAGATTTATAAAAAATCTTAACTGATATTTTTATAGACAAAATAATGTAGAAGAAAATATTCATATTAAATATAATTGAACATACTAAAGAATATAAGTAAAGTTAATATAGTACAGTTTGAGTAACATTTCTTTTACTGTATGTTAATATTTTTTTTGGATAATGTCCAATCGTCTGCCGCATTAGCAAGAAAATTTTCTTTTGTCTGCTTAGTTGTTATACACGTGACGCAAAATTAAAAGAAAAGAAACCCCGTCATCAGCATTTAATAAATTAAATTCTAAACATGAAGCTTTAAAAATTCACCAAATATCAGAAAATGGAGGTAAAGATTCGAAAAAGATTTCATTTTGAAAGAATTTTTATGATCTTTTTCGTGATATAAATTTTATAACCCTCGGGTTATTATTTTAAATGCAAACTTTAAAGAATATTACAAAAACAGCTTAAAAATTTAATTTAAAAAAATCTAAGAAGAATTTTTCAAAAATCTGTCCCAGTGCACCCTTACACTATAAGAAGAATCACCATGCAAAATTTCAGCCTTTTTAGGTCAAGGGGTTTGGTCTGTACGTTGTCTGTCTGTTTGTCAGTCAGTCAGTTACGGAACTGTTTTATATATATAGATAGGCACTAACCGTATCAGTCTCGAATTGTGTAAAAAAGAGAAGGAATGATATATAAAATATTTGATATTTGTATGAAAATTCAACAAAATTGCAGAAGCTTTAAAATATTTCAATTATTTTATCTTTAGACAGTATTGATATGATAGTTATTGTTACCTTGACATTCCTCATTCTTCCTGCCCCACCAATGGGAATTATAGATTACTGGTGGCTTAATTCTCAGAAGAGCTCTTGTGACCTTTCGCTGAAAAGTTCTATATGATACGGAGAGCTCAAAATGATTCCATTGCATGCAATAATGACAAACAAAAAACGAATAAAATGGTTTAAACCGTTTTTTTAACCAGTGGCAAGGTCACAATTGCGTTATTGGGTATGGCATTTTATTATAGTTGACATTTTTCTATCCTCTTAACCTACCACTGGGTATGCCTGATTGTTGTTGACTTAATCCTCTATCTATCAAGTTAGCCATTCAGGATTTTCGAGGAAAAGATCTGTCTAATACGAAAAAAGGAAACAAATTGCAAAGTCGATCGCTATATGTATATCCACCCTAGAGAAGATTCTTGGACGTCATAGGATTAAACAAAGGCTGTAAAAATGATAAGATTCAGAACTCTGGTCTACTCATTGTGCCATGCGTTTAGTTGAATAATATATTTCTACGTTTAATATGATTGTATTTTAGCACTAGGAGCGCCGAACTTTCTCCCTTCCTAGAAGAGCCAACGGCAGTCAAATTGACTGCTCAATGAATTTAATGCATATCATAAATTGCAAATGTTTTTTACAACTTTAAAATAATTTTCAATATTTTTAATTATATCTTTTAAGATCTTCTTTAATGAACAATGGTTTATTAAAAAATTATGTAAATTTTCACTTACTTTTAATAAACACATTTTATTGCTTTTCGCAATTTTTATACAACAAAACTTTTTCAACGCTGGAAGTGCATTTTCCGCATACATAATATAAAAACATTTTTTAAACACATCACTTGTTTTATTGTTGTTACAATGTCCAATCTGGAATTGACGTCTTTTCTTTGAGAGCCTAATGCTAGTGTTGGAAATTTCCTAGGGCAATCTTGAGCTTGTTTTCGTCTTCAAATGAAGCTCTCTTAACTGATCCGCTAATTGAAGTAGGAAGCTATGCCTTGAAATATTTTTACCAATTGATTCTCTGTGAATAACATAGGCATTTGATCCTGCCAAATCCAGCACATTATAAAAAACATGCACTGGCCATCTACGTGAAGCAGCCCATACGGAATATTTACGCGTCATCTGATCAACGATATCAACTCCATATTTGGTTTTGTTATAAAACTCGACTGTCTCTGGACGTTTCTTCTTATTATGTGATTCTACAATTACATTTGGATGCAAAGTACTTAGCAGCAAGACATTTTTATTATTTTTACCTTGATAAACAGTCATTGTATACGTAGTTTCTCCATTCTTTAGTAAAACAGTTTCATACAGCTGGACTTTTGAATTCCTTACTTCATGCGGAATCTCTTTTCGATGTCTTCTTACTGTGCCCACAAAACTTGTATATTTCCTTTCTAGTCTTTTAGCCAATGATAGTGAGGAAAAATAGTTTTCAGCTGTCACATTTCTACCTATATTCAGATAAGGGTTTATAGGACGCATTACTAGATTTATAGGCATGCTTTTAGTTTCATCCCTTGATTTATCTTTTCCAGGATATAGAAAAGTATTGCACATAAACTTCGAGTTTACATCAACTAGCAACCAAAATTTTATACCAAATTTGTCGGGTTTATTCGGCATATACCGTATAAATTTACACCTGGCTTTGGATGGAAATAACTGTTCATCCACAACAAGATTTTCTCCTGGCTTATATCAACTAGCACAGTTTTCTATAAATTTAATCCAAATGTCAGAACACAGAACAAACTTATCAGTTTCTCTGTGTATCAACAACTGTGTGCCAGAAATAACAGCATCAAGCTCTTCTAAAGTTATTGCGAAGTTTTCTTCGTTGTTCAGAACTGCCTGTGCTTCCGTGCATTTTTTTTTTATATGGCGTAACATTGATTCATCCTTAAACAACCTCCAAGTACTGGACACATTGTTCCCGACATTTCTTTTTCCATATGGTGTTGGACCTGAAACTTCTTTTAGCACATTTAGTGCTCCATATTTTCCAGCTTTCATTTCTGAAGCAGATATCACAATCCACGCGGTTCCATCTTTCGAGACATATATAGATCCTTCCTCGTGATGTTTGAAATAACATTCTCTTCCCCGTCCATATCCTGATTTAGATGAATAATGCCTCTTTGATCCTTTACCTTGTCCATTACTGGAACCTACAATTAAAAAAAGTATATGTATCGTTTTGACAATAAATGAGTCATTATGTTTTAAAAATGAAAGTACTTCAGAAATTGTCACAAAAAACAACAGTGCATAAACATAAACATTCCTTACCTGTTTCAGCAGATGTGGATGCCGCAAGTACTATTGACGAACTATTTACTGCAGAAATTCCGATGGTCTGACTATTTTGGCCAGAAGGTTGCTCGTCCATGCTTTCTTCAGAATCACTAGAACTACTTTTTGCTTCAAAGGTTTGTGGATACTCGTAATCCATATCATCATCAATACTACATCATCAATTGGTTCTTCAACATCAGATTCGTTTTCAGATAGATCCTGTAAAAGTTTTGCAATTTCCTCTGGACTAAGAGAACGCGATCTTCCAGTAGCCATTACAGTGCGCTTGAAAGATTCAAATGCCACAAAAAGATAAGCTGACTCAACTACTGCAAACTATGGACTGTTACATTTCTCCAAAAAGGGGTGGACGGTAGAGAGGGAAGGGGAAGGGGGGGAGTATTTCCTCTTGTAAAGAATCAGTGAGTGAATATAATGTGTATGGAAAATATATTTCGTAGAAAAGTTGTTTTCCTCGAGATGAATCAAGATAAACCTACCCAATTTTACTAGCAGTCAATTTGACTGCTCTTGGCACTTCTAGGTATAACTACAAATAACTTTGTTAATTTTAATTTCATTCGATTAATATTTCATACCAATAATTTTTGAGGTTTTTTTAGGAAAACTCAAAAAATTGTGAGTTTAAGAGACAGCGGGTTTTATTACGAATCCAATTTGAAAAACGAAAACGGTCAAAATGACTGCTCTGGCGCTTCTAGTGTTAAAAGTGTCAAAAATGCTATGTATCTAGGTTTCTTGTTCTGAGGAGTTTCTATGGTATTTAAAAACATGTCACTCAGTTTTAGCATCGTGGGGGGCAGAGTCCTATAACCATGCTGACTCTGCTTTTCTGGTCAAGAAACGCTTACGAGCCAGTAAGGTCTTTAACACCGATTGCATATCAATATTCCATATGCATACCGCCGTGATATGCATATGGAATATTGCATATCAATGGATTCCTATCCACTGTGGTATACTTGGTAACGGGCGAGCTGATTATTTTCCTAAAGAGGGTTGTAGGTTACCACAACTCGTATACTCTTTCTATTATTTCCAAGCAAGTGCTGAGATACGTAGATAAGCAAATTTAGGAAGGTAGATGAAAATATACATAAAAGACAGGACGCGGGTGACACTTGGAGTGAACTGTTGTCTTGTCCTATCCATCGGGGCCTCCCAAGACAAATTGCTGTGATAAGTTTTAGAATAGGGAAGTGTCATTTTACGTAAACACCTGCATGACTTACTACCTCCAATGTTCTGCTGGAGAACTAATGGATTTTAATCACGTTTTAATGTGTTCTTCTCTTCAAGACAAGCACTTTTCAGTCGCAAATTTTTATAATAGAGGTATCCCCTACTGGGCTGCCCACAGGGAATTATGGTCACTTGACTTGTAGAGTATAGCTCACTCCTAACCGCACTTGGGTGTATATAATTTGAAGTGGAAATTTAAATGAATTTGATACAAACACAGTTTATACATGGAATAATGTTTATTGAATTCGTTGCACATATAGAATTTGCTTTTACAGCAATAAGAATACGTACTACTTGTACGGAATATATGCACTGGAGTGCCACTGAATTAGGGATACCTACCTAGTAACGAGTTGGGCCTCCTCTGGCCTTGAAAACGGCTGCCACACGACCAGTCATAGATTCAACAAGTTTCTGGAAACGTTCCACGGGAATGGCTTGCCAAATATTGGCTAAAGCTGTCCATAATTCAGTAAGGTTCTTTGGTGCTGTGTGATGGCCTTTCACGCCTTGTTCCAAAACATCCCAAAGATGCTCAATAGGATTTAAGTCTGGGCTTCTAGGTGGCTAATTCATGACAGAGAAGTCAGAGGAATGCTCATCCAACCAGCCAGTAGCCAACCGGGACTTGTGAGAGGTACAGTTGTCTTGCTGGAAAACTCCATTACTGTGCGGATAACAGAACAGCATAAACGGATGGAGGTGATCACCCAGAAACTCTAAGTATCGAATTGCATTGAGGGAGTTTGGTACACGCACCAAATATCCCAAACTGTGCCACGGAAAAACACCCCAGACCATGATTGAGCCACCATGCCCTTGTACAGTTCCAGCCAGGCATGCAGGATCCATGGCTTCATGAGCCTGACGCCATATTCTCAGCCTCCCGTCGGCGTTAAGTAGTCGGAATCGAGACTCATCACTCCATGCTACTCGTTTCCAGTCCTCTACACAACAGTCTCTGTGCTCTCTTGCCCAGGCAAGACGTGCAGCCCGATGGCGAGTATAGAGCAATGGTACTCTCGTAGGTCGACGGCTCCCGAAACCCATACGGTGAAGCGAGCGTTGCACAGTCCGTTTACTGACTGTAAGACTGGCACCGTCATTAAATTGGGTGGTAATTTGAGCTAATGTTTGGCTTCGTGGCTACGTACAAAGCGCCTGAGCCGTCTGTCACCACGCACTGTCAAGGCTAATTGCCCTTTGCAGTTTGCCCGATCGCTAGTTTTTTTCCACCATCCATGTATTCTTGGTATACTCTTGACAATGTCGACCTTGAAAATCCTAGCTGTCTGACGATTTCGGAAATTGAATGGCTCATGCGTCGCGGATCTACGATTTCTCCGCGATCGAAGGCGTCTAAATCAGGCAGTTTACCCATACTGGCAATTCCAACAACTAATTCAGAACAACCACAGTACGCGCTATATATGCAGTTACCACAGCGCCCTCACTTGCGCATACATGATGCGTAGCGCTACACAATTTGCATAGGCTTTGCTATCCCTAATTCAGTGGCACTTCAGTGTCACTTAGAATTCAATAAAAATACACTTTGCAATACTCACAACCTAGACAGTCAAACCAGCAGTTCTGCTACGTAAACTTTGGGCCCCCTAAGCACAAGCGCCGGTTAACACCTGGAGCTGCTTACCTCGTAGCTCCCTTAACTTGCTTATCTATCAACTTTAACAACCTCCTCACTTAATCAAGCTGCTTGGTAGTTATACCAAGCGCGTATGCCGAAATTAGCATATCTCAAGCAGCTTCTTTAATTCATTCACTCAAAAGATCTATTTATGTGAATCGAATTTTATGTATACCTTACACTGGCCTCCCTCAAAAAAAATGAGGTCGGAACGGCTTCAGTTAACAAATTGAAAACGTGTACTGGTCTGACTTTTTACATAATGGGTGGCAAAGCCAAAAAAAACCCTTCCACACATTGTTTGGGGAAAAACACCACTCCCATTTTACAAACTAACCCCGAAGGATACAGGTGTCACCATCAAACAGTGGATTTCAGAGTTGCGGATACTGGGCTGGCCAACTGCGCCCTAGAAAATCTATTTTAGTTAAAAGTGTCAACACAATTGCACAGCATAACCTTTCTTGACTGTTTGTAGCTGATCTCCCCCAATTCATAATGCATATGTGATATGTTTTGTGAAGTTAGTACATTAGTTTGTTAATTGTTATCTGTAGTTAGTATGTATTTTTTTTCAAATTCACTACATGTTCCCTTCAAAAATTTATAAAACAACAGTATGCCGTTTTTTTTTAGTGGCTGACCCCTTTACTCTCAATTTTTTTTTCACAGCATATACACTGTTGAATTTCAAACCAGTTTGTTTCGATTTTATTGAAGGGCGGGAGTTAGAATAACTCAAGACTTGTTACTCCTGAATGCAGCAATTTCTTTGCACCAGTCTGTCCATTCCGTGGAATCTCTCTTGATGGTCGCAGTCCTAGTAAAGGGGTTCGTTGACCGTGTGGGCATCCTTCGTGCAGCAGGTCGTAGGTCCTGAGGCACTGGTCCGGCTTGACGATGGACAGGAGGTCTCTTGGGAGGAGGCTGTACCGTAATAAGACAGCTAATTAACAGGAAAAACAAACTTTATTTTATATTGTCGAGACGAGGGCAACACAACACAAAAATTAGTGTGGAACACATCACACTATATCGGTAGCATAATATCTCAACAGAATCGAAAAATTGATACTTCTTTTTACACTCAAACACGAACAACACTTCCTTTTCTTTCCGCTCGTCCCACGCTACCTCACTTCAGTTCCGTTCCCTAGCATTTCAAAAACCGCATTCCGGGTCTCGATCGGGAGGTCGTCACAACTCGTCCCCCCTCGAAAACTTTTCTAGAGTTTTTACGAAGGAAAAGTTAGTCAGATGGTATACAGGACCATCAAATATAAAATGACCACCGAAAAGTTCATTTTCCTTTACTAAAGGGAACACAAACAAGTACCAACTGATTAAAGTTATTAGGGGTCCACACACAAAACAGCAACAAAAAAACTTAAATGTAACATGTATTTAACGAAATTCAACTGAATAAAATAGATTAAATTCAAAATATTACCAATTTTACTACTGCATAACATTGTCCTGATTACAGAATCATAATTTTATTGCACAATATTCATCAAAACATAACATTTTCACATTAATATACTATCCAAAACAAAAACAAATTAAACAAATAAAACAAAATAATCGTGGGCTATATATCACGATTATTTTGTATATATATATATATATATATATATATATATATATATTTTTTATTATATATATATAATAACAAATACACTACTACATTTTTACAATACTCTTTTCCGGTATAGGTATAGCCCTGTAAATTTAGAGAGGCTCTACTCATTTCATCTGACAGAATGTCAATTAAAGATTTTGTCTCCTTCGGACGGTTGATATTTGTGCCATGTTTGCCAATTATATGAGGGTGGAAAACTGGTGTTATTGTGATGTCTGCATAGGCAACTTGTGTTTTAAGTTCTTTAGTCACTTCTTTTAATTTTCGGCAAGCTCCCTTATCTTCATCAGGGGTTCCTTCTGCATTATTGCTGTCATTCCCATCAACAAAATCCACTTGAACTTTAGTTAAATCATTAGCGATCTTCTTAATATTAGCTCCTCTTTTCCCAATAATGTGTTTGTGAAGCCAACGGGGAGCATCTACATGTTCAGTAACAACACTGTTTGTCCTCGAATACACAAGTATATGAGCAGGTCCAAACTTGTCTTTCTCACCCCTAAGCTTTATTGTATTAGATCGGGAGTCAGGAAGTAGCATCTCAACAGATACACCAGTTTCAGATAAAATTTCTTGAATTGTTTGCCCACGTGATCCAATTATATTTGTGTGCTGATTTTTAGAAACCTCTACTGACACTGCTACACAATTTCCCTTCCTTTCCTCATAGATTTTTTCATCCTCAGCCATAGTAAACTCACTTTTGTTTACTGATGGAGGAGGGATATCCACTCTGGCACCAGTTTCATTTCTAATCTTATTTTCAACTTCATTGAAAGGTTCGGAAATAAAGGGATGGTAAACTCATGGTATATCAATACGTTCCAATGCCAATTTGTCCTGTTTCTCTGGTATGAGCTCAATTTCATGCCCAGCTTTGTCAATACCATCTTTAGTTCTAGTAATCTTAATCAAACCCTTATATTCTTCTGGGTGGTCTTCCTGACATTTAAATAGTAGACTTTTATCGATCATAAGCTTCGATCCTTTGTTTTGGCCTTTTGAATCTTCGTTAACAACCTTAAAAATGGACAGTAATTCTTCACTATCATTCTGGGACTTAGAAAACTGCTCATGGTCTGTCTTCAAGAGAGAAAGCTCATTTGAATTGGTTTCTACTGGAGGCAAAAATTCGTCATCTATGATTAAAGAAGTGTTGTTTTGCTCTTCGACGTCCGTTACAAATTCCTCGTTGGATTCTTCATTTTGAGCACCCTTATTTGGCTTAGATTCTTGTTCAGGGCCTAAACTCTCTTCATTTTCTGTATTTTCTCTTTCCTTTTGGGCGCAAGTCTGCACTGCGCTAAGATGAGAAATCGAAACCTTTCCCACCTGTAAATTCGATAATCTGGCTGCAGTTCAATTTCCTAAAATATAACGTCCCTTATCTAATTCACAACGGACAACTGCGGCTTTGGTATCAATGCTACCAAATTGTCCAGAGATTCTAACCTTTGCCAACGGTAGACTTGTCGGACCTTCGTCCAAAGGCTTCTGTACCCAAATAGTTTCGGCTGTGTACATCTCGGGAGAGACATATTTCCTACATATGACGTCTATCGTGGCACTTGAATCTCGAAGAACAGGCATGGTAAACCCATTTACTTCCGCTAATGTTGTAAAAGGACTTAGCAAACTCTCCCCTTCTTGCTCCTCACAAATTTGGTTTACTTGTTCTGAAGTTTTCTGAGCCTTTAATTTAGGACAAGTCGGTCGCAAATGGTCCATCGACCCACATTCATAACACTGTAAGGGTTTTTGCCGATCAAAATATTCATATCTCTGACTTTTCCACACGTCTTGCTTTCCCTGATCCCTTTCATTTTGTCCAGATTTAGCTGGAAATTTCTGATATTTTCGATTTCCCTTTTCGAAATTATTGCTAGTCTTCCTTTGTTCATAGGTTGGATAACTTTCGGATTTCCCACTCCCCCGTACACTGTCATATTCGTCCAACATCTCAGACAGTTTTGTAGCTGAAGTTATTTTAGTCCAGTTGTCAAGAAAATGTTCCCGAACATCATAGGATACACGTTTTTTTATCTGGTCTGTAACCATCAGATCCTTCAGCAATTCAAAAGTATCAATTTCCAACCCTTGTATCCATTCTTCAAGGTAGTTTCTTAATTCAAAAGTTAAATCTCTCCATGAACTATCAGACTTCTTTTGATGTTGCACAAACTTAACACGAAATTTCTCGGGGCTAAGTTTAAAACGCTTTAGGAGCAACTCTTTGACGTAATCGTAACTGTCCGTCTTTTCCTCTGGCTCTCTCGCTATAAGCCGGATGATATCCGGCGGAAGAAGGGGTAGCAACTGTGTCACCCAATCCTGTTTTCTAACATCTGCCCTTTTTGCCTGGCGTTCGAAAATACTCAAATATAGACTAATATCTTCCTCTTTTGGATCGAATTTTTGAAGAATTTTCTGAAGTATAAAATTAGTTCGCGAATTCGTAATTTGCTCCTGATGAGAAGTCTCAGTAACGGATACCTGCATAGTTTCAATTCTTAATTTCTCCATTTCGAATTGGAGTTTCTTTTCTTCTAGTTCAAATTGGCGCTTCTTTTCTTCTTTCTCCAGTTCGAATTGGCGATTCTTTTCTTCTAGTTCGAATTGGAGCTTCTTTTCTTCTAGTTCGATTTGGCGATTCTTATCTTCTTCTTCAATTTTTAACCTTCCAAGCTCAAACTGGTTTTTACTCTCTTCTAACCGATTTTCCGTTATACCTTCTAAACGATTTTTCACATACTCCTCTTCATAGTGCCTAGATTTTTTTATTAATATTATCAGGTCTGTTATCACTAATTCTTCACTTATATTTTCCCCCATCTCAATGGCCAAAGTCTGAAGATCAATTTTTCTTGCTTTGCAAAGAAAAGCCATGGTAAAATAGTTCAAGATTAGTTACACTCAAAATTACTTAAAATAACACTTGAATAAATCTTTTTTTTTTTGACACAATATAAATTTTAGCATAAGATACAGAAACCGAAAGTAAGTACAATTTGTTTCCTAGCAGGAGTTTCAACTCAAACAATTACCAGCACAGAGTGTGCTAAACCGAAAGTAAAGATAATTTATCTCCTAACAGGAGTTTTCACACTTCATAAATGTTGCTTACAATTACATCAGCACATGGCGTGCCACAAAACCAAATTTATAATAACAATTCTATAACGACAGCGTGATGCTTTCAAAACCGAAAGTAAGACAATTTATCTCTTTGATGGAGTTTTCCCACATAAATAAATGTTGCTTACAATTACATCAGCACATGGCGTGCTATAAAACCAAAAAAATAAATACAATTGTACAACAAAAGCGTAATGCTTTCAAAACCGAAAGTAAGGCAATTTATCTCCTTGATGGAGTTTTCCCACATAAATAAATGTTGCTTACAATTACATCAGCACATGGTGTGCTGCAAAACCAAAAATATAACAATTGTACAACAAAAGCGTGATGCTTTGAACCAAATAAGCACGTGGTGTGCTTCAAAATTTTTAGTTACACCAGCACATGGCGTGCTACAAATTTTTATCTATATCAGCATATGGCATGCTACAAAATTTTTGCTATACCAGCACATGGCGTGCTACAAGTATCAACAGTACCAGCACGTGTCGTGCTACAAAATTTCAATTATACCAGCACATTGCGTGCTACAAAACTTCGTGTATATCAGCATATGGCATGCTACAAAATTTTTGCTATACCAGCACATGGCGTGCTACAAAAATCAACTGTACCAGCACGTGTCATGCTACAAATTTCAGTTATACCAGCGCCTGGCGTGCTACAACAATTACTAGTGAAATAACAATTTTTTTATCATATAGCATGCCTCAATTCACACTCAAAAGAACGTAACCAAAACAAAACAAAAAAAAATATATCATACAATAATTAAATTTCACCATTTCCCCTAATAACAAAATCACTTTTGGTACTCACCCCTCACGTGGAATGTTCTCATGCCGCGGCTGCCACCAATTTTAGCTGTACCGTAATAAGGCAGCTAATTAACAGGAAAAACAAACTTTATTTTATATTGTCGAGACGAGGGCAACACAACACAAAAATTAGTGTGGAACACATCACACTATATCGGT
This sequence comes from Dolomedes plantarius, assembly GCA_907164885.2. Lineage (NCBI taxonomy): Eukaryota > Metazoa > Arthropoda > Arachnida > Araneae > Dolomedidae > Dolomedes > Dolomedes plantarius. The sequence continues at coordinate 72,812,860 of OU015493.1, read as the reverse complement.
AGCATAATATCTCAACAGAATCGAAAAATTGATACTTCTTTTTACACTCAAACACGAACACAACACTTCCTTTTCTTTCCGCTTATCCCGCGCTACCTCACTTCAGTTCCGTTCCCTAGCATTTCAAAAACCGCATTCCGGGTCTCGATCGGGAGGTCGTCACAAGGCCAACCTTGATGGGCGGCAGATATCTTCCGCTTCCTGTACTTATGCAAAGTACCTTTAAAACTGTAATTCTTCTTTTTGATAACCTTGTGTACCTTATGCGTGCCACTTTCATCCTTTGATGGAGGTTTTGTAGTGCACACTTTACTTTTCTTCGTACTTTTTAGAGTATAGGCATTAGATTTTAATGCAGATTCTATTTTTTCAAACATATGCGCCGCACCAACGTGTTTAGTTACTGGCATTATCTCGCTCTTTATGATACGTTTACAATTTAGTTCGCCGATTGTTTCATGTTTTACAACAAACTGACTCTGTTTTTTGTATTTGTGCTTATACGACTTCTTGTTTATCGCCTTAATTACTTCAGTATCAGCAGTTTTAATGCTGGAACCTGTAGGCGTTTTTTTCTCGTTTTTTATCACCCCTAACCTTAGTTTTATCCTCTTTTGACGAAAAAGTCTCTTTGAAACTTGCGACATCAGAATCGTTATCAGTTAAATTCTTTAACACTGCTTCAGTTTTAGGAAGATTAAGCGTTTCGAATTCGTGCGTTTTAATGCAAACTACGTCTATATCTTCCGAAGCATCAGATAAACTACTTACAGTATAACTCTGTGTCAACTTTTCATCCTGATTCTCAGTCTGTTTTTCATGAACTTTATTTAAAACCATATTATCAACCTGGCTAATAGCATCCCCATTCGGCTGGGAACATGAAATAATATCATCATTACCTAGCGAGTTCCTAATATCGTTTAAAGAATTTTTACTGTCGTCAACTGATAAGTTTTCACTAACTTCCGTAACACATACTTCGTCATCTACTAAATTTTCTTCATTAACAGATGTGTGAATATCTTCTAAAATATCAGGTATAACATTAATACAAGTATCAGAAGATTTGTTTTCTAAACCACTAGCATTAGTATCGGCACTATTTTCAGAAATTTGTACTGGAAATACCGCATTATTCCAGCTACACTCACTTTCATTATAATCCACAAAAATACACCGACTTTCACTATTCTCAAAATAATGATTTCTGCTCGGACAAGTTAATACATTTGACCACACAGTTTCAACAGGTTGAACCATATCATGTGAATCAACTTGCCAGTGCACGTAAGGTGCTTGCATATTATTTACTTTAAGTGCACTAATTTCATTGTAACGCCGTGAGCTTCTATTATTTCGGCCGTGATACTGGTTTCGCTGTTAGTTTGAAACTCGCGAAAAATTTTGGCGGGGGTGAATAAAACTTCTCGTACCTGAGTGAGGGTAAGGGGTAGCGAAGAAATGCCTATTGTCATGTTCAGCTACAGCTTGAAGGAGTGTAGCCTTGCTTGTAATATTGTTATTGTCCAAAAAATTTTGAACACTTGGATTCAAACGTTGGATAACTATTTTTAAGATTACCGATTCCGTCATCTCTTCTAAATATTCCACACACTTGTAAATCTTTTCCATAGCAAAACCTAACGCAGACTGACTTTTACGTTGCCTTAGCGAATAAATTTCCGCTTCAATTTGACTTTGATTAAAGGTCTTTGGAAAAACCCTAAGAAACTGTTGCTTGAATAACGAATAGTCAAAAATCAGATTACTGCTTTGCATGCACGTGTACTACTGAAATGCACTACGTCTTAAAGCGGCTAGAGCAATTTTAAGTTTCTCCCCCTCTGGGGTGCATAGTTGCTGAAAGTAATGCTCAATTTTCTTTAGAAATTGGCGTGAGGGGCCGCCATTGAAGGTGGCTTCGAATGACGCAAATTGCTGAACCATAATTACACGAGGAAAATTTCCAGCAGGGTTTTGTTCTACAACACTCATTTTCAATCAGTATGTGAGTATAACAACAAGATACTTTCACAATTTAGTTTCATCAATATCAGAGAATACTACAGTATAAAGTTCAAACTTCAAATATGTTGTTCGTTATAAATGTAACGAAAACAACCAGAATATATATAAACTTTCGGTCGCCAGTGTAGAGTTTTTTCTAAGGGGCACTCTATTTGAATTTGATACAAACACAGTTTTATACATGAAACAATGTTTATTGAATTCGTTGCACATATAGAATTTGCTGTTACAGCAATAAGCATACGTACTACTTGTACGGAATATATATTAGCATTCAATAAAAATATATTTTGCAATACTCACAACCTACAGAGTCAAACCGGTAGTTCTGCTACGCAAACTTTGGGCCCCTTAAGCACAAGCGCTGGTTAACACCTGGAGCTGCTTACCTCATAGCTCCCTTAACTCGCTTATCTATCAACTTTTACAACCTCCTCACTTAATCAAGCTCCTTGGTATTTATACCAAGCGCGTATGCCGAAATTAGCATATCTCAAGCAGCTTCTTTAATTCATTCACTCAAAAGTTCGATTCTTGTGAATCGAATCTTAGGTATACCTTACAGACTTTTCCCCGACGTAGAAAAAAGTTTTCTCATCGTCGGAAAGGAAATGAAAGTTTCCCTCAAGAGGGGCTACTGCGACTTAAAAATGTTTGAAAACCAGTTGAAGGTATTTTTACGTAACTTAACTGAGAATATAATAAGTACTGCCTGAATGAAAAAACTCATAAAATAGAGAAGGAAATTTTAATGTTTCAAAAATGTTCTGTGAAAATATGAAAGAAGTAATTTCGAAATAAATCACTGAATATTCTTTAATAGAAGATGCAAGATCTGATTGACTCCTCGTGAAATGTAACTTTTTGATTCATTTAAGGGCTTCCCCTAACGATGCACCATTCCCCATATTTATTCCCCATTTGAGATTAATATTTGGCATCCCCTAAGGTGAGGTTTCACCATTCTGTTAAAAGTTACTGAAGGCAGAAGTTCGAAAGTAATTTCTGAGACTCTAAAATTAGATTTCGATAATAAATCATCTTTCAAAGAAGAATAAAATAAAAACTTCATTAGTGCTAGAGAAAAGCGTTTGCAATTATCGAACTAAGCATCCACAATGAAATTAGAAAAAAATAAAAATTTATTTTTCTACTCAACGGGAAAAGGTCTTAGGATGAATGATATATGGATTTAGTCGAGAGTGTAGATCAGGCTCTGATTTTTCATTAGGCCCGGGTCTAGGGGCCCCTGATTGTTGGGGGCCCCCAAACATTTTTTATTTTAAAAGAAATGAGAGAAAAAAATTCAATTAATTTTTTTTTTATTTTATCTTTTTTTAATATCAATTTTTTATATATCCTTTCAAATTTGATTGATTGGTTCATCATATGTATAGTTATATGTATAGTTCATTATATGTTATTTATAGTGTATATAAGGGATTAATACTTTTTTCTGGTTGCAGTTTATAGGTGTTTTAATAATGAAGTTAATATGTTGCATAGCTTTTTGTTATTTGATTATGTTCTAGGCTTCTACGCTTCAAATAGTCAATTCCAGGTAAAATGGTACTTCGCAATGATTCATGATTATTTTTTGTGTATCAATTTTGGATATTTTAAAACCCACATCAGTGTTAGGGGGCCCCCAGCCCGAGTTGTGCCTATAGTCCAGAATTTTCTAAATCGGGCCCTGGTGTAGATGGATTTTCCAAACTGGGATAAGAGAAAAGGTCACAATATTTGTACATAAAGTGCAAGATAAGACTTCAAATGACATTACAGCTCTGAAGCCATAATAATTTATTTAAAAAAATGGGATAGATGGTAGGTTCTCAAAACGAAAGATGTTTAAATGGTTTTCTTGTTATTAAGGTTTTAGAAATACATTAGCAGACTTCCATAGTTACGTGAATGGCTGAGTCTTAGTTATACACCCGCACACGCACCCGCACACACACACACACATTTATATATATATATATATATATATATATATATATATATATATATATATATATAGCTCACCCCTTTCAGCAACGTCAAATCTTTAAAAAAAACGTGATTTTTCAGGAGGGTGATTTTAAAGTTTAAAGTTTGGATGATATGTATTAAAAATCAATATTAATTCTATTTTCTAGCAGCTACATATTGAGCGGTGAGATATGATGATTTTACAGGGATATAGTACTCTTTCAGGGCATTCTGAAAAAAGGCATAACTAAAAATCGCCGATTTTTGAGATATGACGGTCTTGAAAGGACTGAACGATATATATATATATATATATATATATATATATATATATATATATATATATATATATATATATATATATGTGTGTGTGTGTGTGTGTGTGCATGTACTTGGGCTAGCATTCATTTGTGTGTGAAGGCGAGAATTACATTTCATTAATTACCATTCCTGATGGTATAATTTTAAAGAATAGATGCAATGCTTTGATGGATCACCATAATATTGGGTACATGCATGCTGACCAGCACATGTAATGCGTATGACAATCAATCAATCTTCATTATAACCATGAACGCTAAGAAAGTTCCTGAGGAAAGGTAGCGTTTAAACGCCGCAACGAAGTACACTGCTGGCCACCCAAATTGCAACACCAAGAAAGACAAGAGATATCACAACAAAATTTATTTTGTGGATAACATGTTCACCAAGTATCAAATGATTAAATTTATAGACTTCTGTGAAGTGTGGTTCCTGCCAAAATCAGTAGCCAGAGTAGCCGCCATTGTTGGAGATCACCGCTGCCACACGCCTCGGCATTGATTCAAAGAGACTTTGGATGAGTTCTTGGGGTACAGCAGACCAAGCAGCTTCCACACGTTGCCAAAGTTGATCTGCTGGGGCAACTGGGGATAGAATCTGGGACAATCGTAGAGCAACCATGGACCACATGTTTTCTATCGGCGAAAGAACCGGAGAGCGAGGCGGCCAGGGAAGCAATTCAATCTGGCGATTGACGAAGAACCGTTGGACAATGCGTGCCACGTGTGGTCGCGCATTATCCTGTTGAAATATGGCTGTGGGCAAGCCCTGAAGGTAAGGAAGGACAACTGGCTCCAACACCTCGGAGATGTATCGCTGGCTGTTTAAAGAACCGGCAATGCGTACTAGAGGTGTGCGAGAGTGATATCCAATACCGCCCATACCATAATACCCGGTGCAGGACCAGTGTGGCGGTGCATAACGCAGCTGTTCAGCATCCTCTCTTCACGGTGCCTCCAGACTCGAATGCGACCATCGTGGTGTTGCAGACAGAAGCGTGACTCGTCAGCAAAGACAATTTCATTCCATTCTGCCGTCCACATCCTTCTGTCATCGCACCATTGGCGGCGGAGACGTCTGTGGTTCTGAGTCAAGGGTAGACAAAGCAATGGACGTCTTGCGGACAGACCACTCTGCTGTAAACGGCGTCGAATGCTACGCGCAGACACTGGATGATGCGTTACAGACTGCATGTGGTGTGATATGGTTCGTGATGTGACTGAGCGATCCGTCACTGCCATGCGCACAATTTGCCTGTTATCACGTGAAGTGGTGCGCTGAGGTGGATGCGATCGAACACGCCGGTCCGTCGTACCCTCCTGCATCCAACGATCACATATCCGGATTACAGTTGTTTGGTTTCGTCCAACACGACTACCGATTTCCCTGAAAGATAATCCACAATCTCGGTAGGCCACTATCCTTCCTCTGTCGAACTCGGATACTTGTTCAAAAGATGATCGCTGTTTTCGACGAGGCATAATTGATCGTTTTTTTCTTAAAAAACCACAAGAAAAACACAATTGCCGAACTTGAAATCGTCGAAATCTCCAAGCCTTAAATATCGCTTTGAAGTGGTTCCACATGCGCGCGTGATGTGCGTCTGCGCTGAAATTCTAATCATTTGCATATCTCACCTCCGCTAATGTATGTTGTAAATTTCATGTTATTTGCATGTTACCTTCAGGGTGTTGCATTTACAGTGGCCAGCAGTGTATTCACTAAAATTTTTAAGTGACAATTAAAATTAAATTAATGCCATTTGACTTACCATTGTTATTTTCACCGACAAGTGGGACATCGAACAAGATAGCATTAAGAAGTGACGTTATGAAACTCGTATTGTCATTTTCAAGAAATAATAAAATTTAAATTCACACCGTTTAACCTCCCAAGGTTATTTACTTGGATAGTCAACCTTTCGGTAGGGTTATTACTATTCTTCAGGTAAGGGAAATAACATTGCTATGTATACCCATTCTATATTATCAGCATATTAATATAAAAATTTATAATTTTACTTAGTAGTGTGATAATTTTAAAGTTACTATTAAAATACTAGTTGCTTTAGATGCTACGGATGTTATCGTATTGCTAGTGATGTTATCGTATAGATATATGTAATGGACGTTTCGATGGTTGCAGTGCAAGCCTAATGAAAATAAATAAATGTAAACAAAAATACCCTATATCATTAACGAAACAGGTTTTAATCGTGATACGTAATTTTCGTATTTATGAAATAGATACGAATTAATGCGAAATTTGCCGGTATGAGCGAATGAATTCAAAAATTATTATTTTACTTCTTTTCGGCAAAATCTAGCTGATAAACGGCATTTTAAGCGAAATTAGGTAGTAATAGTAATAATTTATTAACATAATTGCTTATCTAAGACCATCCACGGTGTTTAATTTAGAGATATCCCTCTCTCAATTTGGTTATTACTTATTGCTAAAGACTTAAGGAAGGCAAAGTGGAGACTACTACAATATTAGCTATTTATATATATATATATATATATATATATATATATATATATATATATATATATATATATATATATACACTGCTGGCCACTGCAAATGTAACACCCTGAAGGAACCCTGAAGGAGTCTGGAGACACCGTGAAGAGAGGATGCTGAACAGCTGCCTTATGCACCGCCACACTGGTCCTGCACCGGGTATTATGGTATGGGGCGGTATTGGATATTACTCTCGCACACCTCTAGTACGCATTGCCGGTACTTTAAACAGCCAGCGCTACATCTCTGAGGTGTTGGAGCCAGTTGTCCTTCCTTACCTTCAGGGCTTGCCCACAGCCATATTTCAACAGGATAATGCGCGACCACACGTGGCACGCATTGTCCAACGGTTCTTCGTCAATCGCCAGATTGAATTGCTTCCCTGGCCACCTTGCTCTCCGGATCTTTCGCCGATAGAAAACATGTGGTCCATGGTTGTTCTACGATTGACCCAGATTCCATCACCAGATGCCACAGCAGATCAACTTTCGCAACGTGTGGAAGCTGCTTCGTCTGCTGTACCCCAAGAACTCATCCAAAATCTCTTTGAATCAATGCCGAGGCGTGTGGCAGCGGTGATCTCCAACAATGGTGGCTACTCTGGCTACTGATTTTGGCAGGAACCACACTTCACAGAAGTCTATAAATTTAATCATTTGATACTTGGCCAACATGTTATCTACAAAATAAATTTTGTTGTGATATATCTTATTCAAAATTAGATTATTCAGAATTAGAAAACAAAATATTTATCACAAGATACTGCGATGTCCTACTCGACGATCTCAGGAGATGCCCTACTCGGCGATCCCAGCGAAGTAAAATTGTACATAATTGGTTCCTTGTCCTAAATACAACCTACAAACGTATTCCATCATATAAACTAAAAATATATAGAAGTTGTCATCTTCAGTTATTGTAATATACTACGAATACAAAATATAATATCACGCGTGCAAATAATCTCAAGTGCAGTAATCTAGCGAATATTATAATACGTCATGCTGGTGGGCTGAATTTCAAACATCACATTGCATATCGGGCTTTATATCCCGTTTCCTCAAACTAACTTAAATAAAAATAAATAAAAAATGGCTGATATATGATCGTGGCTCTTTATAGATGACAAAGTGTAATTTTAAACAGATAAGTCCTGAGAGATATTATTAGATATATTAACACAATAAACCAAAACTCTTTATATAACAATTATACTTTTTTCATTAATATTTAGAGAAATGTTTTATGGTCCGTGTATTATTCAAACTCGGGTTATACCTGGGTACCCAGTTCTAAAAAAAAGTATGTACCGGAACTGTTATTTCAGATTTTTGTCGAGTATTGCAATCCCTATACACATACGTTTCATTTTTGACCATCTATAAAAAGCTTGAGACAGTTCAGAGAATCTCCTATTCTGTCTTTATATGGTAGACTCGTTAGTGAAGCGAATATATTTGTTCATAATTACAAGACAAAAAGAACTTTTTATATACTACCTTTTTAAATTTTCTGTTGAATCATATAAAATTGACAATTCTATGTATTAATAAATACTTTTTAAAATTTTTTTTTGATGAATTATCCCATCAACTTGAAAGAAAATGTTCGGCCTGCACTGTGCAGAAAATGCAAGGATGTACCGTGAACCACGTAGTTATGTAACTCCGAAAAAAATCTTCGCCAAGGGACAACCTTGTGTCGCATTAAGTCGAGTTAGAACCTTGGAAGGAGCCATATTTCAACAGGATAATGCGCGACCACACGTGGCACGCATTGTCCAACGGTTCTTCGTCAATCGCCAGATTGAATTCCTTCCCTGGCCGCATCGCTCTCCACATCTTTCGCCGATAGAAAACATGTGGTCCATGGTTGCTCTACGATTGACCGAGATTCCATCCCCAGATGCCACAGCAGATCAACTTTGGCAACGTGTGGAAACTGCTTGGTCTGCTGTACCCCAAGAACTCATCCAAAGTCTCTTTGAATCAATGCCGAGGCGTGTGACAGCGGTAATCTCCAACAATGGCGGCTACTCTGGCTACTGATTTTGGCAGGAATCACACTTCACAGAAGTCTATAAATTTAATCATTTGATACTTGGTCAACATGTTATCTACAAAATAAATTTTGTTGTGATATGTCTTGTCTTTCTTGGTGTTGCAATTTGGGTGGCCAGCAGTGTATATATATATATATATGCGAATAAATGCGAAATTTTATAGATCGTAATTTTTTTTTTTGCAAAATTCCGATATTTTTTACGCGAAATTTACGTACCCCTAGGTAATAACCATGAAAATAAGTTGTGGCCGAAAAAACATTTATTAATTTAACGAATAAAACATAGTAATTATACCAAAAGTTTCTTTCATAATTGTGCTTTAACATTTTCTATGAAAAGATCGAACAAAAACAAGAAGAAACAAATTTCATAACTACAAATTAAAAATCTTACATTCAAGCTGAAAGACACAATATTGTTAAAAATCAATTATATATTATTGCCCCAAAAATCGATACTTTATTGGATGTCATTCCAAAACGCTGCATTTAATAAACGATCTCTAAGAAAAATCGTAATATATTGATTCGTGTTCATCCATGACTACTTGCGAACTTATTCTATTTCGAAAAGAATGAGAAAAATTTGGATTTACTGATAAAGAACACCGTGATAAATTACTTTAAAATTGAAGCCATGAGAATATTCAGATCACGGATGAAATTTTGCAGTGAATTCATTATCCATTTTCGTTTGAACGAGCAAAAAATAAAAGTTTAAAAAAATTGTGCTGTGCTTTGAGAACATAAATTCGATCTCTTCCCAAAAATCAATCAGCATTTCATTATCATGTTGCATTTTGGAAGTGGTGTTGGTAGCTATTCATGAGAATTCTTAGAGCCATTTCGTGGAAATTTATTGCGTAAATAATATCGCAAAAATTAACTAATAAGTATGCCTGGATGAAAAATCCCTATTCCTTATAAGAAGCGTAGATAAATGGTCTATTTATGCGATTGTGTGAAATAATTATCCCTCTGATCTTCTGGTTGGAAAAGCACTTACATATATAACAATATACCTAGAGATATATGCAGATTTTATATCTAGTTAGCTGGATAAATAAATTTTGAATTTTGAAATTGTAAATCAATATAAACTAAGATTACATTATTACGTATACACGCATATATATATATATATATATATATATATATATATATATATATATATATATATATATATATATATATATATAAACAGAGAGTAAGAGAAAGAGAGAGAGGTATGACAAACGGAAGGAATGAATCATTATGGCAGGCGATATCTTGGGTTGTAGTCGTTGGCTTGAGTAGTTAATTATTCCAGTCAATGCAGCCCAGTGGACGGGAATAATGAGTTTATAAACTGGTAAACCCTATGGATATTTAATTGTTTAACATATTGTTTGAAATATAAAAGACTCGAAAATATTTACACAGTTTCAAATAACGGAGATAATGCATAGAAGCTTTCGGATCAACTTTTTTTCAATACGCTAAAAGCCTCGCAGTTCGCCTCCTACACCAACTCAGTGGAAAGTTAGTTTCGTTTGTCCGCGTGATCATCTCTAGTGCGCGCGCGCGCACACACACACACACACACACACACACACTTAGCAACACACACCAGTGTGTGTTACTAAGTGTGTACTAAACACACTTAGTAACACACGTTAGTGTGTGTTACACTTGGTAACACACGTTAGTGTGTGTTACACTTAGTAACACACACACACATGTGTGTGTGTGATTTTACATAATTTCCGAATAAAGTTGGTAAAATTAATAAATAAGCCAGAAATTTTTCCTTTTACACGCGATTATGTATATCCTTAAATGAATTTGGTAAGTTTGATAAATATCGCGGAATATATTACTTTTAAAGCTATTTTTGCACAATTTCCAAAATAATTCATAAATTTAATCTATATCCTGCAATTGTTGTTTTAATAAAGTAACATATATTTAAACAATCTTTAATAAATTAATCAAAAGTACATTTCTTGTTTTCGTAATATTAGAACGATTTAATGAATATATAGAACCCAAAAAAAAGTCCGTATTAGCTTAATATTAGTATTATGCGTGCAAAAATATTTTTTTTTTAAATTGGGGGATTATGTAGAGAGCTCCAATATTTCTTACCGATTATACAAACAGGGCAAACTATCATGACATTTTGAGTTAAGGTGATTTTCACATTTTATTGCTTTAGAATTTCATTGAATTATACATTCCTATACTTGATCACCCTTGATAATACTGAACTCCGGGAATTAATGCTTTTCTTTTGCGCTCCTCAACAGACCGAATGGTACATGCTTGGCACATATTTGGTACTTGGCTGAAAGTGCGCTAAATGAGCTGAAGAGAGAGGGATTTGATTCAATATGGCTTCCACAATGAATTGATCAATCTTACCGAGTTTTGTGGTCATTTTCTTGATCAATGGTTCTCAACCGGTGGTACGCGTAGCCCTTGGGGGTACGCTGTTAACTACCAAAAATTATACAGAATTATATTGATTCATGCTAGAATTTAATTGTGACAAAAGTTTGAGTAAAGATTTAAAACTGAAAACTATCAGTAAAGCAGCAAGCAAACACGTCGCTTGTTACTACTGTATTTGTGGCTGGAGTAAATTGTAACAGAAGTGCGCAAGTATGCAACACAGAGTCATAGACAGGGAGAGCAGTGCTGTCTACCGGCACACTGTCGTAACGACAAGTCACCCCCACCGCGCTTTCGGCCACCGTACATTTATTTCCCTCTTTCGCCATTCTGTCTGTGTATATTTAGTCATTAACTGCTCAGTCTCAGTAACTTTCCAGTTTCCAATCTTACTTTGTGCTCGGGCATATTGCAGTAGTCATAGCTAAAGGTCGTATACTTTGAAAAGTTTTTATGTATTTAAATGTAAGGCCGTCCGCACACGGAGAGACTCAAAGGAAACTGAACTGGTTAGCGACTGAAATTGCTTATCGGTTGCAAACTCGTTAGTGATGCGGCTCCGCACACGGGTCGACTCAAAAGTGATTCAAATCAATAGTTTGCGACCTGTCATGGAAGGAAGAAAATCATTATTCCGGGCATTATTTTTAGTTAAATTACTATCAGAAATCAATTTATTTTAAAAAATCGTCACAATAGATTATCTTTGATCAATCGTTTAAAAATGGACTGTATATATGGGCGCACATATTCCATACAACAAAAAACGTTAGAATTTCATTTCATCGCTAGGCAGAAGTCACGCGACTCGTGTACGTCATTTGGCAGCTTGTCAAAAGAGCGGCTGTAACATAGATTGTATAATAACACGCACAACGCAAGAGAAACTGGCGACTGATGTTGCTAACGACTCGACACGTTGAGTTGCCTGCGACTGATTACAAACGCGTTGCTGACGGGTTTGTAACCAGTTGCGCCGTGTGCGTGGCTCCATTCAATTACATAGGTTACGACTCATCACGGACTGCTTTGTAATTGGAATCGGTTATCAGTTTCTTTTGAGTTGCTCCGTGTGCGGACGGCCTAAGTGTTTATATTTATTAATTTTCGACGATGGATAAATGACTTCTTTGTGCGCGGACAATTGAACTTTAAATAATATAACGCATTTTAATAAAGTGTTTTTGTTGGGGGTATGAATAGTTAATATACACAAAAAGGGGTATGTGGGTAGGAAAAATGTTGAGAACCCCTTTTCTAGATGATAATTACGTATTATTCCTAAAGTAGTGAATACACTTCCCGATTATGGAAAAATTACCCACAAGAATTTGAAATTCTGGATACCTTTTAATTATGAAATGTGTCCTACATTCATTTTATTTGTCACCAGTTAAATTTCGGCTTATTTTATTCCCAGGCATTTTCGTTAGATGGCAAATTGCGATTCTTGAGGGTTATGATGGTCCATTTACGAACAATACGCAAATATTCTGGAATATCTCGACTTGTATTATTGAGCGGATACTGAGGGTGTGTGGTGTAGTTATTAGCCTTGTCATTACTTTATAGAAAGCATTGATAATTTTTTCATATTCTGACACCATATATATGAAAACACCATGAAAGAGACTGAATAAAGGATTTTTTTTTTTCTGAAGTGATTTTCTTCACTAGCGTTCTAAAAATTTTTAATTGTCGTGTATAGACATACACAAGATAACACATGTTTATATATAAATTAAGATCATATAAGATTATTTCAAATCTTTTTTAAAACGTAAATCTATAAGAGAAAAATTTCTGGTGCATGAAAAATCAGGTTGAAGTGTTTTTAACTTTAGGTAACGTATTTATGGCCTACCCAGTGATTACAACTTCGACATAAAACGTAACATGGTGAAAACTGTGTTGTAATAAATGAAAACGATCTGGATGTTATTAAAGTAATATATTTAGAGAACGCAGAAAATACATTCAGATAGAACAAATTATTCGATAATTTAAAACAGCGTAGTTTTAATATTTAATCCGTTATATCTTGCAGCAAAGTTATCTTTTGAATTTGTCACTTTGTCAATCAAAGAATTTTGTCTATTTACAATTGCATATTTAATGCTTTATCACACATAATTCCTTTGAAAAAATATCTGTGAAAGAGAGCACAGCCATGTATGTATCATTCTTTTTCCAGCACAGGGCCTAGACTTAAATTTCTTTGAGACGCCAATATTGCTTTGAGTTCGAGGGTCGAGATGAATTTATAAAGGCTATGTTGCAGTATTTCAATTCTGGAGGGTATATAAATTGTAAGCTTCATCAATACCCACCACTTTATTCATCCGAACGTAGGATTAGAACAGTATTATACAACCATTACGATAAAATGCAATGTCTGACAGATAGCATTCATATGTAACTTGCAAGGTGTTCCCGATAGTTGTGTTGAGAAGTACTTTTAAGTTCAAATAATCATTAAGAAATAATTCCTCGCTGGAAAATAAATGCTTGATACGACTAAAGCATATACAAGTGAAAATGAGAAAGTTTTACATATACAGTATTTCTATTCTAAAAAAAAGTAACTCCCGCTGCCGCTGTCAAAAGCTTGTCACGCTATCTCCCCCGAAACCGTTTTAGGTATGGGGTCGCGAGCGATACCAATGGATGCAGATAAAGGAGGGGGACCAAAGTAAGACATGTCTTATCTTCGTCGGGCTTTAATTTTTTTTTTATTTTATGTTTTGTGGGAAAATATTGACTTTTTCATCTTCGGATTAAGATAACTCCCCAAAAAATTATCATAAAATTTTGATCTACAGATAGAAGGGGAGAAGAAGTAATCAGATTCGCTATTCAACATGAAGCTATAATTAGAAACAGCCCAGAGAGTCTACCCACTTATGATGGTCCGTTTGGAGTAGGCTGGCCGGATCTAACTATTACCATTGGTTTAGAGGAGGAGAGAATAAAAAACTGGAACGTCATAGACGAATTTATTTATACTGATCACAACGCTATTGTGTTTGAAATCATGAATAAGGAAACAACTTATACAACCAAAAAGAGCAATAGATGGCATATTAGACAGCTACATTGGTTAGACTTCAAAATAGAATTAAAAAGTGAAATAAGAAAAGTAGCAGAAAATAAAAAGGAAAAAACTATTGATGAAATTGTTGACGATATAAATACAATTACGACACAGTTATGCGTAAGACATAGAAAGAAGATTATTAAAAGAGATAAAAATCAAGCTACTTGGTGGACCAGAGATTTAGAGGCTAATAGGAAAAAAGTTAGAGCATTAAGGAAAAGAGCTCAAAAAGAACAAAATATTATAGAGAGAAATAAATTGAAATTAATTTATAAAAAAGAAAAAGCGTTATATATGAGAAATATTAAAGGGACAAGGAAAAAAGCGTTTAAAGACTATTTAGAAAGCCTAACCATAAAATATTCGCATGGTAAAATAAAAAGCTTGATTGGGGAGAGGAAAGTAAAAGCCCTAGAGGCAATTCAAAAGGAGGATGGAGAACTCCTGGAAGAATTTGATGACATTGAAGAAGCTCTTACCTTACATCATTTTAAATATGAACAGGAGGAGGAATACAATGACAGTAATATAGAGGGCAATGAGGAAACACAAGAACATATGAGCTCAGGGACTACTGAGAATGAAAGTTATAATGATAGGATGAATGATATTACTATCAATGAAATTGACTATATAATAGGTACTATCACTAAAGATAAGGCCCCAGGTTATGACGGGTTTACAATTAGCATTATAAAAGAGGTCTATAAAAGTAATAAAAATTTAATAAAATATCTGTTTAACAGATGTTTAAAAGAGCAATACTTTCCAGAAAAATGGAAAAAAACGGTGGTCGTTTATTTTCCGAAACCAAACAAAGATTTAAAGAAGGCTGGTTCTTACAGGCCCATATGTCTATTACCCGTAATGAGTAAAATATTGGACAAAATATTAACTAATAGACTGATCATTCAATTAGAAACTAAAAAGGAACTATCTGATAAACAGTATGGGTTCAGAAGAGGCACCAGCACTTCCCATGCCCTTTACAAAATACTAACAGATATTAAGGAAAATAAAGAAAACAAGAATCATACTTGCATTATATCACTCGATATACAGAACGCCTTTAATACTGTCAAAAAAAATATCCTTATCAACAAACTAAAAAGTCTTAATCTGGAAAAAAATTTTATGGGTATATTGATAAGTTATCTGACAGACAGAAAAATAATTACGAAAAAGGGGTTAATCAATTATAATATCGGCGTACCGCAGGGTTCTTCACTGGGTCCAATATTCTGGCTTGTCTTCATTAATGACTTGCTTACCGAATTCAACAATAAAGGAAATGCTAAGATTCAAGCATTTGCTGATGATCTAATCATATTGATCAACTCACCTGTTGTATATAAATTTACTAATTATGCTGCGGAAGCTCTGGGCCAATGTCATGACTGGATAGCCAAAAATAAATTGAAAATCAGTATTGAGAAGTGTTGCTACACCATTGTTCCTAGCAGAGGTCAAATCACCAGAAAACCAACTATTAAAATCGGAGACGACACTATTAAATATCAAAAAGAAATTAAATATTTGGGAGTATTCATTGACACAAAACTTAACTTTATGGGACACTTAGAAAAGGTCAATGAGAAAGCCCTGGGACTATTTTACAAGTTAAATAGAATATCTAAAAAAACTTGGGGAGCCAGGCCTGGGATAATAAAGGAAATTTACGAGACAGTAATTGAAAAAATCATACTGTATGCTGCAGAAGTGTGGTATAGAGACTATGGAAAAATGAATAGTAAATTGAAGCAAATACAGAGACCCTATCTATTATTCATCACTAAATGTTATAGGACGGTGTCTACCGATGCTTTGAATATACTGGCAGGGTGTGTGCCATTAAACCTTAAAGCTAATACAATCAAACAATTATTTAATCTTTATGATAACAAAAAGGAAATTGAAATTAATGGAAATAATTACAATACTAATAATACATGCACTAGAACTAGAAATATTAGGAAAGTGAATGAATTGGTCAGATTTGAGTGGGATAAACAACTCAGACCAAGTACAAATATTAGAATATATACACTGACGGATCAAAAAAGGATCAGAAAACGGGCTCTGGAGTGGTAGTTTACGAGAACGAAAATATTCATAAGAAGATTATGGAAAGAATAGAAGGTGCCAACTCCTATACAGCTGAATTACATGCGATTAGAATGGCAATAGATTACATATTAAGAACAAATATCAAAAAGTGTGATCTTTACACGGATTCTCGTAGTGCATTATATGCACTTAACACATTAAACGATAAAGGAGATATAATAAATGATATCAAACAGAAAATTATAGATAATAAATTAGTAATCAAATTTCACTGGGTAAAAGCACACATTGGAATTAAGGAGAACGAAGAAGCTGATGCAACAGCGAAAGAGGCTACGAAATTAACGAACATCAATCATAAATATAAATGGACAAGAAATAAAATCAAATATTTATTAAAAAGGGAAGAAATGAGAAGGTGGCAGGATTATTGGGACACCAGCACGAAGGGCAGAGTGGTGAAAGAAATTTATAGTGAAGTCAAGAAAGAAAGATTAATTTCAAACTTTTATTTAAATCAAGCCATCACAGGACATGGTGCCTTTGGCAGTTACCAAAATAAATACCACAACAAATCTGATCAGTGCACTTGCCAATCTTTACAAACTGTTGAACATTGTTTATTTGAATGTCCGGACTTAATACAATACAGAACCCACTTACCTTATAATGCTCTAAACTGGGATAGGAAAAGATTTTTTAACGATTTTTATTGTAAAAAATATATATGCAAAATTGTCTCTGTACTTTTGGACCAACATTATTCTTTTCCTGATTGAATTTCTCGTTTTGTTTTTTTTTTTTTTTTTCCATTTTCTTCATTCTTCCTCTGGGTGTTCCTGTGCGTACAAACTCAATAATGAAACAATTACTTGGTGGTTTTAACTCTTTTATTTAGGCAAAGTTATTTATACTCTATACTCTGTATAACTTATGAGAGTCTTGATAGTTAGTTGCTGGTTTGTACGCTCCCTTGCCTGAGCATTGTGCTTGTAATCTATTTACAAAAAAAAAAAAAAGGGGAAAAAAAAGAAAAATATATATATATATATATATAGTTATATATACTTATACAAAATTGCTTACAAGTGTCGGATTTATTACATTCGACTATATAATTCTAATGATTCAAATTCTATGTATTAATGAATAACTTATGTGTTTTCTACTTGTATGGTAATAGTATATACCTCAATATTACTTTTATCTAATATCTACTTCTCATTACTACTTATGTCCGTACAAAAAAAAAAGGAAAGGAAAGGAAAGGAAAAAAAAATATAATAATAATAATAATAACAAGGGAAAATAATATAAATAAATAAATAAATAAATAAAATAAATTAATAAATTAATAAATTAGTTCTAATTTTGTGGTGCGTTATGGTACTTAACTGCTGTAAAATAATATGAAACTGGCATTATATTGGGGAAAAAAAAAAAAAAATTTTCTTACTAAAAACAAAAAAAAATTTTGGGATTTATTGTCTCGCTTTAATTGTTGGATACCGTTTATATTTAGCTAAATTTAACTAATTAACAGTGCCAATTGCTGGTATGTTGGTTTTAAGTCCTTATAGTTTTTCTTGTGTTCGAAGTTGCTGGCGCAGTTTTGGACCTTCACTGTTATTCTAAGGGTGAGGTACCGGGTTCGGGCCCCGCTGATGTCGTGTGGAACTAATCTACTAGAAACGGTTTGTTTTTAGTATTTTTAATATTTAATGCACTCTTGTCACCTAGTACTTTAAAAAAAAATAATAAAAAAATATATTTAATTGGCTATTTATATTTATTTAATTTAATCTAAATACTACTAAACAACTTAAGACTTATACTTCACTATTGGTTGTTTCCACAGGGGGCCTCTGGTGCTGTGGCCTGGTATCTACCCGATTTAAATATGTTTGTATCATGTAAAAGTTGTGTTTATATTCCCAAAATTATTTTATACAATCAATTTCTTGATTACTTTTATTACTTTGTAAATTAAAATATGTAGAATTCGTCAAATTTGTAGTTACCGTATGGAAATTGGTTATTACGTGTTGTTTTGCAGTCTCTGACGAGCCAAAAAAGGGAAGGGAAAATCCTTGTACTTGAAATGCGTTATTATTTGAAAATAAATAGCATTTATTTATAGTTAACACTGTGGGGTTGCACCATTTGCTGTAAATCTTAATAAAATGTTAAAAGGGCTTCGCTGACAAATTGTCAATGTAATAGGCTTAATGACTGTCACTGGGTATATTCAAACTTTAAACATCATACTTAGTCAGGCTTAGCAAATTAACACGTTATATACTAAGATAACAAATATACAAATAGGAGCAAGAACTTACCAAAACTACTACTGCTTATCCCGGGATTTAGTGGGTGAAGTGCACAAATTGAAATTTGCTACAATTGATATCAAAATACAATCAGTACAAATGTAATTGCTTTTTGTGTATCCAATCAATATTCTTGGTCTAGGAGCTGTGCTGCTGCTAATTAATATGATATGGGGACTATTAATTAAATTTAAGTATGGCCCTAAAATAAAATTAAATACAATGGGAATTATTAAATTGTTTTAATTAATGAATTCTTGCGTTGTTTATTTAGAAATAGTAATTAGTTGAGCAATGTGTTTATACTATGTGTATAAGTGCAAATACAAATTTTAGTTATCGTGGTGGTTAGCACAGCGGTATGGCCCCTAGCAGTTTGTCAATGGTTGAGATGCCGTGTTCGGGCCCAGCCGATGTCGGGAGGAATTCGTCGCTAATAAATGGTGTCATGGTTAAAGAAAATAAAAAAAAAGAGAAAAAGTAATTAAGGATTGTTTGTCCCCTTAAAAAAAAAAATAAATAAATAAATAAATAAAATAAAAGAAAATTATAATTTAAATTGGAATTTATATAATTATGGTTAATTTACTACAACAACTGCTCTATAATTTAAATGTTTCCTCCGGGCTTTGCTGGGGCTCGTTCCTGGTATTCCTATATTTATTGTATTATAATTTGGGTGCTGCACTAGGGCACTAATGTTTAAATTATTATAATGCGTCGATGTAGTGATACAATTCTGTCACTTATTGTTTGAAACACTTTGAAATTAATATAACTATTGGTACTATTGGTCTAATTAATTATATGATAATTGGCACCTGTTGTAATTAAGGTTAGAATTGTCAATGAAATTCTAAGTGTTGTGCACTACAATTCTATTACAAATTTATATTGTACTATGATTATTGTCATGGGGAACTATATTGTTAAGCTCACAGAAGCTTTTCCCTATTTTTTTGTATAGTAGATTGTATTATTGTATTACTGTGTAGAATTTAACTTATCATTGTTTCCCTTTCACAATGTGTTAAGAATTTCTGTGGAAGGAAAAGAATAAGAGGAGGAAAAAATGTTTCTTCTGTCTAGCGATTGTCATTAATAGGAGTAGTGTTTGTTATTATCGACGGGATTCAGATTGAGAGGCGTTTTAATTTTGCCGATTTTTCCCTGCGGGCCCTGTTGGGCCGGCGGGTTTACTGTCGGTTGACTGGTTTGGAGTATATTATTGCCGATACGCGAAAGCGTGGGGGGCTGTGGTGATGGTTTCTAATTATGTTTTGTGGGAAAATATTGACTTTTTCATCTTCGGATTAAGATAACTCCCCAAAAAATTATCATAAAATTTTGATCTTTTCACAATCTAAGACTACAGACATTTCTCTTTCTAACTAGACTTCATTTGTTTAAAAATATTTTAAAACAGACTAATATTTTCATCAAAAAAAGAAAAACAGTTTTTCAAGAAATATTGTCCCATATGTGGATGTAATATCGATGCTCCTCGAGTTTTTATCTTACAAAGAATATATTTACATCATCTGGAAGCTGAAAGCTTTCTTACTCCTATAAACCTCATTTCAAGTTTCTATCTTAAAATTTCGATTTTAGTTGAATTTTAAAGCTGATAATTCAACAGTGATGAAAAGACCTTTGCATAAAGGTGACAACAATAAATGGATGGAAGCTGTTACATTGCCCGAGAATCACCCCTATGTATCTCGCTATTAGCCCTAACAGAGGAGCGACCGTAGCGAGCCAAGAGGGGAAGCCCCTAGTGCTATTTAAAAGAAAAACTGTTTTGCAAGAATAACATGTCGAATGGACATTGTCCATCCGGGTATCAATACAAAAGCATTTTGACGTTTATAGTAATTCAGTTGTCACAAATGTTTATATTTTGATGCAACGCTTAGTTGGGCACGCATTGCGAGATGAAATACTGCAACTTTGTCGTGTACATTGTGTGGAATTGCCGATTAAGAAATCTTCTTCCGTTTTGTGCAGTGTTGTTATGCATATATACGGCATGGATACTCCTGCTCTGTGCTATTGGTGAAAGAAACATATGTTTTCTTATCGGAGAATTCCACTATAAAGAAGTCAGTGAAAGTCGCGGTCAGTATTGGCGAATGACTAAATTATAAATGCCTTCTGCACTGGGAAAATTAAATTTCAGCTTCAACGAAAATTTCCAAATATATCTCACCCGGCAAGAAAATTGATACAAGTCAAAAAATGGCAATTTTGAGGTTATATCATTGAAAAATATGTATGAAGTGCCCCATCGTGCACGAAAACCGACGCATCTCATCTCTATCTTTTGTGTACCTGAGGGCAGTTGTATCAGTTTTATTGCAAGGCTAGTTCAAGCTGTATAGCATTCTTTAAGTTGATTTTTCTCAAATGGTGCATTTTCGAATTGTGCCACTTTTCTTGCTGGGGTGTGATAAATGAACTTGTGTGTTCAGGTATATATTCCAAATTGCACAATTACATTTAGTCCTTTTTATCATCAAATGAATACTTTGCATCAATTAATTACACACCGTTATGAGAATTTCCCATTAAGTACTTTTGTAGCGAGAGATATAAATAATGACAGTTTTTTGTTATATTTTGATGTTTGTTTTCTGCTTTAAGGATTAGTCTAATGAAAATAAAATATTTATTCTACGGCATTTAATGATAATAAAATTATTCATACCCATCACATGTTTACTGCAACTGAATGTATCGACTTTTTCTAAAGAATTTTATTAGCCCTCTTTCCACCCCTCCCCCTACATAAATGTCAGTTTTATTGGAGAACGTTGAATTTTTCTCTGATTATCGATAATGGAATTCAGAAAGTCATAAATGTGTAACAGAAAATCGTATCCCAATTAACGAGGAAATATTCTTTCTTCCACAGAACTGAATACCTTATTAAAAGAAATATTTCTGTCATACATATTTTATTGTTGTGTTTTTATTATTCATTTAGCTCGCAGGGATATATATTGGGATAATTGACGATTCGTCGAAAATCGGATGCATCGTAATTTTGTATTTGTTTCTGGAACGACTAAGCAAATTTCTGGAAAATTAACCGTGTTTAAGTCCTTGGAAAATTCATTATTTCTCCTGCTTCAGGATCTTCCGTAAACAGGTAAATATATACCGTCGTTTTTCGTGTTGTTTTCTATGTTTGCAAGGTACGCCATACAGCTGATAAATATCATTTAAGTTGCGCTGTTTTCTACCCACGTTGTATGGAGAATAGGCCCATTATTTTTTAGTCACGCGGGTGATGTTGGAAATATTAATTCTCCTAGTGAAATCTAGGAGGCAACACTCCTTCGCAAGGGATATCCACGCCTTTAAATGAAGAACGCCATATCAGCAGTTCGACAGATTTCATTAATACCTGCCAATAGAAATCCAGCTTACAGGCAGCTAAAAACATCACCTGCCTAAGTACTGGCCGAACTGGAAGCTGCTTTTGTAAAGCAATCTGATGGATCCTGGATCCGACCAATCATCTCACTCCATTTTTCACATCGACGAACACTCGATCTCCGATGTTATTGCCAGAAATATCATGCGTTCATCACATTTTCCTTTGGTCCTGTGGTCAGTTCAACAGACTTGAAGCTGGACTTTCTTAGAATCGTTTCCTCATGTTGTTGAAATAGCTATTGAATTCGAAATTCGAGAACCACCGACAGCTGATACCCTTTTCATGTGAAGGCTTAAATACCAGATAAGGCTTAGTTGTTTCTGAGCTATGCCTTCGTATGAAATATGTTTGTTCACGTGTAGGTTTAGTCTGTAATAAAGTAGCCAGTATGTTGGAGTTTTGTATCGGGTTGTAGCTAAGGTTTTGAAGTGGTAAAAAAATTCATCTTAAAAAATAAAACTAGTTTTTCATTTTTGATCGTTATGTATAAACACAAAATAATACTAATGAATATGATCTTACACACCAAAATACGTTTTTCGTTATCTTAAAGAATTTTCCAACATAATTTAGTATTACTGTACGTTGTTCTGATATTTACCCAAAAATTTACATTATTACAGAGAAAAATCTTATCACCTGATTTTTTTTTCTTTTAACATGATTGCTTATTGTATTACCACCTTGCAGCGTCAAAAATCTTTCATTACAGTTTTGTTTCTCAAAACAGGTGTTTAGTATACAAAATGTACATAAATATAGATTATGTTGACAGTGTACAGGTTTACATGTATGCTGGAGAGAACATTATTATAAATTAAGGGGACAGTGGACTTTCAAAATTGAGAAATTTGTCCAAAAATTCGATTTTTTAATTTTATTGAATTGTGAAACTACGTATGAGTAGGAATGTGCTGCAAAAAGAATTTTTAATTTCTGTGATTACTTTCCTAGTTATCGGCATTTGTATTTAATTCAGATATTATGTGGTTACGAATAGCAGTAACTTTAAATGTGTTTTTCTCAAAATATAATTTTCATGTCATATGAATATTCAAACTGTTCCAGACGCATTTCTAATTATCGCATTGCTTTGAAATTTAAGTTTTCTATACTTAAGTTTATATCAAATAAATC
Organism: Dolomedes plantarius; assembly: GCA_907164885.2. Classification (NCBI taxonomy): domain Eukaryota; kingdom Metazoa; phylum Arthropoda; class Arachnida; order Araneae; family Dolomedidae; genus Dolomedes; species Dolomedes plantarius. Next base: position 72,789,438 of record OU015493.1, on the reverse strand, counting down.
TTATTGAAAAAAATTATGCTTCGTAGCTCAGAATTTCTAAATTTTGTACTTGAAAAGATGATTTATAGGTATTTTGCGTAATAGAAAGGGTGTTTTAGCTATTATTATTTTTTTCTCTTTATATTTTCAATGAATGATTAAAATAAGCAATAAGTTTCATTGTTAGTTCTATAAGGTATCCTGTAGATAAAAATTGCCTTATTATATGCAAAAGAAATGGGCATGGAACATTTTTAATTAGGCCAATTTTTGATATAATTAATAATTCATAAATTGTGAATATTTCATCTTTAAATTTTAACCACTTTTACATCTATGGTACTAATCACATATTCAAATTTTAAGCAAATCCATTCAAAACAAAAAAAGTTAGGTTTGAAGGTCCATTGTCCCCTAAACTCGTGCCTGACAGTTTCAGCCACTGTGCCACCCCTCCTCCAAACACACAGACACATACAAAAAAAAAATCTATGAAATGCGGCTTTTCTACGATAATTTGAATTTCATAACGAGAATGAAACTTAGAATTATACATACTTATTACCCTGGAGCTCCCTAAATTATCACTAAGGTGATCGTTAGTCCTAACAACATTCGAGAGATAGCGCCACTGTATTGAAATTGTTTGCACTCATATATTTAGTATGTTTCAAAGGCACATGTATCCAATTGGAAAATAGATGTGATGCATAGTCTGTGATAGACAACCATTTAAAGTCGGTCAGCTCTTGTTGCTGATCAAAGAATGACGAAAAATCCTAGTTCCGTGGGTTGATAAAGCATCACATTTAACAGTTAGAACGGTAGCAGACTCTAAATACAGGATTGAAAAATATTATGGTAAGTCTCCACCTTCGCTTCGATGGATTTACGAGTGGTTTGTGGATTTTTGTAGAGTTCGAATTAGCACAACTCACACAGAACGTTCTGGTCGTCCTGCTGAGTCATTGTTCAAAATATTCATGAAATGGTAATTAAGTATTTACGATAAAAATTTCAAAGACTGTCGGCCTCCTGGGTGCTAAAAATGAATCTAAAAACATGAACGAGTAAGCATTTCGAAGCATAATTTGGAGCTGTTTCGAATAAATTCTGGTGATATTTTGCGTATTTTGTAGCAGTTGAGGAAACACGAATTCATCACTTCCAACAAGGAGGATTAGTCAAAACAGTAGACTGAAGCCAGTTAATCTGTGCCAAAGACAGTAAAAACGGTTCCAGGTTATGTCCACTGCTTTTGGGAATGCCCATGATATGATCATTATAGACAAATTGGGCAAAAGCCAAAACAATCATCGGAACGTGCATAGCAAAAAGGCCAAATTTAGCCAAGGAAAAAGGTTCTTTACCAAAATGAAAATGCTCCGGCTTTTTCCTCTGTGATTCAGGTGGCAAAACTGTTAGAATTAAACACAGAAATTTTTCTCCATCCACCTTATTCTGCAGATTTCACCCTGTCGGACTACCACTATTCCAAATTGTGAAAAAAAATTCTTACAGGTCAGAAATTTGCACCAAATTGTGAAGAGATTAACGGAAAAAATGCCTATTTTGTAGGGTTCGATAAGTCTTAATTTAAGCATGTCAGAAATGTGCATCAAATTGTGAAGAGATTAGTGATACAGACGCTTATTTGGCAGAGTTGGATAAGTCTTACTTTATGCAGGTCAGAATCTTGCATCAAAATGTGAAAATATTTGTGAAACAAACACTTATTTTTCAGAGTCCGGTGAGTGTTACTTTGTACTGGGGAGAAAAATGCTTGAAAATACTTGTATCAAATATATCGACATAATAGGGATAATATGCAGAAAAATGAATATTTACGCATAAAAAATGTCATGTTGAGTATTTTTTCTTGAATTTACATGTATTAAGCGACTCTCTTAGTTGTGATCCAAACAAAAATATGACTTTAATGTAAATGGTATGTGACACGTTTTGGCTTTGTACCCGTCTACACGAAAATTTTTAACTGAACAACCATCACTTTTGTTCGCAAAAAGTTAAATTAGCTGTTCGGTTTAGAACACCTGGTTATAATTAAACCTTATTCAATAATTGATTAGGATACACTGGGAATACTGCTTCCAATTTCATTAGTTTCTTCTCCAGTTTTCCTCTCAGTTACAGTTTCGTCATACTCTGCGATTAGTTTTACAGAGGCTGGTCACACATTTTTTAGACGATGTATATTGTATTCACAAAACTAAATTACATAAAATTCTTGTGTTTTAAATGTTCTATTTGGCATCCCTTATTCTGAACTATCTTTCGACACCGCAATTTCTAGGATAATAATGCCTTTTGAAGTGTCAGAAGAGGTATTCTATCCCATTCCTCCTGAACAGCTTTCCAGAGTCCTGTAAGGGTTTTGGGACGACGTTTGGATAATGCAGATTTTAAAAGTCCGAAAGCACAAAAATCCATAGGTGATACATCGGGAGATTTCGTAGGGATATCAGTGAAGGGTATGGCCTTGATACCAGTTTTTTGTTCCATTTCTATTATTGAAATTTACAGTGGATTTTGATGTGTGACTGCTAGCTTTGTCCTGATGGAGTCTCACAGATTGATGGCACTGTGGGTAAAGCGATGGTATTTCATTCAGAAAAATTGGCGATAAAATATGTTCCTGATAGTATTTGGAGTTAATCTTGACATTTTTTTGCACTCTCTTTATTTTTAACTTGCCATTATAAGAAAAGCCAGCAACAATCATGAATCCCTTAGAAAACTTTCTTTCGATTCTTTGAACCATGTACTTAAATTTTTTCTCCTCTTTTATGATAATAAATGGCTTTTTTTTGTTGCAATGATTTATATACACCCATGATTCATCTATTATGACAATTGTTTTCCATTTTTCTTTGGATAAGTGTTTCTCATATAGAATTCTGCAGCGTGTCCTGCGTTCAGCGATATGATTTGGAAGAAGACAATGCACATTGCGTTTTTTCGCTTTCTTAAGATTTAAATCAACGTTTATTCTTTTGTTTACAGTGAACACCGAGCATTTTAATGATTTTGCAACTGTCCTTTGACTAGGGAGATTTTCTTTTAAGATTAAACAACGTACCTTTGCAATAGTCGAAGATGTCCGTTTTTTCCTTGGATACTTGTTTGGAATTTTTGTCCCACTTGAGGCTCCAATTTGACGTTTTTTTCCTTTCTTGTTGACGATATTACCTATCGACGCTTTAGATATCACAAAAACATGACTCTCACATCGTTTTTGGATAACGGAGTATGCATATTTCTCTTCGGAAAGAGCATAAATATCGCCTTCGAACCACTGCTTTGTTAAAAACGCCATTTTGAATAAAAACAAAACTTTCAAGCCGAAGACGATAATTTTGACTTTTAAAAACATAGTACAATTGCAATTATTTCTTTTGCAGCAAACGATTTTTTATTACCGCTTACCAAAATCGTCTAAAAATGTGCGAACAGCCTCTGTATATGTGAGGAACTCTTGCAATATTTACTCAAAGTATAATGAAATTCAGACTTTAAATAAAATTTATATTTTTTTTCATAAAACATAAAATATGCTTTAGTTTAAAGGAATACTGGATTTATACTCTTAACTTATTATTCTTTCAAAGAGAGTTCAATTTTCCTATAATCAGGGAAAATATCCATAAAATGGACATTTGCAGAATAATTCGGCAGAAAAATAGTCTTCCACTATATTCTATAAAAATGTTACTTGCATTATTTTATCTTCGAAGAAGATTTGATGAAAATTTTAACTTTTTATGTATGTTTTGTATCACGATTCTTACTCTGTACATTTTATTGAAGTCAAAACCAATTTTATTGAGGTTGCACATAAAAACTTCAATTCTTTCTTTGGTGTGTTTGGAAAATACCCTTTCATTAAATGATAGTGCTGCATGATAAACTGGTGAAAAAGCAACGGGATTCGACAGGTTATATTGGCTGGAAAGTGTAGCGTCCTGTTCAATATTTTTTCTTCTTTCTAGTTTAAGGTTAAAATGAACATAACAAAATTTCAGAGTTACTATTGGGTTAATTATCATCAGATGAAAAGGAAATCCTCAGGCATAAAAATGAATGAATCCTTAGTTTATTCGACGAAAGTCTTGGTTCTAATAGTACCTTCTAAGAGACATCAGTGAATTTAGGATATGGATAAACATGAAGTTAAATTTTGTTGGTATACGGGTATAGCACGTGTGTAGAGATAACGGCTTGTATCAAACAATTACTCCGAGCTTACTATGTTATACATAAATGCAAATATATTAAACTAGACAAAAACGTGTAATAAAGAATTAAGTATCAAACCACAACCATGAAAATCAGTTGATGCTGAGGGTGCTGAGACCGAATCCCGACGCACCTCATTATATACCTCCATGTCTAGGCCGGATATGGGCACATTAAATCCGCAGACCAGAATGTCCGTCTATGAGATCAGAGAGGATGAGAGAGGGTACGATCTCCCCAGATGTCACCCCTGGGGTTGCTCGGTCAAAATTATGGAGGCACCTGGCTAAATTGGACTCAGAACTTTGTGGTGCCATTATAAAACCGAATCCGCCTCCCTCTGCCCTATAGCCTATATGGACCTGGTCTGGAATAGATTATGGCCAGGGGGCATTAGAAATCACAAGAACAACAGCAACAACAGTTAAAGCAATTGGAATCCATTTATGGACAATGGTTTTATTCTTTGTGGATAATGATGATAAATTTTTATCATGTTTTTATTAACTTGCTTTCTTGTGTGCTTGTTTCTGTGTGTGTTTGTCACTTACAAATCTTGCAATCGATTTTTAACTAACGTCCTGACTAGCTAGACATTTAAAACTTTTAGAATAGCTCAGAACACGATGTCAATGCATTTTTTAATACTTTTAGCCATCTTTAAGCAGAATTAAATTAATTTTCAGTTATTTTCAGATAATTTTGTTTTGTAGACTGGTGCAGCTATCTATTGGCAGGAAAGGGAACTAGTCAAATGCAACAAGTCAAAGAATACAAATGGAAGTTAACTTTCAATTAACTGCATCTTCTTTCAAGTTTATGGGATAATTCATCAAAAATATTTTTAAAAAGTATTTATTAATATATAGAATTGTCAAGTTTACATGATTCAACAGAAAATTTAAAAACATGGTATATATAAAGTCTTTTTACCTTGCAATTATTTATTACCACGCTTTTATTAACTCGCTTTCTTGTTTGTTTGTTTGTGTGTGTGTTTGTCCGGTACAAATTTTGCCATCGATTTTTAACTAACTTTCCGACTAGCTAGACACTTGAAACTTTTAGAATAGCTCAGAACACGATGACAATGAATTCTTTTAATACTTTTAGCCATCTTTAAGCAGAAAAATTCGCAAGGTGGCGCTTCGATCGAATTCAATGCTTGCACTTTTGCGTAACGGTGTTTGATGATTTTGAAAACAGAATGCATGTGAATTTAGTTTGTTTACAAAAATATTGTGCGAAAAATAAAAAAACATACATAAAAGCTAGAAGTTTACAAAGTCTGTGGTTAGTGGAAAAGACAATAAAGTGATTAAAATTAAATAAAAGAAAGTGAAAATAATTAAATAGGAAAATATTTAAATTGTGATTTGGCGAAATAAGAGTTCTTTCCAGTAAGTTTCGAGCAGTCAAACATTTCGATGCTCAGTCCTTCCAAGGTTCTAACTCGGCTTAATGCGACACAAGGTTGTCCCTTGGCGAAGATTTTTTTCGGAGTTACATAACTACGTGGTTCACGGTACATCCTTGCATTTTCTGCACAGTGCAGGCCGATCATTTTCTTTCAAGTTGATGGGATAGTTCATCAAAAAAATTTAAAAAGTATTTATTAATACATAGAATTGTCAAATTATATGATTCAACAGAAAATTTAAAAACGTGGTATGTAAAAAGTTCTTTTTATCTTGTAATTATGAACAAATATATTTGCTTCACTAACGAGTCTACCATATAAAGACATAATAGGAGATTCTCTGAATTGTCTCAAGCTTTTTATAGATAGACAAAAATGAAACGTATGTGTATAGGGATTGCAATACTGGACAAGAAATTGAAATCACAGTTCCGGTACATAATTTTTTTTAGAACTGGGTACCCATGTATAACCCGAGTTTGAATAATACACGGACCATAAAACATTTCTCTAAATATTAATGAAACAACTATAATTATTATGTAAAGAGTTTTGGTTTATTGTGTTAGTAAAGAATACATCTAATAATATCTCTCAGGACTTATTTGTTTAAAATTACACTTTGTCATCTATAAAGAACCACGATCACATATCAGCCATTATTTATTTATTTTTATTTAAGTTAGTTTGAGGAAACGGGATATAAAACCCGATATGCACTGTGATGTTTGAAATTCAGCCCACCAGCATGACGTTATTGCTAGATTATATTTGCTAGATTACTGCACTTGAGATTATTTGCACGCGTGATATTATATTTTGTATTCGTAGTATTTTACAATAAATGAAGATGGCAACTTCTATATATTTTTAGTTTATATGATGGAATACGTTTGTAGGTTGTATTTAGGACAAGGAGCCAATTATGTACAATTTTACTTCGCTGGGATCGCCGAGTAGGGCTTCTCCTGAGATCGTCAAGTAGGGCATCGCAGTATCTTGTGATAAATATTTTGTTTTCTAATTCTGAATAAATGTTCATGTTGTTCAAGGCCTGAAGTGTATAATACAAAACAACCAAACGTCACATACACTATAATATCTTCTAAGATTTTCTGTATCTATTTTCAGTTTGCCCCTTGACTAGAATTTCGAAGACTAGATTACTTAATTTTAAATAATATAAAATGCGATCTATTTGTTCTCTTTAAAAGTGAAATCAATAAAACATATTTTGAAAATAATATATGAAATTGATCAATAAAATTAAATGACACTCAATCAGATGTCTTTTGACAACAGGACAGAATGGACATCTCAGATGTCCATTCTGGAAGATAAAGTGGTTTTAATTGTCGGTGCGCTTAAACCAAGGGGTTCCAAAAACCTCGACAGTGATAAACTGGAAAGCATGGTAAAATAGTTTATCGCTATAAAATATTGTTTTTAAACATAAGGTTTACTACTTTTGAATATCTACAATTATTTGAACACAGGATTTTCTGTTCTGACAGTATTTCCCGAGTTCCCGGCTAAGAGGCTCTAAAATCGTTGATCCGGGATATATATATATATATATATATATATATATATATATATATATATATATATATATATATATGTGTGTGTGTGTGTGTGTGTTTGTTTGTGTGTGTGTGTGTGTGTGACGAGGGGAGAACGGCCGCCGGTCATTGCACTGAAGATGCCACAACCCCATACCACGGTGAAAGCATTTTAGTTCGCTGGATTATTGGACGCTACTCTGGCCGAAAGAATCTGACGTTGACGCAAGATTTCGTGAACGTCATATTTATTAAAATCGCCGGCGCCTTCGCCGGGTATTTCGTGGCATGGAAAATATTACAGGGGGCGTCTAAATTTAGACATCAGACAGTTTTATAAGTTCATCTCATCACGTGAAGGAGAGGTGACCTAATGGCTGATTGGATAAAAGTTATTGTTTATGTGCAAAGCTGAATTTTTTAGACCCCCACGCCGCGCATCATTTAATTTCGTTAAAAAGTCAGCTATCTTGAACAAAATCGCCTGGATTTTTATCTAAGTTTTAATAGGACGATAATACTAAAATTTGGAATATCTTTTGGAATTTAACACGAATTCCCAGGGGGAGTTAACTAATTAAGAGATTTAAAAGGGATATGTAATTTTGAATACTAAAGTGAGGAATTAATAGTTTTTGACTGTTAAGAGTGGTGAATTAAGAAATTAAAAGTTTCTTTATATTATATATATATGTATATATATATATATATATATATATATATATATATTTATATATATATATATATATATATATATATATATAAATATATATATATATATATATATATATATATATATATATATATATATATATATATATATATATATATATATATATATATATATATATATATAAGATATAATTAAAACAATGATATAATGATACACGAAGATAAGTTAAAAAAGGATAGTGAATTTCTGAAGCAAAAAAGGAAATTTTGAAACAAAAACGAAAATTGATGTATTTGAAAAGACGTGAGTTGGATTAAGACCCCTCTATCCTGGTTAAAAGATCTTTTTACAGAGCTAAAACTTTCCCAGCATTCGTCATACATCAATTAGAAAATTTAAAACTTTACAAAAAGTTTAAAACAAGAAATAGAAAAAGTGAGACATAAAAGTTGAAGTTTTATACTATAATAAAATAAAGTGACATAATGTCATAATAAGAAGATCTCTAAAAACTACCTTACTAAAAACAGTAATTAAAAATGTATTAGAAAAAGCATAGAAAAAGTTATACTATACTCTCAAGTCAAAGTGCTCAAGGATATCTATACGTCCAAAATAATGCCATAGTATATCCACCAGAAATCCAGCTGGATATTCCGCTTGCATAGCTAGTTCAATGAAGTTCTTAACTTTATTTCTCATCTCAGTTCCAGGTCCACAAAGTCTATCACATCGAATTAAGTAGTTGTTTACTATATTTCGCTTTACATTTGAATGTAAGGCTGTATTCCAATTGCATAGACGGTTTATTTCAAAGTCGTACATATCTCGTTTATCGAAAATGCAAAAAGACAGAGTGTCATTTGATAAAGCAATGGTAACATCCAAAAAGTTTATTTCATTATTGGAGTTATGTTCGGTCTTAGTGAGTTTTATATTATCTGGATAAAAAGTAGGAACAAAGTTACAGTTAACATCGTGAGCAATGAAAATGTCGTCTACGCATCTAAAGAAAGCTATTTTTGGTAAAATTGAGGATTTAGATTCAAAATAATATAAATATATATCTGCCAAATAGGACGATGATCCACCCCCCCATTGGCAGCCCAAATGTCTGAATATAGTATGTAGTACCATTAAATAGATAATTTTCAAACAATATAATACGAAGAGTAGTTTTAAAAAGAGTGAAAGTATTATATTCTTGTAAATCAAACCTGTGAAAAAACTCAATTAGAATTGAAAAAAGAAAAGTTGTGTCTATATTATTGAATAGGTCTACTACGTTAAAAGATTCTATTTTTTCTATATCGTTTAAATTTGTGATTTTTGATATTAGTTGTAAGCTATTAGAGATTATATTGGATCCAAATTTTTTTTATTTTAATGAAAAGATTTTTTAAAACTGGTATTATCAATTTATTAGCATAAGTTATGTAGGTACCAAATCCAACAGTTACTGGTCGAAAGGTAATAGTTTTTTTATGGAATTTGGGAATTTCCACAAGGTAAGGAAAGGAGAAGGAATAAAGATTTATATTAATTTTTTTATGCAATTTAACTAAACGTCGTTTCATTTATGACGACTAGATATGTACGACTTTGAAATAAACCGTCTATGCAAATGGAATACAGCCTTACATTCAAATGTAATGTAAAGCGAAATATAGTAAACAACTACTTAATTCGATGTAATAGACTTTGTGGACCTGGGACTGAGATGAGAAATAAAGCTAAGAACTTCATTGAACTAGCTATACACGCGGAATATCCAGCTGGATTTCTGGTGGATATACTATGGCATTATTTCGGACGTATAGATATCCTTGAGCACTTTGACTTGAGAGTATAGTATAACTTTTTCTATGCTTTTTCTAATACATTTTTAATTACTGTTTTTAATAAGGTAGGTTTTAGAGATCTTCTTATTATGACATTGACACTTTATTTTATTATAGTATAAAACGTCAACCTTTATGTCTCACTTTTTCTATTTCTTGTTTTAAACTTTTTGAAAAGTTTTAAATTTTGTAATTGATGTATGACTAATGCTGGGAAATTTTAGCTATGTAAAACGATCTCTTAACCGGATAGAGGGGTCTTAATCCCCCTCACGTCTTTTCAAACACATCAATTTTCGTTTTTGTTTCAAAATTTCCTTTTTGCTTCAGAAATTCACTTTCCTTTTTTAACTTATCTTGGTGTATCATTATATCTTTGTTTTAATTATATCTTATATAGTATTGTCTAAAAATTGCAGCTTAGCGCATATTGACAATATACATATTAATGTCTGTATTTAATAATGAAATAGTATTGGTACAACACATGCTTTAAATATTTTAGTTGTATATATATATATATATATATATATATATATATATATATATATATATATATACATATATATATATATATATATATATATATATATATATATATATATATATATATATATATATATATATATATATATATATATATATATATATATATATACGGCCGTCATGTTGAAAATGTCTTGTTGTAATAAATTTTTTTAACTAAAGTAAATGTTGGCTAAAGATGTAATTCATCAAATTACGCCCTCTGGCGGTGAAAATTTTGAACAAATTTTTTTATCCTCTCAAACAAATTAACATCCCTTCAATATGTCCTACACAATATTTCATACCTTTCTGAACAATAGTTTCGACTGTAGACAACTTTAAAGTAGGGAAGTCCAATTATTGACACCCTGTATATATATATATATATATATATATATATATATATATATATATATATATATATATATATATATATATATATATATATATATATACATATATATATATAAATATATATATATATATCTTATAGTATTTGAAGAAGAAAGTTTTATATAATTATAAAGGAAATATATTTTCACTGCTCCAATGTTCTGTATTATATTATAAAATGATAAATAATAACTATAATATCTTAAGGACTGATCTATTTAGAATTGTGCTTTAATATCTATTTCAGCCATTTTTCGACGGTTTTTCTCAGTAATCTACTTGATTCTAAACCACCAGTCAGATACCCCTCACATGTAGCTGTTTGGCTTAGACGATAGTGAGTTCTCAGTACTCTTACTAAAGGAAAATCTAATATTTTGCAACTATTTAGCGTTGATAAAGAACGCCTAATAATTTACTTTTTATCTTTTTGCTAAAGAAGAGGCACTCAACCATTTAGTCGCTGTAATTATTCTAATAGAAAGTAAAAGTGTTCACTCAAGTGCTGGAGACTGGAACTCTTTTTAGCATTTCCCAATTACTCTAATCCCAGCCTAATGGAGATTTAATGCCGAAATAGCAATTCTATTACGACTTACTTTGCACCTTTCACGCCTTAAATAACAAAATAAATTTTCATTTCTAAGGCAATTAGATTATATTACTTCGCAGAGGACTAAAAGAGAGATTTCCTGATTTCCCCTCATTTGTCTCAATACCGTACGCGAGGCTCATTCAGGGCGCGACAAATTAATAGCTCTAAATTTTTCGAGGAGTTTTATTCATTGGATTTCCCAGTAGCAAATCCGCATTTTTATAGAAATGATTTATCGGTTTCTTGTTGAGGAATCAGTAGTTTGTATCTGATTTTAATAGCATAAAAAGGCTTGCTTATATGAGTTTCTTGTGTATGGAACTTACGTGAGAATTTGCTGCTAAAGAGAAATGTATATAATTACGCAATTTATTAAGATTTTAGGCATTGTAAACTGAATTCATATTGAGGCTTCTGTGTACTCATCCATGGGATTCGTTCGCCTCAATGTTAAAACATATATATATATATATATATATATATATATATATATATATATATATATATATATATACTGGATGTTGCCGAATCCGACCGACAAATTCAGAGGGGTGATAGTAGGCATTAAGACGAGCAATAATCACACAGGAATGTATGATCGGAAATGTTGACTTTTCATTTCTGCATCTTTGTTTATCCTTTAGCTGATCAGATTTGCGTTTCGGGGCATACATTTAATGTGATTCTGTTTTGTTTTGATTTTTCTACCTTCTCCAGGAAAATGCAATATTTCCGGCCATCCAGTGGGGTTGGTAAGAATTATGCTCCGATTAAGTAAACAGCGCCATCCACCGTCAGGTTTGCGTTTCCGGTCACACATTCCTATGCGATTATTTATCGTATTGATGCCTGCGATCACCCCTCTGATTTTGTCTGTCGAATTGAAGTACACCCTGAATAAATATATATGCATATAATATACTAATGTACGGAGTTATTGCCAGTATTTTGCGAAAAATAATTTATTTCTGCATGAGTATCTATTTTATTTTCATCTTCCAAATAGATTTTATTTATAGACAAAGTGGCTAAATATATACTTCAGATTATTTAAATTACAAATTTCCTTCCTCGTACTTGGTTTTACGAGTTTGAAGAAGCTTAGCATTAAGTCAAGATTAAAATGCATATCACCGAGGCAGATGATATTCAGACGTGAACGTTGGAGAGTTTAATCTCTCTTTGCGGATGAGAGGATGAGAAAGGTGTATTACCTCTTAAATAACTGAGAATAAACGTGGGGTTATTTCATAATATATATTTCCAATGCTTTATGGTTGTTGAGGCTAAATAAAATATATCAAACCCATCATTCTCTCCGAAGGAAAACATATAAATTTGTCTTTTCTCGAAGAATAATCATGTCTGTCGCATTTCATTTGGAATACAAATGCCTTTTAATGGCGGAATAAATTGTTTACTGTATACGTATTCCAGATTAGATGCCTTGTTTTGTTTATAATGAAGTCATCGCTTTATGGATGTCTGTATTAATAATGCGATGAATATTTCGTTATGCAATTAATCACCGTCTGTAAAGCCTTAAGCAGTCCGGAATGTCACTATGGGATGTTTGCTGCAGTGGAAATAAATTATTGTTGCATATAAAATAAAGGTATTGAAAATGCATGAACAATTGACAGAAATTATTTACTTCAGAGCACCGGTGTTGAAAACCTATTCTTCTTCAATACCTTACCTATGATCTATATTTACTTATTTAAAATGCAGTACATTTGAGTAGAATATTAGATACAGGTGTATATTAATACAGTCATTTACATCTACATACATTTACTGCAATTTTGATCGAAATATTAACGACCTATTAATGAGAGTTACTATGATTTTATAATTACTTTGATGAATTTGATATAACGTGGCAGGTTTTACAGCTTAAAGAAAGCGATTATATGTGATGTTCTGCATTCTTCACAAACATAATATATGAAATTGTATGAATAATTATTGTATGAAAGCGTTTTCCTAAATCAACTTGATAAAGCTGAATAATAGATGCTTAAACAATCTTGGATCTTATAAGAGGCGAGCAGTGTGGGAATCTGAACAATTTATTACTTTTGAAATTTTGAGTTTCTTAAAGAAATATCCTGTTAACTATATTTAAGTTTATATATATATATATATATATATATATATATATATATATATATATATATATATATATATATATATATATATATATATATATATATATATATATATATATATATGTATATATATATATATATATATATATATATATATATATATATATGACAGACTTGACTAAATTTACGTTATAGAGAATACAGAATGTTGCAGTCTTAGTCCGGTGGGTAGAAGAGAAGACAGATTAACCTTTCAACAGTATTTATTTAAAAATCTCTGGCCCAGAACTCCATCACGAAATTAATTAAAAGACCAATCCTTCCAAATTCCCTCTCGAGAAGACATAGCTCCTACACCATCCAGCGTCTCACGCCAACTGTTGTCTTCTTTGTTCGAACTCCCAGAAAACAGACGCCGGTGAATCAACACAGAAATTTTCAGAAGCTTCTTTGCTTAGTCTGCAAAAACGCAGAAATCTTGCCTACACGAAAACTGTTATATCTTCTCGAGGATACAATAATAAGGCACGAGCGGGTGCGGCCATCTATCGAATTTTTTTACGAACTATTACCATTTTCTCTGAAAATCTCTAATTTTAATTATTTCAATCTGATATTCTTTGTAACCCCATTTTTAGTTCCCTTAAAATTATCGTAGCCTTTAATATCCTGACTGACTGACACACACACACACACACATATATATATATATATATATATATATATATATATATATATATATATATATATATATTACACATGTACTTTTGAAAATTGTTTAAAAGGAATTTTATTTGATAAAATTAGTTCATAACATTTGCTATTTCATCAACTTTGTTTGCGTAGTTCTATTGCGTAGTTCTATTTTGCAATAGAAGGTCCATTTCCTGAGGTCATTCGCCCATACAAACTGTGATATATATATATTAGTTATTGATCCCAACCAATAGGTGATCTAATATCATTCTTCATAACGGGAATTGAACGATGGTCCAAGGGTTAGTGTTGTAGCATTCGGTATCGGAATCTTTGAGTTTGAACCCACTGTTCGCATGCATGTTTTTAGTCATTCGAATAGGCTTTAAAATGTAGGTCCCGGAGTAATAAGGTACCGTGTGACAAAAGATGACAGATGCGTTCCCAACGATTGTCATAATGCTGTGTTTCTTAATCTTTTGTTGTTACAAAAAAAACAATAACTTACACACACACACACACACATATATATATATATATATATATATATATATATATGACAGGCGTGTGGTTTGCCTGTTCTCACATTAATTTGCAGTCATCATGTTAATACTGGTGGTGGGTGGCAAGCTGTCTAAATCCAATAAACAAACATAGTTCCAACGAAATCAAGTCAATTTATTTCTCCTTCCAGCAACCACTGATCCAAGTAGCGCATATTTGCGCGTTCGCCATTTTCAAATTGTGGACCCAGCTGATACGCGTCCATCAGCAACGATTAAATCCCGCGTTCTGACAAAAATTCGCGGGCATCTCCGTGGGTCAACTCTCCCTGCAGATGCGCAGAGCCCAAACCAGACATTTTTTAAGGAAAATTATAATGTTTACTCCTCGACCGCAGAACCCGCAGGCAAGCCAAGATTACATAATGAAAAAGGGAATTTCCCTTTCCCAATTCGCGTCTTGAAATACGAACAATTAGAGGCGAAATACGCCACAAATATAATTTAATTCCCAAGCCCCCTTTAATTTTAAGGTGATCATTCTTTTCCCACTTAAATTCTGACATATATATATATATATATATATATATAAAGTCGTCAAAGGTCATTTACCAATTACCCTTTAAAAAGAGAAATTTGGTTTAATTTTCTGAAAAAACAAACAATTTGTGATAAACAATTTGAAGACTGATAATTTTAATAACAATAACAAATTTAAACTAAACGTTAATTTAATTGAAAACATATAAACCTATGAAAGCTTAAAAAGTAATAAGATTTTTGAGTTTGCATTTGCTTTGCTAGCTATAAAATTACTTTGATGCTGTGACTCCATGTGACAGGAAGTACATTAAGGATTTTAAAGTAGAATTTTTTTGTACTCGAAACAAGAGAAGTACTTTTAGAAGCTAAACAGAGAACAGAGAACCCGAAACAAGAGAAATGCTTTTAGAAGCTAAACAGAAAATTCAGACATAATAATTTTTAATTCTATGTTTTATGAAATTATTTGAAATCGCTGACTTTTTCAAACGATGAAACCAATTTTTTCCATCAGTGCTCACTTCGTGAACCACCGGTTAAAAATCAGTTTCATAACGGAAGAAACTCAGGAACATACATGCTTTAGCTGTGCATAAATCTTTACATACACGTTGGTAATTCTGAGCAATAACCACCATTATCAGTATGTGGCTTCTCCCTATAGATAACGAACACATTTTCACCCTAGGACAATTTATATACTGAATACTTGGTATATCAGTACCAGTGAATATTCGCCAGGCTTTTTACGATCCATTTCAACGTTGTAGATCAGTGAATCTTAGTTATTTTGTATGTCCTGCGCTCCCCCCCCCAACCCACACAAATGCACTTAATGATATTCATACCCACTCCAAGCCTAAAAAAACGTAACTAACGCTAGAAAAAAACGTTCTATACATGCATTTAGAAAACCATCCACCTCCCTGTCCGTACAAGAATTTCATTAACGCTTCCCCACGGTGGTGAGAGTGTCCCAGGTTGAAAAAAAACCACTGTTGTAGATTTTAAGGACAGGGCAGGGCCCGATTATGAACGCTGGGGGCCCCTGGGCAGATGCTATTTTGGGGCCCCCCCTTACGGACATTTATAAAAATACATACTATTAGAAGTACTAGGTGCATACAACAAGGGGGTTTTGGGGCCCCCTAGCATCAGGGGGCCCTGGGCAAAGTCCCGATTTGCCCATGCGATAAAAAGGCCCTGGGACAGGGTGCGGCAGAATGGACTCCAGCTATTCTGAAGGTCACTGCTAAGGGATTGGTGGAGCTAGGGTGGCGCGATATTAGGTACGAGCGCGATATTACACTTCGAGCGGGTTTTCTAGTAGTCAGTAGACACCAGGAGTTGGTCCGTTGAACATCGCGGTTTCGTTATCGAGTCTTTCTTTTAAAAGAACGATTTCGTAAACGCGACACAGAGGGCATTCAGGAAGCTCTTTGGGCTCTATGCAAACTAGTATAGTGGCTTAATGAAATTACCAGTGCCTGGCGACTAAAAGCACCAAATTTAGTATGAAGGTACATTAGGGTATACTAATAAATGTTAGCATAGGAGTCCTCTGGAATTTCTAAAAATTTTCATGAATGGCACTAAAACCGAAAATGTCTGACAAATATGAAAAATATCATTTTTAACACAATCTATTTTACTATTAATTTTGAATTACAGCTTTAAGCCTACTAAGTACACTACAAACCTATCTTATGGTAGTCTACATATGAAATAAAATATAGTAAAATATTTTCATATCATTTATTACAGTAATGTATACAAATATAAAGCTAAACAGAGTTGCCTAAACGAAAAATATATATTTTTAACAATGGAATTCAGTATGCAAAAGTTATAATAAATTTCACTTTCAAATTACACTTGTACTTGCAAGGTGGTGAGTCGTCCAGATTGGCTTTCCCACATTTGCAGTTGTTGCAGTCTCTTTTGAAGGAACATTTAAATAATTCCTTGCATGATAGGGAAACCTCTGTAAGTATCATCCAAACTGGTATCCATGTCTCTGAAACCTTATTCCAAGTAAAAACATGCGGAGAAGGAATCACTTCCTGTGTTTGTGTACTGGTCGGCCAAATGCCTTCTTCATAAACTGTCCTTTGGATATATTGTAGAAGAGCCTCCTCAGTCGGTGGAAGTTTGTCCATTGCTCGGTTCATCTGACAGAAAAGCTCCTTTCTTATCTCGTTGATACTGCTGAAAGGAGTGGTTTTATCATATAGATCAAGAGTAAGTTGTTCCAGCTTCTTGAAGCGTTCAGACTCGGCTTTCAGCAGTTCAAGTGGATGAGTGGCCAAATACATAAATGTATAAGTGATGTCTAGAAATATTTGCCATGCATCCTTAATGGTCGTCTTAGTCTTACCTTTGAAGGCGGAGGTTGTGTCACAACCAGAGAATGAGGGAAACACAGGTAGTGCTCGTGATTTTTGCTCCCCCAGGCACGTACAGTTGGCGTTGATGTGGTAAAAACTGTAATGCTTGTCCATGCCAAAGACCACTCAGATATCGGCCAAAGTTTGAGTCACTATTAGTCATAGAATTTGCCAACAAGGATGACAATCACATCTGTGTCTACAGTACGCAAAAGGATACCCTTTGCCCCTTTCTGTAGTGAATGAAGTACATAAACCACAAGCCTCGTGTCTTCCCTTCATGATTACAGTTTTCCATGGGTGCGTTCGAACCAATTTGTGCAACTACTTTCCCTGTTGTGACATATACATCTTTGCCTGGTGGCAAGTTGAGCTCTACAACCTTGGAAGTCAAAAAGTTGAACAATTCCTTCTTGTTCACTCAGTCACGGAGAAACTCCATCCAATTTCATGGCAGTTTGGTGTTGTCAAATACTTTCCTTCAAAACCTTTCATCTCCTTTTTCCCGGGTAGACAACTTTAAAATGCATGGAA
Organism: Dolomedes plantarius; assembly: GCA_907164885.2. Lineage (NCBI taxonomy): Eukaryota > Metazoa > Arthropoda > Arachnida > Araneae > Dolomedidae > Dolomedes > Dolomedes plantarius. The sequence continues at coordinate 72,771,416 of OU015493.1, read as the reverse complement.
TGCTGGTGACCCAAACAACATCTAACCTTTCGACATTATCCAGATGCTTATGAAGTTAAGGTAGGAATGTCTTATCAGCATACTGATTGAAGGTGTCGACACTAGTAATGGGCAGACAGTGGACGATGATACCACCGTTCAGAAATTTGGAGTCATAGGTTGAAGGGGGTTCTGATTGACCTGGCTGCTCAAAATATTGTAGTATCCCAGCTTTGTTGGTTGAAAAATGAAGCTTACCAAAGTCTGAAATGGAAGGAGGAAATGACTGTATCTCATGCGCTTCCCGGTTCTTCATAGATATAAACAGTTGGCTAAATAGTTCCACATTGTTCTGAAGCACTTTCAGCTTCTTCCCGTGATGAGATGTTGTTTTATGCTTTGATCTTTTGAAGAGTGCAAGAGAATTCCTCTTCACTGGGTCACGTATAGAGAGGGTGCCCTCAGCATGCACATTCTCGAAAAAGTCCTGATACTGCCGTTTTCCTATGTCCGACAAGGTGCGTAAGGTTACAACCACCGACTCACTTGCGCAGTTGCGACTGTGAAGACTTAGACATACTAGATTAGGGAAATCATCCAAGAAGGGCATCTCATTTCATTGATGTTTTTACATAGACTTACAGCCTGTTGCTGAAAGTTCTACTGTGATAAAAGTCCTTGTTCAGGATGATGGAAATTCTTGGGATTAGTTGCGTCATCATTATATTGAATGTATTCTTCTTCAAACTGTTTGCTCATTCTGGCAATTTTGTCCTGAATGCATTCTTCGTCGGAAAGCAGGTGATAGTCCAGGACGGTCAACATCTGCAACACAACATCAGAAATTCCCTTTTTATGATTTTTGCAGTAGTGGTGCCGCGAAAAGAAAGATTCCCATGCGATAATCGGTCGTATCTGTCTGGCATTTTAGATTTTAGTGCTATACATGAACATTTTTAGCAATTCCAGAGGGCTTCTAGACTAACATTTATTTGTATATCCTAAGGTACCTTTGTATATCCTAACGTACCAAATTTGGTGCTTTTATCCGATAGAATACGGTAATCTTAAAATGCAGCTCTATGCCAACTCACCAAACGATGGCTTTTCCGATGAAAAAAATCTACAATGGTTTTAAACGGGAGAGCAAGTGGGTCATTACCAAACAATCCAAGGGGTCGTCTTCGGAACATTAGCAGACATAAAATTGTGCACAGTACATAAGTCCACTATTTATGAGGATATTGCCGACATTCAACCTGAGATGACCAACAAAGAGATGGAAATCGTAAGAGAACGGCTTAGGTAGTGCATTGCATATAACGGGAGCCACTACACCCCAAAAAGTTAGACAAAAAATATTGGGTGAATAACATTATTTTATCATATTTGGCATTTCTTGAGGATTAAAGTGACTCTGACATTGTGGGATCTTCTTAAATCTATAATATATTTGTATACCAAATAGTTGGTCCTCAGGGTCATAAAGCAAAAACAACATCAACAATAATACAAAGAGTTTGGGAAATATCATAGCAGAGCTTTGAATCATGAAATAAATTTAACCGAATTCCACTTATAAAGGAATCGAAATAGTTCCGATGATTGTTCATCCATATCAGGGAATGTTATTAGAACATTTCAATTATCCATTTTCCCCAATGAGAGTTTATTCACACGAAATTTTGTTGAATTGTTTCCAAGAATAAAATACGTAGCAGAATACCTCAAAATATTTCCTTTCTCCATTTTGGCAATTATTAGCACACATTTTAAAAATAACAAATTAATTTACACAAAAATTTGTTTATATATATATATATATATATATATATATATATATATATATATATATATATATATATATATATATATACATTACCTTACAATATGGTCCGGACGCCAACGGAATTGCAAAAAATCCGACTGCAAATCGGATTTTATGCAAATCTAGTGCTTGCACGTGACCTGTTAAGATTAAATACGATACACGAAGTGGTAACGTCATTAGTTTTGTGTGAAATTTTGGCAATATGTCGAAACGAAAGGAAATTAGAGACTTTGAAAGAAGTGTTATACTTGGTTGTCACATTAGTGGCAAGTCTATTCGCGCAGTTGTGGTAGAATTATCAGAGCCACGGTCATGTGTTGGTGATGTCGTGAAGAAGTAGAAGACCACGGGAGTTGGGGCATGAACTGCACATGCTGGTCGTCTGACCGTAAATTGACCGAACGGTATCGGCGTGTCCTGAAGCGTGAGGTTCGTAAGGACCACAAGAAACAACTTCGAATAATCAACAGTGAGTTTCAAAATGTTGCAGGGGTTACGGGGAACCCCAATAATTTGCGGAACTAATTGCACGACCTCAATATCTACGGATGTGTTGCCACATGCAAACCAAACATTGCCCCATCCAACAAAGCCGGCAGACTCGCTTACTGTTTGTAACGTCGCAACTGGATTGTGGACCAATGAAAAACTGTTTTATGGAGCGATGAGTCACGTTACACGCTCTTCCAGTCAGATAGACATGCCAGGGTTTGACGAATGCGAGGCGAACGTCTGTTACCCGAGTGCATTGTTTCACCTTTCAAGTTGGGGGTCGGTGGTTTACTAGTTTAAGGGTGTATTTAGTGGTATGGCCTGGTAAAATTGAATGTTGTTCCTAGTAAATTAAACGCCGACACCTTCATGAACATTTTGGACATCAGGTTCTTCCTACTCTCTGGCAATTGTATGGAATGGACGAATTTTACTTCCAGGATGACGATGTTCCATGTTATGATGCAGCCTCTCTAAAGCAGTGGTATCAAACTATGGATGTAAAACATCTTCCCTGGCCTGCGTAGAGCCCCGATCGAAACACGGACTAGAGTACCACGTCCGAAATCTGCAGCTGATCTCCGATAATTTTTCAGCAGAAATGGACACAAATACCCAAAACTGTGTATCAAAATCTTGTTGAAAGTATGCCTATACTTGGGGAAAAGCTTAGTTGATACTACTGTTTATGCTACAACGGCCAATTCACACCTGCAACGTAAGTATCTTCCCGCCGCTACAAAATGCGGATTGCCATATTTGGCCTTTTATCGCCTAAGGAGGATTGATTTTCCATCGGTTGCTTTCCAACAAAGCGGGAGACAGTTTTGTTTTCGCATCACCATTTGAACTAATTTTCTCAAGTACACCAACATAAATTTTCGAATTGTCTTAATTCCTATAAAATTGTTTCCTGTTCATTTTATGATTTCAGACAGTACGTGGCTGTCCTATTGTTCATAGAAACCATGCATTCTTATAAATTACCTTGGCAATTTTTTCTTTGCTCTCCGAAATATGTGAAAAGGAGAGATGGGGGGGGGGGGGCATTGGATTGAATTTGTCGCTGTGTAAATCGAACCCGGCATCTGATGAACCGAAAGATATAGTGCTACCGATTCGGACACCAGCTACAAAACAATTACATGTTTTGATTTCTATTTTCATGTAATCAATGTATTTTCAAACTTTTAACCATGCATCGTTCTACTTACTATTTCCCGAAGTAATGCGAGGGAGTTTCAGGAATCCTCAATAAAATTTAGAGTTCTGTTTACATTTATAAATACGGAATCATACAAAAATTTATTATTATGCATGCAGATTTCTGGGTATTTGGGTTTTTGAAATTGTTAGTTTTTTCTGAAAGGCAGCAGCTCTATCATTCGTTGCGAGGAATTTTAGAATTTTTATGGGTTTCAGAAATATTAAGATGGAATAATGCTTCCATTTCTTCAACCAGCATATTGAGATATACATATTCACGTTTTACACACTTCGTTTAGTAGTTATTCTGAATAATTTTTACATCTGTTTACGCAATTTTCTTTTAGACATTTTTTAAAAATTTTCCTAATATAATAGGTCAAATTTTCTTAAAGCCGGTCCTGCCCTTTAAAGTGTTATGATGACTACACTAATGACCTCTTCCAATGAAAAATCACATGCATTTAATTTTTTCAACACTTTATAAAATTTCCCATTTTTCTAGGGGAATATTTCGTCAAACTCTAACTTCATCCGTTGTGAAATATCTTCTCATAACTTGGTTTTTGCTAGCCATATTTTTGCCCAGTTTAAAAATTAAATGTAAACGTGAAAGATTTTTTGCTTAGTTGCAAGTTTATTACTTGGAAAATAGACATAAGGAATCAGCGTTTAAACATTTCAGATTGTACAGTAAATCACGGCAGTTAATATTCCAATAGGTATAGTGTTGAAAATTTTCTTTCAATCGTTAACTGCAGATGTGTATTCCTCCCCACTTGTCTCTTGTAAACACTGCCTTTTCTTAGGGTAAAACCATTACCCATACGCAGGAAGTAACACCTGTTGGACTCTTCCGTGATGCCAATACCTTTATTTAGAGAAAGGTGTGGGATGATTGGTGACAATCTCCTCCTCACTTTCCACCCCTCATGAAAAAAGAACTGCTCCCCCCCGAGTGGCCACTTTCTGAGAGATTTTCTCTTCGGACTTTGGGGTTACCAAAAATTCACATCCACATTGAACGCCAGATACTCCCGCCAAGGAAACGAAGTCTTGTGAATGGTCAGATTATTTTATGACGTTACATTCTTTCTGACATTCTGTATTGCACATTATTTACTAAATGCATGAAACACCACATTTTTGTTGCTCAAATATGTCTACGCTTTATCAGTTAAACCATTATTTTAATGATTTATGTCTGAAATGTACCTTTTATCAACTCTGATAATAGGGAAAAGTGCGAACTATATCGCAATGGCGGAATCATACTGCTCTAGCGTTTTGCCTGTATTCAGGTTAGGTATTCCCCGAGTATAGAAGGGTTGCTAGTGTAATTGCTACACGAGTGGGACCATCCCTCTGTTAAAGCACATATTCTTTCCCTCATTCCATCACATCTTGCTTTACGGTCCATTATTTTAGGGAAATTTATATAACTCCATTACATACAAATATCTCCATTACATCAGGTCCTTAAATTATAACCTGAAAGGGAAAACTGGATCATATTTACATGGCTAGAGCTAGACTCAGGCTGATAGGAATAAAAATTAGATTTCAATGTAGTCGGCCAAACTTCTTAGAACATAGTTTATTAAGCGAAAATACATCCGTTCATTCCAAAAGAACTGCATGAAATAATATCACTTTTCAGCATTAAATGCGAGAGGGCGAGGTAAACATGGGACTGTTATTTGTAGGGTCAGCAAATTTAGGGGCTCAGGAAGCGAACCCACTCCTGAATTCAAGCATATATAAGAGTAGAGATGAGAAGAAATGCGATTCATGGAAAGTTCTGTGGCTAAGGGATTTAAAGCGATAAATCCCTATCACTGGGGATTAAATTTAGGAAAGGGATTTTGAATGCTTGAATGGAGGGCATAATATTTAAGATATTATTTGCTTACACAAACACACACACACCACACACACACACACACACACACACACACACACACACACACACACACACACACACACATATATATATATATATATATATATATATATATATATATATATATATATATATATATATATATATATATATATATATATATATATATATATATATATATTAATTATGAAGAAGAACGTGTCCTTTATCAGTAAATGGGATGGTTACGGCATAATATCTGTGAAGGAGAACGGCATCGTAGTTTATACTGGTGAAGGAACGGCACTATAGTTCGTGGAATTCGGCGACACACTATTCGTAAAAGAAAATATGGCCGAAAGTCTATGATGAATATATTTATGATGAACTCAGTCAATAAGCGTGAATCGTTCGCTTAAAAAAGGAATTAGAAACTCCTCGAGGAAGGTCCACCGCATCTCGGACGTCTGCCAGCCGGAACACAAAGGGAACAGGTGAAGTACCCCAGGTACTGTCAGGAATGCCTTAAAATATAGAGACGAATAACTCAGGAACGTAATGAAGAGAAATACCTGTAGAGCATCGCTAACTGGAACATTTCATCATTTCACACAAACTCTGATACTAAGTCAAGAAAATGTACATTCTTTCGAAGTGAGGATTCTTCAGTTCGTGTTTCTCGATAAATGATCGTAAAACAGTTATTGCGAAGGATTAAATAACGTCAGGAAGTTCCAACGTCGACTACTATCCCGGCAGGATATCAAGTCAAAAAATTTAAAAAAAAATAACTAAGCTTTCTTGGTCGACACAAATTTATTATACTTATTACTAGGCCTTACGTAGTACAAAATTACTGCAATACATAATTTTACTTCAGCATTGAAGTTCTCACATAAAAACTGTAAAGTCAGTTACAAGAAAAATGACCGTCATGGTCTATAAAAATACAGTGGAATCTCAATCTATCGTTTTTCAAGGGACCGATTAAGATTAACGATAAATACGGGAAAACGATAGATGCGGAAATATAACAAAGCAATATGATCGTTGGGACTGGATAAAAGGAACGACACATACGGAAATACGATGGATCCGAAAAAGATTCCACTGTACATATAAAGAAAATAGTATAGCCTCCTCCGGAATTAGGCAAAAATCTGCCTTCTGGAGGGGCTTCGAGGAACCGACCTATATATTCAGAAAAATATCGTAATCTCTTGATCCAAGTTCTACCAAGTCAAGAGGCGAGGTAGCGAGGGTTGCAATAAGGTTGTGTGCCAATATGCCAAGCGCCGTAGCCTACCTTCGGTGAATGAAGGGAGCGCGTTTAGCGGAAAGGGCAATAACAGGAGAAAAGTTGCAGCCATGTGCTTATGACGTAAAGGCGCGGTAGATTTTAAAAGTGGTAATTGGCTGAACAGGTGAGACCTGGCGACCTTCAAAATTAGGCTCGGTGCACACGAGCGATGCGGCGCCGGTGCGGCACCGCAGTTGCGATTAGAAGTACATAGAGTTGAACTAACCGATTCACACGGACGTTTGAGCCGCTGCGAGCTCGCAACGACCGGTTTTTCTACCCCGGGTACTGCTTCATCGCACGAACGACAACGGCTTAGAAGTACCTTCATTTCAACTGCGCTATTCACACGGACGACATTTTGCCGCAAAAACAAAATGGCTGAAAGTGTAGACACAGAACTTTTAATAGAGGAAGTTAAAAAGTTTCGTGAATTGTGGGATATTAAATGTGAAAAGTACAATATATTTACAATATATTAAATATATTAAATTGTACACAAATTAACTACACAAATTAAATACACAATTTAATATATTTACAATATATTAAATTGTGTACAATATATTTACATTATTCTAATTTTTTGAACCATGTTATGAAGTATTCTAATATTTTGAATTTTTTTTCACTTGCTGTTTTAAATATATTTTCTATTTCATTGTAATATGTTCATATTTTTATAATCTACAAAATATGCAGATTTGTATTATGATAATTTATATTTGATATCATTGATTATTTATTTGATAAATTAGATTTGCAATTCCCTTGACCATATTTTCTTTCATTATTCTAATTTTTTGAATCGGAGCTGTAGTCTGAAAACAGACTCAATCCTACCTTTGGAAAATTCAGTACAGATGTGACTTTTTGTTAAAGGAATCTAGCATACCATTAAATACATAATGGTGGGCCACTTCCCTAAGTGGAAAAAGGGGTCAATTTTTAGGAAAAGACCACAAAGAGACAATTCAAGGCCCGGGGTGTCAGGCTGACAAAAAGGAACGCATGCCTGGAGGTGCCAGGTGACATTTATTTAACGGATCACGACGATCAGGTTTACAATATTTCAGATAAATTTACATTACTCATATTTCAGTCTCGTATTAATTTTTGATGTTTCCTCAAATGTAATTAGATAAAAACAGCAGAGCATAGCAGTATATAACTTAATTAAAAATTAAACACAAATCTAAACAATATGCTAGAAAGTAAAAATTAAACATATTTTTTGATTTATTAAAATTTTATTAATTTCCATCTATTAAATTTTTAAATATTTATTGTTATTTTTAAATATCGCATTTTCCATTCGCATTTATTGTTAAATGCAGTCATTTTGCCATGGCAGTTCTCCGACATCACTAATGAAATAGTCCGCCCATGTATTTCTGATCTGATTCAAATTGATCCCTCCTTGATTTTGATGGGATCCTTGATTTTGGCCGCTGTCATAAAATCCTTCGATACATAATGTATCTTCAAATTTATATCCATCTCTTTTGAGAACATAATTATGAAGGGCACAACACGTTTTGATGATGCTTATAGCAAAATCAGGTTTCACGTTTAGAGGCCTATGTAGTATTCGCCATTTGTTGCTCAAAATTCCAAACGAACATTCGACATATCTTCGAGCTCGAGATAGTCGGTAGTTAATTAATTTTTTAAAAATTTTGTATTTATTTATTTTTATTTATTATTTTTTTTTGGAACAAAAATTTACCGCTGTACGGTCTCAAAACATTTCTTAACAAGGAAAATGCTTCATCTCCAACAAACAAACACGTAGGGCAGGACTGGGTGATCCATCCCAGGCAGGGGTTTACCTGTTAGTATTTTCACGCCTCCGCTTTCTAATTTTTTATTGAAAGAGCTATTTTGGAAAATTAAACTATCCGAATCTTTGCCATAGGAGCCAATATCTACATACAAAAAGTTATATTGTGAATCAGCAACTGCTAATAACACCACAGAAAAATAATGTTTGTAGTTGAAGTATAATGAACCACTTCTTCAAAAGAGTGTTTGCTCATTCGGAAGTAATTAAAAAACTTTGCTTCGTCATGACACAAGTCTTCATATAATAAGGAAGATGTCCCTTTTAACATCCTCTAACTCACCAGTGGGTGGACCCAATAATAACTTTTTCTGTATTTTAAATACTTATAAATAAAGTACGAAAACACAACTCTTCGTACGCTTTTCTTTTTTCTTGAGTACGCTTCCAACTCTCGTGTCCTCAATGTTACACCTCGCGTTCTCTAATTGTTCGCTCATGTACACCATCTGTCTGTCACGTGAATTTCACAGAACAGCCAAAACCGCAACGAGATCGCCTCTCGTGTGAATTGAAGCCTGCGGCACCGATGCGATTTCACACCGGCACCGGATCGCTCGTGTGCACCGAGTCTTAGGCTCGGTGCACACGAGCGATGCGGCGCCGGTGCGGCACCGCAGTTGCGATTAGAAGTACATAGAGTTGAACTAACCGATTCACACGGACGTTTGTGCCGCTGCGAGCTCGCAACGACCGGTTTTTCTACCCCGGGTACTGCTTCATCGCACGAACGACAACGGCTTAGAAGTACCTTCATTTCAACTGCGCTATTCACACGGACGACATTTTGCCGCAAAAACAAAATGGCTGAAAGTGTAGACACAGAACTTTTAATAGAGGAAGTTAAAAAGTTTAGTGAATTGTGGGATATTAAATGTGAAAAGTACAATATATTTACAATATATTAAATATATTAAATTGTACACAAATTAATTACACAAATTAAATACACAATTTAATATATTTACAATATATTAAATTGTGTACAATATATTTACATTATTCTAATTTTTTTAACCATGTTATGAAGTATTCTAATATTTTGAATTTTTTTTCACTTGCTGTTTTAAATATATTTTTTATTTCATTGTAATATGTTAATATTTTTATAATCTGCAAAATATGCAGATTTGTATTATGATAATTTATATTTGATATCATTGATTATTTATTTGATAAATTAGATTTGCAATTCCCTTGACCATATTTTCTTTCATTATTCTAATGTTTTGAATCGGAGCTGTAGTCTGAAAACAGACTGAATCCTACCTTTGGAAAATTCAGTACAGATGTGACTTTTTGTTAAAGGAATCTAGTAGACCATTAAATACATAATGGTGGGCCACTTCCCTAAGTGGAAAAAGGGGTCAAATTTTAGGAAAAGACCACAAAGAGACAATTCAAGGCCCGGGGTGTCAGGCTGACAAAAAGGAACGCATGTCTGGAGGTGCCAGGTGACATTTATTTAACGGATCACGACGATCAGGTTTACAATATTTCAGATAAATTTACATTAGTCATATTTCAGTCTCGTATTAATTTTTGATGTTTCCTCAAATGTAATTAGATAAAAACAGCAGAGCATAGCAGTATATAACTTAATTAAAAATTAAACACAAATCTAAACAATATGCTAGAAAGTAAAAATTAAACATATTTTTTGATTTATTAAACTTTTATTAATTTCCATCTATTAAATTTTTAAATATTTATTGTTATTTTTAAATATCGCATTTTCCATTCACATTTATTGTTAAATGCAGTCATTTTGCCATGGCAGTTTTCCGACATCACTAATGAAATAGTCCGCCCATGTATTTCTGATCTGATTTAAATTGATCTCTCCTTGATTTTGATGGGATCCTTGATTTTGGCCGCTGTCATAAAATCCTTCGATACATAATGTATCTTCAAATTTATATCCATCTCTTTTGAGAACATAATTATGAAGGGCACAACACGTTTTGATGATGCTTATAGCAAAATCAGGTTTCACGTTTAGAGGCCTATGTAGTATTCGCCATTTGTTGCTCAAAATTCCAAACGAACATTCGACATATCTTCGAGCTCGAGATAGTCGGTAGTTAATTAATTTTTTAAAAATTTTGTATTTTTTTATTTTTATTTATTATTTTTTTTTGGAACAAAAATTTACCGCTGTACTGTCTCAAAACATTTCTTAACAAGGAAAATGCTTCATCTCCAACAAACAAACACGTAGGGCAGGACTGGGTGATCCATCCCAGGCAGGGGTTTACCTGTTAGTATTTTCACGCCTCCGCTTTCTAATTTTTTATTGAAAGAGCTATTTTGGAAAATTAAACTATCCGAATCTTTGCCATAGGAGCCAATATCTACATACAAAAAGTTATATTGTGAATCAGCAACTGCTAATAACACCACAGAAAAATAATGTTTGTAGTTGAAGTATAATGAACCACTTCTTCAAAAGAGTGTTTGCTCATTCGGAAGTAATTAAAAAACTTTGCTTCGTCATGACACAAGTCTTCATATAATAAGGAAGATGTCCCTTTTAACATCCTCTAACTCACCAGTGGGTGGACCCAATAATTTCTTTTTCTGAATTTTAAATACTTATAAATAAAGTACGAAAACACAACTATTTTTCTTGAGTACGCTTCCAACTCTCGTGTCCTCAATGTTACACCTCGTGTTCTCTAATTGTTCGCTCATGTACACCATCTGTCTGTCACGTGAATTTCACAGAACAGCCAAAACCGCAACGAGATCGCCTCTCGTGTGAATTGAAGCCTGCGGCACCGATGCGATTTCACACCGGCACCGGATCGCTCGTGTGCACCGAGCCTTAACCAAAACTTGGCGATTTTGCGCCAAAGCGGTTTTCTCAGAAACTGCCTTGAACCAATTAACGTGAGTACCGACGTTACGGGTAGACCACCCAGAATTTAAGGCTAGGATAAGAAACACATTTGTTAACGTTAACTATTTCTCGAAAAGTAACTGAATTAAAATATTTCATGGCATTAAATAAATATTACATTTAAATTGGGGCAAAATAGGTACAACCTAACTGTAGCGGCAAATTCCACGCTATATATATATATATATATATATATATATATATATATATATATATATATATATATATATATGACACATTTCGTATATGTCATGTTTCACAATTAATTCAAGGTAATCATGGACTGAATGACGAGATGAGATGACAGAGATCACTTAAATTCGTTTATTTTCATTATTAAATTACTAGAGCTCCAACATAATTAGGCAAACCACTCCATCCAGGTTATCTCCTAAGACATACGTGTTGTCTCCATCAGATCTCTGTGCCGACTACCTAGTTTCATTGTCATTCTCCGCCCAATTTGCTGACGCTTAATTTCGAATGCTCTACAATTTTCTGTGTTATATAACGTTAACCCCTGCATGAATAATCTTCCCTTTAAAAACCCGACTGTCAGGTGGTGACCTCTATTGGTAACTTTTGCTATTAAACCCCCTTTTCCTTTTTCCTACGATATTTCGTGAATTAATAATATTTAATTGCCAATTCTTATTTTTCTAAACAACCCCCCCCCCCGTTTAAGGTTCCCCAAATTCTATCTATCTATCTATCTATCTATCTATATATATATATATACAGTGTGTAACAAAATTATAAGACCACCCAAAATATCACTCATTTTAATACTACACTGCATAAAATGAATAATTTTAAAATTTGAAGCAAATGAAAAAAGTTATATTTTCTCAAATAAATCGCTTAAAGGAAAACAAAATTGAATTGATTTCACACAGCAAATGATTTTTTGAAATCTCGGTGTAACATAAATATAATACCACTTATTTTTTTTATTTAAAATCATTTGCGTTTTTAAAACTATTTTATTTTTTCTTTCAAAATCGTAGATAAACTGTAACTTTACATCACAAAAAAGTCCAAACGATAATATTGTAAAAGAAAATAGAATTTAATTTGTTTGTTTTTATGAGGAAATTCACAATGCCGCATGGAAGAGAATTATCTGAACTAGAAGTTCGAAAAATTTGGTTTTATAAGGGCTCTGGAAAATCGGAACGTGAAATAAGTAAGATACTTAAACGTTCTAAAACTGCTATTCATAACGTTTTAAGTAAAAGAGATTTTTATGGAAAATATAAAAGATCTGGCAGAAAGAGTAAATTATCAGCCCGCGATAATAGACGAATTTTCAAGCTTGCAACGAAACAGAACTTGTCTACTCGTAAAATAATACAGCAGACAAGTAAAACTGTTTCACATATGACAATCTGGTGGACTTTAAGATCAAATTCAAATGTTGCTCTTCGGAAATAAAAAAGAAAACCAAGACTGTTAAAGCATCATAAAGAAGGAAGGCTGAAGTGGGCAAAGGAAGTCATGACATGAGATGCTGCTTGGAAAAATATTATTTTTTCCGACGAAAAAAAATTTCATTTGGGTGGCCCGGACGGTAATATTTCCTACTGGCATGATTTACGAACGGAACCTCGGGTTTTCTTCAGTAGACAGATCGGTGGTGGCTCTGTGATGGTGTGTGTGGGGAGCTTTTGCATATGATGGGAAATGTGATCTGCAGTTCTTGGAAAAATGGACTCCATTTGTTATCAACAACTGCTTTACTAACACCTTATAACCTTTGACCCATTTTAGGAGGATCAAACTGGAAATTTCAGCAAGACAATGCGCCATGACATGTGTCTAAATCAACTAAAAACTGGTTTCAAAAAGAAAAAATCGCGGTCTTAAACTGGCCAAGCCTTAGTTCAGACGTGAATACCACCGAAAACTTGTGGGGCCATTTGGCTCGCCAAGTGTATGCAAATAACCGTCAGTATGATTCTGTGTATGAATTGGAACTAGCTATCATGGATGAATGGGAAAAATTCCCAAATATTTGCTCGAAAACCTAATTACTAGAATGAAAAATCGAGTATTTGAAGTTATTCAGAAAAATGGTGGATCAACATCATATTAGTTTTATTAAAAAAATTTGTTTTAACTAGTGGTCTTATAATTTTGTTACAGATATTTGATTTAAAAAATTTCAAATTTTTGATAAAATAATTAGTATATTTAAATATCTCTTAAAAATAATATACATATATTTAATATTTCATTTATTAACATCAACCTAATTTAATTTTAAAAAAATTATACTATTTATAGTAAAAATCACAAAATCCACAGTGGTCTTATAATTTTGTTACACACTGTATATATATATATATATATATATATATATATATATATATATATATATATATATATATATATATATATATGTAAATATATAAATATATAAATGGCCTTGTGGTAACGTGCTGGCTCTCGGTGGTGAGGGCGCTTTGATCGAAACCCGGCACTCGCCATAAAAAAACTCTGACACTAGGCTGGATATAGGCACGTTAAATCTGTTTAAAGGAAAGACACTCTATTAAGGTTACAGAGGATGGGAGAGGATACGATCCCCAGATCGCGCCCCTGGGAGTGCTCGGTCAAAATTCACGTGGCTACTAACTAAGACGGACTCGGGCCCTTGAGGTGCTAATCAAACCGGAGCCGCACATTTCAGCTCGAAGCGTATATGGACCTGGTCTGGAACTTCCAACCAGGGGTAATAAGAAACAACAACATCAAATATATATATATATATATATATATGTATATATATATCTATCTATATATATATATATATATGTGTGTGTGTGTGTGTGTATACATAATTCTACTCTAAGGTAGCAGTGATGAAACTATGGGCATCAGGTTCTTTGAGGGATAGCGTAAGATGTCAAAACATGTAGACCGTGCAGAGAGGACAGATTGCTGAAGCGCGTATAATTGGAGTATCTGTTATAACATCCCCCGCGGTTTTGGGTGCTTACCGAGCTATGATATCGGAAGTCATGAAGGCAAAAGGAGTGCACGGAAAGACATCCTCTGTGAAACAGAATAATGGACGAAAGGGAAAGCTAAGTGAAAGAGACTGATGCGTTTTGATGCGGATTGTGACATCAAAAAAAGAAGACATCTGCAGCCAAAGTCACCGTAGAGCTTCATCTAAATATACAGGCTCCAGTATCAGTCATTGTAGGTAAGAGAATACTTCATAAACAAAACATTTACTTCAGAGAACAAAACATTTATTTCCAAGATATTTGTAACAGATGCGAATACAAAAAATCCTCTACAGTGGTGCCACGAGCACAAATCCTGGTCGTCTTATACGTCGAAATATGACATTTCGTTTGAAGATTCAAATTTCAATTGGTTACCCACAACAGGTCGTGCGTATGTCTGGAGAACACCTACATAAGCGTATGATCATGCTTGTCTCATGCCAGCTGTGAAACACGGAGAGAAATTTCTCAGTGTTTCGGTGGCCATCTCATGATTTTCAAAAGGGATCTAATGTAACCCTGAAAGAGAGATTTAGTGAGAAGGAATACGTCTAACTTTTAGCCGACCAGATCTATCATATTGTGCAAAAATTGCTTCCTGCAGTATATGGCGTTCTTAATAATGATAACGGTCTGATACATACCGCTAGCCGTGTGAGGTCGTGGTTTGAGAAACATAAAGACCAAGTCAAACATCTTATCTGGCCCACACAGTTCCTAAAACTCAATATCATAGAAATGCTGTCGTCTGTTTTAGAAAATAGAGTCGGGAATCGATGTCCACTAACATCATTTCTACAGGCACATTGATGATTTAACCACTACTTACGACTTGCATAATTCACTTCCTTAGTAGATTCAGGTGGTGTTAAATGCCATAGATTGTCCTAAGCCATATTAATAAAGAATTTCATGTTATTACTAAATGTTTCCATTATTTTGATAACCACCTATATATATATATATATATATATATATATATATATATATATAAATATAAATATATTATGATGTCGTGAAGAAATCTATATTTTTTATGTGTGTTTGTGTGTGGTCATACCTGTGAACTGTTTAAAATCCCTTCAGGGGTGGTGGTCCGTTTTTGAACCACCTATTTTCTTTATTTTCTAACATCTAAATCATTCGGCAAATTTATCTGTAAATTCCTGTAAACATTTGACACATTAGTATGCTTCAGAAACAATAGATGGCAGCACTCTACATGTCTATATTTTCAGAGAGGATAATTTTTGTTTCAGGCCAGAAATTTGTTATGTGAGGTTTTTTCCAGTTTTTCTAATTTGTTAGTACACAGATGCATGGAAGTTCTGGAATTTCATTTTACGATTGTTACTTATTTATTTTAAATAGAAAAGTTTAATTTATCTGCAGAATTTCTTATCTTCTTTTAGTAATTTCAATGCTGGTGGTTCAAATATGGACCACTGTACATCTAGCGTTTGCTGTCACTAGGTGGCGCACTGGTAAATTAGCTTTTCCCAGCAAAAATTCATTAAAAAAATACTGAACTAATTTTCCTATTAAATTATTTTTGTTATGTTTATCATTGAATGTTACTGATAATTTGAAATATATATACAGAGGCTGTTCACACATTTTTTAGACGATGTATATTGTATTCACAAAACTAAATTACATAATTATTAATTCTTGTGTTTTAAATGTTCTATTTGACATCCTTTATTCTGAACTATCTTTCGACACTGCAATTTCCAGGATAATAATGCCTTTTGAAGTGTCAGAAGAGGTATTCTATCCCATTCCTCCTGAACACCTTTCCAGAGTACTGTAATGGTTTTGGGACGACGTTTGAATAATGCAGATTTTAAAAGTCCGAAAGCAAAAAAATCCATCGGTGATACATTGGGAGATTGAGTAGGGATATCAGTGAAGGGTATAGCCTTGATACCAGTTTTTTGTTCCATTTCTTTTAGGAAATTTACAGTGGATTCTGATGTGTGACTGCAAGCTTTGTCCTGATGGAGTCTCACAGATTGATGGCACTGTGGGTAAAGCGATGGTATTTCATTCAGAAAAATTGGCGATAAAATATGTTCTTAATAGTATTTGGAGTTAATCTTGACATATTTTCCAATCTCTTTATGTTTAACTTGCCATTATAAGAAAAACCAGCAACAATCATGAATCCCTTAAAAAACTTTCTTTCGATTCTTTGAATCATGTACTTAAATTTTTTTCTCCCCTTTTATGATAATAAATGGCTCTTTTTTTGTTGCAATCATTTGAATAAACCCATGATTCATCTATTGTGACAATTATTTTCCATTTTTATTTGGATAAGTGTTTCTCATATAGAATTCTGCAGCGTGTCCTGCGTTCAGCGATATGATTTGGAAGAAGACGATGCACATTGCGTTTTTTCGCTTTCTTAAGATTTAAATCAACGTTTCTCATTTTGTTTTCAGTGGACACCGAACATTTTAATGATTTTGCAACTGTCCTTTATCTAGGGGGATTTTCTTTTTACATTAAACAACGTACCTTTGCAATAGTCGAAGATGTCCGTTTTTTCCTTGGATACTTGTTTGGAATTTTTGTCCCACTTGAGGCTCCAATTTGAAGTTTTTTTTTCCTTTCTTGTGGACGATATTACATATCGAGGCTTTAGATATCACAAAACCATGACTCTCACATCGTATTTGGATAACGGAGTATGCATATTTCTCTTCGGAAAGAGCATAAATGTAGCCTTCGAACCACTGCTTTGTTAAAAACGCCATTTTGAATAAAAACAAAAGTTTCTAGCCGCAGACGATAATTTTGACTTTTAAAAACATAGTACAATTGCAATTATTTCTTTTGCAGCAAACAGTTTTTTATTACCGCTTACCAAAATCGTCTAAAAAATCTGCGAACGGCCTCTGTATATACATATTTTACCTATAAAAATTTCATGTGTGGTGTTTTATACTTTTTACATTCATTATATACTTTCATTTATATACTTTTTACATTCATTACATACTTTCACTATATACTTTGAATGTATAAAAATTTCATGTATGTTGTTATATACTTTTAAATTTCATTATATACTTTCATTTATATACTTTTTACTTTTATTATATACTTTCATTCACATACCTCTTACTTTCATTATATACATTCATTTATATACTTTTTTGATTATTTATTTATTTTTTGGACAGATAATTATTTTGATAAATACTGTGTATAAATATAAATAAATGAATGCATATATATGCATATATATTTCAAACTGATTAGTCTTATTGTAACTGATTTGTCAGAACGCCTGTTCTGACTGGTCTAGCCAGTCAGAGAAGACGTTCTAATATAGAGTGCTCTAGGTGCGCGGTGGTTCAAAAACGGACCATCCATCCTGCGTAAACTAAAGCTACATCTTTTAAAATTTTTACAGAATATGCTCCTAATAGTAATAATTCTTCAAATATAAAGTTTTGTACTTTCCAAAATTTTTTTTCATATAGTGCCCCTGAAGGGGTTAAGGAGCGCTCTCGGCAAGGAGATAATAAAGGCAAGCAGTCCAATCTTCGCTAATTGAATCCCCATGGCCGTGTAAGACGGGCGACAATTGGAGCCGAGGCTGACCAGGTGTGGCCGTATGATTTAATTACGAACTTCCTCGCCGATGAAACCACCGATCGTGGGAACAGCGGAACCGGAAGTTGGGGAATTTTAAAAGAATTATCGAGAAAGTTCTAGAGATATCTGGACAAGAAGAAATATCATAAAAAGACAGTTCCTCGGATGAGAGAGAGAGAGAGACCTTAGACGACTGCTGAACGTAATGCTGCTCTTTTGAAACAGACCTTAGCCAACTGTTGAACGAGCGGTTGCTCTTTGAGGCAGAGACCTGTGGCGTAACTATGACATTCTGCTAGCCACTGCATAACAACGTAACTTAAATTTAAGATTTGTACATATTTTATTTGAAATATAAGTAGGAGGTCTTAATATATAGTTTAAGACTTCTATATATAGTTTAAAAAAGTCTGTCTTCGTGATTAAGAAATGAATTCATCCTATGAGATTTTGGCTTGTTGTCGGCCACGCTATGACAATATATATATATATATATATATATTATAAATATATAGATATGTGTGGGTGTGTTTATATTAATTATATATATAATATATAAGTCCTTTTCCTCATTATCGACAAAGTCACGAGAGATTATATTTGAAATATCATAAATCTACGAGAAACTAAAGCCAGCGTAATTGATGATTTGCATATTCGGATGTAATATTGCCTTTGAAGTCAATGAGAATGAAATATTCCATTAGAAATTGATTAAAGGGTGTTTTACCAGAGTATCCGGATCTGCCTCTAAGGACAGTACGGAGTTTCAAGAGTTAGCTTATACGAGAAAACAGAAAACGTATTGCAGGAATGTGGCATGCATATATATATATATATATATATATATATATATATATATATATATATATATATATATATATATATATATATATATATATATATATATATATTTATTTATATATATATATATATAAATAAATATATATATATATATATATATATATATATATATATATATATATATATATATATATATATATATATATATATATATATATATATATATATATATATATATATATATATATATATATATATATATATATATATATATATATATATAATTACACTGTAAAAATGGAATGCTGGTTTGGAGATATTTCAAAAATGAAAGTGTAACTGAAAGTATTAAATAATATGTTAGGTTTATAGAAGTGGGTTACCCGAAACAGCTAAACCTGCTACTCAAAAATTTTACACCCCGAAACAGGTAATTTTTTTTTTAATATGTAACAGCATTTCGATTTTCGTGTGTGCTCCTTACAATAGTGCTTACAATTATTGAGAAACTGGCAGATGTCGGTTTTAAAAAATGTTGGTATTTATCTTGAATAAATTTGATTCTTCAGAAAGGTGCCCATTAGCGTTCATATTTTATGTGTTTATAAACACCTCAATATATTCTTTAACTATGTTTACGTTGTAAAAATCAAATGTTGTTTTGGGCATATTACCGAAATGTAAACAAAATTTGAAGTGTTAAATAATCTATTTAAGAAACAAAAGAAGGATGTGCAAAACAGGTAAAACCGCTATCTAAAAACATTACACCCTGAAATAGGTACCTTTTTGGAACCTGAATCAGCATCTCCTTTTTACCATGAGTTTTCACTAATATTTTATTACTGCTTATATTCAGTGCACAATAAAGTTATTAGACTAGATATACACCTTTCTCGTGTGATCTAAAATATTTTTGAATTCTTGTGATTTAAATTAAAGTCTGCCATTTTGTGAACTGTTGCTGGCATATAAGTTTACTTTTTACGATTTCTTAAGGAAACATTTGATTTTCTAAAAAGTTGAATAATTACAGTATCATTTGAAGGAACCGAGAAACAGGAATTCTGCTGAAAATTGGTCTCAATTTTTTAAACAAGCAGCGAATAATTTTATTGTGG
This sequence comes from Dolomedes plantarius, assembly GCA_907164885.2. NCBI lineage: Eukaryota > Metazoa > Arthropoda > Arachnida > Araneae > Dolomedidae > Dolomedes > Dolomedes plantarius. Next base: position 72,751,430 of record OU015493.1, on the reverse strand, counting down.
AGGAATTTTAGTTTAGTTTGTAAACATTATTTGAAAATGGGATTTTACTTTGCATGGGGACTGTAATATGGGTAATGCCTTAAGTACAATATTTATTTTTTTCGTTTGAGGCATTACAGATTGTTGAAGTATTAAAAATATGAAAATCTTCTACATATATAGAAAATATTTTTTTCAGTTCCTAAATAATAGTTTCAAATCCATCTAAGAAAATAATGTTTCCTTTAATTTGAGAATTTCCACAGAAAAGAGCAAATTTGTAATTTATATAAAGGTTCAAATGTGTGATGAAAAGGACACACTTTTTTAAAAGGTTGCTGATATATAAACCCATCCTTGCTTACATCAAATTGAATGAAGATATTACAGTTATCCTGTTTATTGCTGCAGCATCATTAAAAATTTTGCAACGTGAGCTCATTGAAAGCTTTTGCAGAAGGGCGTGTAATGAGCTACTTCTTGGATACTCATAGCAAAGTTAAAAAATAAAAAGTGTACGGTAACAGAAGATAAAAATATCCGTGAAATAAATATCATGCTAGTTAAAAAAGTAAGGAAATGATCCTTCAAATTTTGGTTAAAAAACAGAATAACAGAATGAACATGCCGTATAAGTTGCTGTAAAAGCATGTTCATTCTGTACAAAGTAACAGAAGTAACATGCTGTATAAGTATAAACTAGATTCTTGAGAAAGGTGCCTATTGGAGTTCACATTTAATGTGTATATAACACCTGAATATATTCTTTAACTACGTTTATGTTGTAAAAATTAAATGTTGCTTTGGGCATATAACCAAAATGGAAACAAAATTTGAAGCGTTAAAAAATATGTTTAAGATACAAAAGAAGGATACACAAAACAGGTAAAGCGGCTACTAGATATGCTTATCCTAAATATCCTAGCTAAAGACATGCTTATCCTAAATATGTAAACATATAACAGTCGAACTCCGTTATAACGAACTTCAAGGGGAAAAATATTTTGTTCGCTTTATCCGGTGGTTCTCTATATCCGAACCGTTAAGAAATATGCTAGAGTTCACAAAATGTATAACTTATTAGTTGCAATATGCATTCAATAATGATGTATTAAAAATGATAAAATCTATTAAAAAATATCATTTATGAATTAAATCGACTAAAATTTATTACATTAAACTGACCTAATACTAATTAAGCTATTTACAATAGGAAAACGGTGGAACTAAAATTTTCGTTCGTTATAGCCGTGAGTTCGTTATATACCAGGTTCACTATAACGGGGTTCGACTGTATTGACCAAATTCTAAATGATAATTTCTCTGTATTTGTTTAGAAGGAAAATAATTAAACGCTACTGTTATTTTTATTAACATTGTCTGAAATTACTACGAATATTTTCGAATAAACTATTACCCTTATCTAATACATCGTATAGAATTCGAGAGCTAATACAATTAACTTAAGAAATTTTATTTTTTTTCCTTCCTTATCCTCTTCATCTGCCATGTTACTTACTCAGCTGATTCATGAGAGGGATAATTCATTGCTTTCTATTTACCGTTGTAGAATATTTTATATAAAGCTTTTTTTATAATTTTTTTTTGCATTGAGAAATCAACAGTAATCCAGAAAAATAATTTATTAAACTCTCTTTTGTGTTTCTGTCTCCCTTGGTAATCAATAATGACATGAAATGTATGGATGTTGTATTCTCTTACTTAATAATCATATTTTTACGGACATATCTCTTGATTCTCTTTCCGATTGCCAGGGGACTTTCTCAAGAGGTTTAACCATGATAGGGGAAACAACGTTGATACTCTCAGGGGAGATAATATTGATATAAACAATATTCAAGATAGTTCTCTTCGTGAATCTCCTGTTTGTTCTGACATGTGCGTCTATTCAAACAGATGTGGGGCAATTTTGAGAAAGAAAATAATGTTTTGGGGGAACCTTTTTTTCTTAATGTAAAATACTATTTTATATCTATTTCTCTCTCCGAAATTGTTCACTTAAATTTAAACGAAAAGGGATGCTTAAAGTGTTTACATAAGACTTGTTTACTTGCCTAAGTACACATTCTATAAAACAATTTCATCTTTTGTCATTTTTATGTGTTTTTCATATTTAATCCTCTATATAATTAAAAAAGATATGTTTACAAATTACTTGATTGTAAGTGTTAACATTTAAAATTGTATAATAGTATAATTTTGTAAAATTAATATACAGGGTGTCCGGGCTAAAAGTATCCAAAAGTTATGGCTTATTTTTACGAAACTACTCATTAGAATTTAAAAAAAAATTATTTAAGCATAAAGAACATCTCACCAAGTTTTAATATGAATAGATTTCGATGTGTGCACCTTTTGTAGCATGACAAACAGTCTAAACGGTAATCCAGTTCCCTCCAACTGACGAATTACTATCCACGTTATTAAAGTCCAGGTTATTAGACTCTCCAAGGTAATACACGAATTACAGTAAAACTTACATTAAACTTCGAATTACAGTAAATTTCGTTTATCCGGATCAGATTTGTAGAGATTATTTTTATTTAATTTTCCCATTTGATAATAATTTTTAACTATGAGAGAAAGAACGTAACTACAAGTACGCCAAATATTCGCTTTTTAGTTTGATTCAATGTACAGTTCCTGCATACATTGAGCATTAATGTATGGTAATAAAATGTTTTCAGTTGAGTTTAAGAGAGTTTTACTAGACTTACAAATCTTTGTTAAGAAATGGTGTGAAAAGTTATTTTTACATTTTTTAATATCTTGTAAACAATACTGTGAAATTTTGTTACAAAACATAGTTTTTTACTGTAATAAACGGTAAGCCTTTTAAGTTAAGGATTTTCTTTTAATTACTACCCATATTACCCGGATTATCAGGATTTTCGATTATCCGGATTGCCTATGGTCCCAGTTAATCCCGAAAAACGAGGTTTTACTGTACTCCAATGATACGATTCTTCAACTCATCCGCAGTTTTAATTTTTTTTAATACAGAATGTTTTTTGTTTAAACACAATTTTTTTTTTGTTTATACAAAAATAACTCCTGATATGTAAGAACCACTTGTAGAGAACTGGATTACCGTTTAGACGTATGCGTGCTACAAAAGGTGCACACATTGAAATCTATTGATACTAAAACTTCGTGAGATGTTCTTTCTATTTTAATATATATTTTTAAATTTTAATGAGTAGTTCTGTAAAAATAAGTCATAAACTTTTGGATACATTTAGCCAGGATACGGCCTTTAGCCGGCTTCGTCTGCGTCTCTGGGTTCAGGGTCTAGGAATTATATTGGATGTTTCTTGTCAATTTAACACGTTAAGCCGTTCATTCTCATTTGTAGCCTTTTTAAACCAGATAGAGATAGCTTCGGAAGCTGTTTCGAAACTACGTGTACCAGTATGGGATCAGGGTCTAAGCATTTTTCACACGAATCCTATAAGTCAAATTGTCAATTTGTTCATTCCCTATTGCTGCGTGTTGAAACCAGATACAAGTCGCTTCTGAAGTTGGTACGGAAACTGTCTCTATGTGTCTGCTATCAGGTCTAAGCAGTATAACATGGTCATTGAAAATTCGTTTGACCCATTAGTGCCTAGCGTCCTTTTAAAAGGACGCTTACATAATAAACTCTAAATCACTAATTTTTTTAATTTTTTTCGATCCAAATAGCAGAATATCATGATAAAGTGTTGTATTTCTTATTATCCATCAGTTGGTAGCACTACATTAATGTTCTATTTCTGCTTTGAGGGTCTAAAGTCAGAGTTAGTCGTTTTTTAGGTTTTCAAAAGAACGTCACACAAAAAGTAAGTTTATTTTATTGTTTTTCAATGTTACGAAAATATTTTATGCTGTTATCACAGTTAATACTCTTTTCTTAAATATGTATTTTTCAAAATTGTTAAAATTATTTATTAACACTGTTATATTTTCTTTTGCGTAGCGTTCTATATATAGGACGCTAGGCACGAATGGGTACATGTTTTTCTCTACCTGTTCCGCTATACGAATGCGTCTTTTTTTCTCAATTTATGATCTTTTATTACCATAGAGAAAAGGAAATGCTATTTATTTTCAGAAAAATGATATTATAAATTATTTTTATAAATAAATATTATTGAGTATTCCTTATTTATGAAAATAATTTTAAAATAAATATTTTCTTGATTAAGGAATGATTAAAAAAATTTCTTATTTAAGAGAAATATTAGCCTCTTGATAATGAAATGAACGTATTAACAAATTAGCCTCTTAAATACAAAAATTTTAATCAAAGGATGTGTTCTGTATTTAGTGATTTTAAAAAATAATGAAAAATGACGAAGTACATAAGTAATTGTCTGGATTTTTTAAAAATATGTGTATTTTAAATGACTATAATTTAATAAATTTTAAGAATTTTGTCTTTTAATCCAAATTATATTTGATCTAAATATACTGAAATGAGCAATCGATAAGTTTTAAAGCTCTTATTTATATTTTTGTTTTCATTTTAATTTTGACTGTGGAGAGGCATTAGCTTTAATGGCAGAGTTATCTGATAATGATACATTCCACGAAGCGGATATTTATTTGGACCCATCATCTAATGAAGTTACCGATGACTGGCACTATACGGGTTAATAGAACTAAAAAATGTCCACTTGGAGATGTTAAATCTGTTAAAAAGAAGAGATGGGGAAGTTTTGATTTTCAGAACAGCAAAAATTTTAAAATGGTTCGGTGGAATGACAATAGTGTCGTTACTTTGGCGTCTAACCATTATGGTATTGAACCTGTAGCTCAGGCCAAACGCTGGTCGAATATTGATAAAAGATTTATAGAGATTGACCAACCGTATATTGTGTCTCAATATAATAAATTGATAGGAGGTACCGATCAAATGGATCAAAATCTGGCACAATACCAGTGTTCCATACGGTCTAAAAATGGTGGTGGCCTCAGTTTTTGTTTAGCTTAGAAGCATCAATCCAAAATGCGTGGCTATTGTACAGATTATGTCCTTCTAATGACTTTAACAGAATGGATCTCCTCCACTTTAGAAGAGAAATCTGTCACACATATTTTTCTAAGTACAGTAAGAGACCAAATAACAGTCTGGCTGCAGGGAAACCAAAAAGAACTTTCAAAAAGAGTGTCTGGTGATGTCCGGTATGGCGGAAAAGATCATTTAATCGTTGTGAATCCAAAACTGATAATACTGTGGCAAAAAATCCACAAGAAAATGCAATATATAAAGAAAATGCTTGTATATAAGCAAGAAATGCTTGTATATAAATTGTGTAAAAAAAAATTACGAATAGCTTTTTTCATTATTTTGTATTTTAATAAGCCCCTTTTATATGTAAATTTAAATATAAAAGTGTGTAAAATTTATCATAAGACATAATTTATTAAATTTGTGCCTTTTAAGCTATTATTTTTGACATTTTCAGCTTTTTAAATTGTTTTGATTTCTTTTAAATGATTAAAGTACAATTTAAAAACCTCGTGTTTATTTTATTATGCATTTTTTTCGCAGAGTTCCATTGGTTTCATGCATTTATTTATCTAAAAACGACATTAAAAGGAATAGTTTTAGAAAATCTAAGGGTTGAAGTGTTTGTGTAAAACCTGTACCCTCCCGTGCCTAGCGTCCTTTTTATAGGACGGTAACATTATTTTGAATAAAAATTTAAATTTTAATGCAGGAATTTTTTTATTATTTTTTCAGTTCATTTTGCACCTGCACAAACATAATTAGGTAAAGAAAATTAAAGAATTCGATGTTGGGCATTAATGGGTTAATCATAACCGCACTAAAGTATCATCGTTTGGTAAGCTGACCCTAACTAAATTTGGGATATATATATATATATATATATAATATATATATATATATATATATATATATATATATATATATATATATATATATATATATACACTCAAGAGCCAAAACATTATGACCACCCCTACATTTTGGAATGAATTCGCCTGGATGACGTGGGAGGCACGTGATCAGGTGGAAGTGGTATTTAACTGCTGCTGGAGAATCATTCTTTCACTAACTTCTGTGTGTGATGGGAAAGGCTGCGGATCTAAGCGACTTTGATAGAGGGCAGATGGTAATGGCTCGAAGGCTCGGAACAAGTATTTCCGAAACTGCACGACTCGTGGGTTGTTCGCGACCTACAGTTGTTAGTACTTATGCAAAGTGGATGAATGACGGTGAAACCAGCAGTAGACGACATGGTGTTGGATGTCCACACGCTATCAAAGAAAAAGGTCGTCGGAGACTGTCTCGCATGGTGAAGCAAAACCGGAGCCAGACAGTGGCTCACCTGACAGCCCAATACAATGCAGGGTCAAGTAGAATAGTATCGCAGTACACTGTTCAGCGGACACTGTTGGATATGGGGCTACGCAGCAAACGTCCCACTCGTGTGCCTTTGCTGACCAAGCGTGTTCGCCAACTGCGCCTGCGCTGGTCCCGGGAACATCGCGACTGGTCCATGGATCAGTGGGAGAGAGTTGCCTGGTCAGATGAATCACGGTTTGTCATTCATCACGCTGATGGCCGTGTCAGGATACGTCGTCTTCCAGGCGAACTGTTGCTCCCTCAATGTACAGTAGGTCATACACAGGCCGGTGGTGGCGGTATTATGCTTTGGGTGACGTTCTCTTGGGCGTCTCTGGAACCCGTGGTTGTGGTAGAGCAGGCCATGAATGCTACAGGGTATCTGAACATCATTGCGGATCATTTGCACCCTTACATGGCCTCTGTTTTTCCAGCTGGAAATGGAATGTTCCAACAGGACAACGCCCCGTGTCACAAGGCTAAAATTGTGTTGGAGTGGTTCCAGGAACATGATGCTGAATTCCAGTTAATGTCCTGGCCGCCTAACTCACCGGATCTGAATCCGATAGAACACATTTGGGATGTCATGGGACGGCAGCTCAGAGTTCAAAGACCACCAATTCAAATATCTCGGATTTGCGTGACCGTTGCTTAAACATCTGGTACAATCTGTCTCCGGCCATCTACCAAGGACTTGTGGCATCCATGCCAAGGTGGGTTGAAGCTGTGTTGCTTGCCAAAGGTGGGCCAGCTCGTTATTGATAGGTGGTCATAATGTTTTGGCTCTTGAGTGTATATATATATATATATATATATATATATATATATATATATATATATATATAAACAATACAACATAGGCTAAAGAATAAAATAAAATAAAAAAAATAAAAAGGAGGGCATAGACCACCAAACAAATTAACTCAAAACCTACCCTAGCATTGAAAACAAATAACTTTTCAACAAAAGATTGCGCAGTTGCTGCATATCTTTACATTTAAAAAGGCAAATATAACTAAATTTAACAGAGCAAGATAATTATAAGAATGTAGACAAAAACAATACAGAAACGAAGCACTGAGGGCATCCAAGCACCAGAGGCAAGATTCTGTAATAGTGCCGGAACTAAACCAGAAGTACGAGGTAACCGACAGGTTTCGTCATCAGGGAGCCTAACCAAATCAGTGACCTCAAGGGGAACTTTCTGAATAGGATGCAGGTATACCCAAATGACATCCCAAGGCCCCGAGTTCCTCAATGAAACAGTTAGTCAATAGAAAATGAAAAGACACAGACAACTTGCAGTGAGGGCTCAACGCACCATACATGCAAGTACACATACAATCCTAATGAAGAGACACAGATGCATACATACCCTAATTCAGTAGGTGATGGTTATGGCGAAATAGCAGCCCAATTTTTTCCTAGTAATTACGTCACTGTGGCAAAACCACAGCTCTACACCCCATTGAAGTTTAAAAAAATGTGAAACCAGAAACGCTATCCTAAACATCTTTAAAATATACCCGAGTCTAAGTGCCATTTTTTTAAACTTTTAAATTGCCGAAATTTTTAGGGAAATTGTTCTTACTTAGGTTTTTCTCGAAAATGTTACATGCCTCCAAAATATCTTCAGCGTTATTACAAATGTTTTTAATTCTGTACAGTTGCGAGTAAAAGATATTATTATAGATTTTATAGTTCAAGTTGCTATTGAAATTGGTAAACGTGATAACCTTAAAGTTAAAATTTAGTCGTTTCTCATATATCCCAAATTTTAATTCGCTATTTTGAATTTTAATTTTTAAATCCTGATATGTCGTGGAATGATTATTTGCATTAGTCCTGTTTAAAGTTAATTCTTTTGGGAAAATTTGATTAACACTAGAACGGCGGCAGCGGTCATTTAGACCGCAAACGATTTTCAAACGCTCATATTATCCTTTTTTATTCTTTGATTTTTTGTTTGTTCCCTGACTTTTCCTAAATATTTATAAAGCATATATCGGACAAAAATTATCTTTTTCTGCGCATTATTATCGCCGGTATAAAGGGGTATACCTATAAAGGCTGACTGCGGTCATCTTGATCGCTGATCCAAAAATGTTGTGTTTTCTATTCTATTTTTTTTCTATCCGTGTATGAGAAGGAAGAAGACGTCAAAACCGAAGTTGAGTACTGAGAAAAAATTAGGAACAATAATCTCTCTCACAAAATGAGACAAAATTAGCGAAATGAAGAAGTAGCAAAAGATGGAAGTGCGTGGACTACAGTTCCTTCTGATACTATTTCTTTAGGAAGACGGCAGCATCACAATATATTGAGAGAAATGCCTGGACTCAGCACACTTGTCATTAGGCATGTAACTCTGGGCAGATTTACTAGTGCATGGAGACTGTTCATAAACGAAAGAAATCTGCATCTCATACAACAATGCACGGAAGCAAAAGCTTACAGGCCCTTACAAGATCCGCATTGGAGTGTATCTTTAGATGAATTAGACGCTTTTTTTCCTTACTGTATGCCCGTGGAGCTTTTATTTCTAAAGATGTTTCAATCGACAATTTGTGGTCCACGACATGGGTCCTAAACTTTTTTCATGAAACAGTGGATCGTGATAGATTCAAAGAAATCCAGACATATTTGCTCTTTGATCTGAAGTCAACAAGATCCGAAAGACTTCGAACGGATCCATTTCCTCCAGTATCAGAGATTTGGAACACATTTATTGAAAATTGTTTACTGTGTTACAAATCAGGTGCAAATATAACGGTAGATTCTCAACTATTCCCATGTAAGACACGTTGCTCATTTACACAGTATATGCCCCAAAAACCGGATAAATTTGGGATAAAACTTTGTCTAGCAGCTGATGTTCGTTCAAAGTACTTTTTGAATGGCTTTCCATATTTAGGAAAATATGTAAGTAGACCCAATGAAGATACCGTTGGAAAACATGCGGTATATAGTTTGGCAGAACTATTTCAAAATACTGATAGAATCATTACAACTGACAATTTTTTTACATCATTAAAATTAGCCAAAACTTTAAGAAGTAAAGGACTTAGTCTCGTAGGCACTGTGAAACATGCAAAGAAAGAAGTACCCGAATCATTCAAGCTCAAAAAGTGAGGACTGTGTTCAAGCAAAATTCTCAAGCACGATAATACAAAGTGTCCTATTGTTAAGCACTCAACATCCTACGCTCGAAATGGAAAGTAATGAATAGAAGACCCCTAAGGTTGTTAAACTTTACAACTCTACTCAATACGGTGTAGATGTGCTTGATTAGATTGCAAGAAAATTTTCAACTTGACGACGGTGGCCAGTACAAGTTTTTTTGTAATATTTCGGACTTAGCTGCTATCAATGCTTGGATCATTTACAAAGAAACCACTGGTATAAACGTCAAGAGTGCTGTTTATATTTTGCAATGAGCTGATGAGCGCAGTAAAATTTATGTTTCCTCTGAGACATCTCCGCTTTCAAATTTCAGGTCAAGTACAGATGTAGCATCCATTATCTCAAGCAGGAAACGCAAACAATGTCAAATCAATCGATGCCGCAATAAAACTATGAACATTCGTTCTCATTGCAAAAAGTCAGTTTGCGGCTCATGTACAAGCAAAGTCATAAAGTTCAGTGTTTGCAGAGACTGTAAAAAACAATAATGTAAGTGTAATTTCGTAATATTTATACATTTAAATGTATAAATTTTTGTAAATTATCATATGTGATAAATATTTAAAATATTTTGTGCAGTACAAAGTAATTCCCTTTGTATAGTGTGTTTGATTTTGTACTTATTGCATTTTATTACTAATTGGTTTTATAAAAACATATAGTAATCTCTTGGCCAAAAAAAAAAAATAAATAAACATTATAAAATAAAGCATGATCCGAGAGGAAAATTTATGGGATGAAAATGTAAAATTTAAAAGCTAAATATATTAAAAAACTTGTTTCAGAAAATAAACCATGAAAAAAAGTTTATTTTTTAATCATTCCAAGGGAGCAGTCATTTTGACCGCTCCTCGCCGTTGTAGGTATACAGAAAAAACCGCCATTCTAGTGTTTAGAAATTCCAAATCGTTGCAGTTAAAAATTATAAGGTCAGCAATATACCTAAATCAGGTAACATTATTTAAGCTAAGAAATTTTATTTGGTATGAATGCAGAAAGATATTAGCAAAAGCGCTGGAAAAACTATTATCCATAGGGATACCCTTTATCTGTTTAAAGAAACTCAAGCCACTAAAGAGGTAGTTTTCAAAAATATTAAATTTACATAAATCAATCCAGTCACATTTTAAGATTAAAGTACTATCCAGATAGTCATCATAAATTTCTGAACAGATATTCATTAAGTTATCATGGGGAATACTAGTAAAATGGTTTTGAAAATCAAACGTATGAATGCTCACTATATTCTTACTCTTACTCTATCTATATTCTTACTCTAAATTAGAAATTTTAGAACATCCTGATTATTATTTATAATAAAGCTATTTTCAGTAACCCTGATTTTATTTAGAATGATTTTAAGATAGCTAAAAACTTTTTTCTGAACACAATTACAACTGTATTACACGTAACGAACCTAAATTTCATGGAATTACTTTATGGAATTTAACGGTGGGAAAAAAGGTAAGGGCATTTTAGGTTATTAATCTTAAACTGAAATTTTTTGCTAAAGGCTAAAATCCTATTATCTATTTCTTTCTTGGTGAATCTAATTTTTTGATAAGTATTGTTTGAGTTGTACTCCCTAGAAATTAATTGCTTGAAATAATCCTTACACATAAAACCAAAGTTATTGGCAGCCTTATCTACAACCGTTATGATTAACTTATCTTTAAACTCTTTATTTTTTCTATACAGATCTTTGTTAAGAAAGAAACCCAGCTTGTCATTCCTACCAAATTCCTCGTAATTCCCCTTTATATCCTGTATAACACGTACCTTCCACTCCATGAAACCTTCGATAGGCCAATTATGCTTTCTTGATAATTTTGTTATGAAATAATCTAAATCTTTACCGATAGAACTTACTATTTGCTTTAAGTTTATCTTATTTCTGACCCTAAATTTTGTGCCTTTGCTTATGAGTTCCCTCAACCTAACATCTTTAACAATATTAAGATCCCCAGTTACAATATGCCCTAAAGCTGGATTAACATAGCTTTTAAACTCCTCGAGATGACAATTACAATCAGTATTAGAAATTTTACCTAAGTTATGACTATAAAAGTTGTAGTTACAGATTAGATCCCTTAACGTTTTTTGATATTTGTAAACGACGGTGATTCTTCCACAATCCTTAATTGGTAGTAATTTAGAATTATTGTGTACAATAGTAGGTAGTTTTACCTGCTCAAAATCTTTATGCAGAAAATTTATTGTACAGTACTCTACACCTGCTTCCCTTCCCCTTTTAACATCCAAATTTGTCAAGTTATGCTTTTATTTAATTAGATCTAAAATTAATAGTTTTGTAAACCTCGAAGCAAATTTAATTGACAGTAAATGATGTTTAGTAAACCACCTTAAGCCAGAATTTTTTGGGTTAAACAAATAGTGTTTAATTATTTTAATGTTCTTAAAATCAATAAATAAATTACAGATTTTTTGCAAATCATCCAGTTTCAATTTTGTTTTTGAACTAATATTACCCTTTCCTCTCTTACCCCTGTGATTAGAATGAGTTTAATTAGACCGTTCAAAAACCATGATTTTTTTATAAACACAGTTAGTATCCAAATACACCGGCCCTTCCCCGTTAAGTGTACTATTTAAGCCGTATGGATATAGTGTTTTAAGCTTACAAATATATACATTTTCAAAATCCAGCCTTTTATTTAAATCATTAACCTTGTCAATAATACAAAATTTAGCCTGCTCGAAGTTATGCTCATGAAAATGTAAAAGTTCGTAATCTAAAGAGGTTTCGTGTTTAAAATTTCTGATTGCGGACCTATGGTTATTAATTCTTTTATTAAATTCAGTCCCCGTTTGCCCAATATAACATAAATTACATTCTTGACATTCTATAATATAGATTAACGCCTACAAGAACGTCTCGATAACCAAACGCGATGCTCACCGGACCAACTCATGGTGTCTACTGACAACTAGAAAAATCCGTTCGAACTGTTGGGACCTCCCACGCCGACTTATCCCTTCCACACCCTTACCAGTGAACTTCAGATATGTGGGAGTCCATTCGGCTCTCTGTAGTTTTTTGTATTTAAAATGTCGATTACATTAACGAAATCAGTGGTTGATTCAGCTTATTCAAATTTGAGAAAAATATTTGTTTTAAAATTGTTTTAAAGCGCGTCCTAAATACATTATGTGTAGCGGTTACAAATTTTTTGTTTTTGAAGAACGCATCTATAATAACACCGTGATGTTTTCTGGACCCTCTCATGATGTCAACGGACAAATAGAAAATCCGGCCGAACTGTTACAACCTACCGCGACGCCCCTCCAACCCCCCTTACTTCCTTATCAGGGACCTTCAGAAATGTGGGAGTCCATCCTGCTGCACCCTGTAACATTCAACCTAGTATTACAAGAACCAACAGTAAAATACTTAAGTCCCCAATAAAATTATTCAACATTACTTACGCATTATAAATTGTGAAAGTTTGTAATGAGCTATATCATTAAACAATATGAGTTTAATAGTTTCGTTGAACTTATTGCATTGTGATTGTTAACCTTTATAGTCGTGATCCGACAAATCATTGTCATGTAGAAGGAATTATAATTGTAGAGTCAACTCTTATTTCATGAGGTTTATTAACATATTAAAATCTTGGTTAAATACGTCATTTACAAAGTTTCGTTCCGACGAACGTTAAAAATACTCGTGAGAGCCGGGGCTCATTCTTTTAAAGTCCCACGAGCTCGCCGTCTCCTGTAAGCGTGTTGACCCTTCAACAGTCCGAATCCATTTTTTTTTCGTTCGTTACTCGCGTCTGTCTTTTATGCCTCCTCTCCCCTTCTCGAACGACAATCGGCCTTTTTTATCCACGATACGCAGACTACCTATTGTCGGTTTCATTGTCCACCGTTCCTACCTTAGGTGACGTGCGCCGCTGTGTTTCCTTAATCATTCTAAATGAGTTCGCTGCCTCCTCTTGTCAAGGGTTTCCCAAGGTGTATGGCTCTCGACACCTGTTTGCGCTCCTTTTGATGCTTATTGAAGACGCTATTACACACGTTCATCAATTCCACTTAGGAATGGGAGACGAGAGTCTGACATACGCCCCTTCCTTTAGAAGTGAAAACAGTCCTTTGAGACGTTTTCACGTTTGAACAACAGTCCCTGTTGATCAGAGGATAATGAAGCACACCCATGGGGTAATAACTGTGCTTTTTAACTTGTGACGGGGGCGCTTTGTAGCTACAACAATAACACATTTTTACAAGTAAATGATTCCATGTTTTCACCTGCATATGAGATAGCCACAACATTTACAGGTAACAAAAATTACTTTTCACACTTAGCCTTGACACAAAATTAATATTATAATTCTTGCTCATTTCTTTACTTTAACCTAAACACTAACAAATTATTTGCCTACCAATCACTTATCTTTAAAGCAAGAATTTCTAAGTTAATTACACTTTTGATTCCTTTTTTTTTCAAACTCTTTAGGAATTTCCTGGCTTAATCTTAACCAGTTAAACTTACATATTTTAATGAAACTTCCCCAAATCTCTAGGGAATACTTAACATTAACTTAGTTCTTCACTTAAAAAAAAAACATAAACCAAGTGTTCATACCACAAAACAACCAAAAAAAAAATAAATATCACATAACTTATACACTTAAATTCATAATACCATTATATTTACAAATTTAATCCGTTTTTCTTAGGATTCAACATTAGTTATCAATGCAATTACCAAAATACACATTTAATTAAATTTTCAATGAATTCTTCGAGAGCAACTTAAATCAATTTTAGAACATTTATAAAATACACAATTACGTGAGTTTCCCGGAATTCTTTGGGAATTACTTAAATTTGTGATTCTCTCTGCGATTTTACGGGACCCTAAATAAATACGAATGGGTTTTTGGCTTCATTATTTCACCATCTCTCACTGACTGAATTGAATGATTGTTGTTCAATTTTGATTTGTGAATTTGTGATCTAGTGTCGGTACAAAATCACCCTTTTCCGTGGAAGTGTTTTCTCCCATAGTTTGTGTCTGTTTCCTACCCTTATCGTTGGGGCTTCCCTGGGCATTTAATTCTTCGTTTCGTGTTTCCCTTTGATTATTTCCATTCTCATTATTAGTTTCCTCTAACCCTTTATTCCTTAACATATCAATTAGATCTTTCCTCTCTTTTTCCGTTGAAAATCCCATTTCTCGCACCTCATCCAAATTCTCATTGAGACTTAATTCCCCATCCAAAATTTTATCAATTTCTCGCACCTCATCTAAATTGAAACTTAATTCCCCATCCAAAATTTTATCAATTTCTCGCACCTCATCTAAATTCTCATTGAGACTTAATTCCCCATCCAAAATTTTATCAATTTCTCGCACCTCATCTAAATTCTCATTGGGACTTAATTCATTACCTCCTCCCTCATAGTACATCTCCTCATCCTTCGTCTGACTTCCCATTTCAAACATATAAAGGGGAATAATCATCTCCTCCTCTGTCTCATCTAAATTCTCATTAGGACCTAATTCACTGCCTCCTCCCTTATAGTACATCTCCTCACCTGTGTCTCTTGCGCTTTCAAATCTATTCGGGGAACTAGCCATCTCCTCCTCTGTATCCCTTACAATTTCGAACATATTAGGAGGAATAATCAACTCCTCATCTAATATCTGATCTATACTGTTACTCAAATGCCTTTGGGAACATGCTACCCCTTCAAGGACCTCCTTTTCTTGAGTAATTACATCCCTCACTTCCCTTTCCTGTTGGGTTTCAATTTTATTCTCAGGTTGAATAATTTCGCCTCTGTTAGGTTCCATCTCAAATTTATTTCCCATCTGATCCCCTCTATTTCTGAGATTTTGAACTCTTTTGGGGCACTGATATTTCAAATGGTCTTTACTATTACAGACAAAACATCTTTTATCCTCCTTTTTCCGGTCAATTTTGGCACATACCTTATCTGTGTTAACTAGTGGTTCAAGAATAACCCTTTTTTCCTCTTTCAACATTCCTTCGAAATTATTATTAACCCTTCCAATACTTTCTCTGACCCTAAAACTTGAAAGTCTTTTAGCTGCCCTCATCCTCAATTCTTCAACTTCTAATTCTTTCAATTTTAACATCATTTCTCTTTGTTTATATCTTTCCTGTCTATTTATCTCCTGTTTTTCTATTTCCCATTGTCTGTTTGTCTCCTCCCATTGTCTATCTCTCTCCTGTTTTTCAATTTCCCACTCCTGTTTTTCAATTTCCCACTGTCTTTTTGTCTCCTCCCATTGTCTATCTTTCTCTTGTTCTCTTTCCACTCTCTCATTAATTATGGCAAATAACCGTTCCTTAGTGGACTCTTCCTCATATTTCTCACTTCCTAATATCATTTCCTTAAGATCAGTGTATGTCCTGTTCTCCGAAGACGGACAAATCCCTGTTAACTCTGTAGCTAACAAAATTAAATCGGCTTTCCGCCCCTTCCCTATGAATGCCATTTTTAGCTTATACCACTTAATCACAAATGCAGCAAACAAGTACAAATTCACTTTTACACCTATAACAAAATTTAACCAACTATACTTATCTTGAACTATTTACCTCCACAATTATGATAATTCTAAGAGCATTTAACTACTACAATTATAAATCACTTCCACTAATAACTAGTACGAACACTTGTACACATTTCCCGTTATACAAAATAACACTTTTTCACTTTTAAATTATTATTCCATTTACCAAAATTCAATAACTCAACAAATTACTTCCATCATTCTACACATGAATCAACACTTCAAAATTTATCAAAAATAATTAGATTCCTTCAACTAATTACTACCGCTATCTCATACACAGGGAGAAAAGATAGAATCACTTACCCCTTTTTCACCTCGATGAAAAACTGTCACTCTAATCTTTCTCCGCTGCCGCAGTTTGATCACAGTTCAAGAGAGTTCAGTATATAACCACGTCGTTGATGCACACTTTACTCCGACCTTGAATTTCTCCTGTTTCTTGACCAGTTGCCGAGTAAATATCTGTCGCTGAAGTCGTGCCCAGTAGACTCGTTCGGAATCCAACTTCTCTTGAAACTGCGTCTCCTTGAAGATCTATCACCACACTCGTACTCTAGATCATCTTTTTCTGATACCTTCCGTATCGCTGGGGTCCTCCCACGTTCTTTAATTCGACTACGCCAATGTTAACCTTTATAGTCGTGATCCGACAAATCATTGTCATGTAGAAGGAATTATAATTGTAGAGTCAACTCTTATTTCATGAGGTTTATTAACATATTAAAATCTTGGTTAAATACGTCATTTACAAAGTTTCGTTCCGACGAACGTTAAAAATACTCGTGAGAGCCGGGGCTCATTCTTTTAAAGTCCCACGAGCTCGCCGTCTCCTGTAAGCGTGTTGACCCTTCAACAGTCCGAATCCATTTTTTTTTTTCGTTCGTTACTCGCGTCTGTCTTTTATGCCTCCTCTCCCCTTCTCGAACGACAATCGGCCTTTTTTATCCACGATACGCAGACTACCTATTGTCGGTTTCATTGTCCACCGTTCCTGCCTTAGGTGACGTGCGCCGCTGTGTTTCCTTAATCATTCTAAATGAGTTCGCTGCCTCCTCTTGTCAAGGGTTTCCCAAGGTGTATGGCTCTCGACACCTGTTTGCGCTCCTTTTGATGCTTATTGAAGACGCTATTACACACGTTCATCAATTCCACTTAGGAATGGGAGACGAGAGTCTGACAGTGATAGTTTAATTCAAATTCTTTGTTTTGATAATTACTCTCATAAGATTTTCTGCAGGCCATAATCCTTTAACTATATTTTAGCTATATCATTTTTCCGTAAACACTTTCAGAAAGTCTATATCACCCGTTCATCCTGATTATTGCCTGATTAGTTTTTCATACAAAAGGAACAAACACATCATAAATGGATTTTTATTGTCTTTAAAAAATAATTTCTTTCAGGTGCAGTTATGGTTTAAAAAAGATTGCTTTTTTAAACACCATCACTTTAATAGGGGCGTTTCTTTCCAATATACATTAAAACTGTCAATATTTTCTGTAAGTGTCTAAAATTTGTTTAGCATATAATAATACAGCAATTTATCCAATAATTTAGCCTAAAATATATTTTTCCGTATGATAATTCTTGCCAGTACACAAGTATCATATGATCTACCGTGACAAATTTTGCCCATTATGAAAAAGAAAATTAATTTATCCAAATCTAATAAAAAAAAAGGTTCAGTTGCCTTTTATTAAGATCTCAAAGATAATCATGCAAACATTACTTTATGATATTTTGTAATTAAATTATTTTGAGGCCATATGGGAAAATCGATAGAGATACTGATGAAATCATGAAAGTATAAAAGTCAATAACTACCGCAATTCCCAGAAAATATATATATAGAATTCCCAGAATAAATAAAATTCCAGGAAAATTTTATGTATTTGCCACATGCCCCTCATTTTTGGAAAGGCCTAAGTGAAGATTAATTTTTATATTCATTTTCTGGAGAAGTATTTTTCGAAGAAGATATTATTTGGTCTTGGATTTATATCATTTAGTTCCCCTGCATAGTTTCCTTATGGATTTCATTCGCAATTATTTTTGTTTGATGTTATTCTGTCAGGATGATGTGACAAACACTTATTTAAAGCAGCCACATATTACATGTTAAAATATGAATTTTCATTGGCTATTTGATGACGGAATGTTAATTAGGTCTACCGACTTCGACTGCCCAGGCCCTATTTTCCTAGTAACATATCCTTGGTTCTTAGATTTTCAGTTCTTAGCCTTTGAGTTTTAATGGTAGTTCTGCATAGAGAGATAAATAATGCAGTTTGAGCAGAACAGTAAGGCCGTCTGCACACGGAGCAACTCAAAATAAATTGATAACTGACTCAAATCACAAACCAGCCCGTGATGAGTCGCAACCTATGTAATTGAATGGAGCCGTTGGAAGGGTTTGTAACCAGTTGCGTCGTGTTCGTGGCTCCATTCAATTACATAGGTTGCGACTCATCACGGGCTGGTTTGTGATTTGAGTCAGTTATCAATTTATTTTGAGTTGCTCCGTGTGCAGACGGCCGAAGTCCAGTACAATAAATCAGAATTTGGGATCGTGAGTACAGTAAACCTAGTTTAACTCGACTAAATGGGACCATAGTCCAATCCGGAAAATCAAAAAATCCGGATAATCCAGGTAATATGGGTAATAAGCAAAACAAAATCCTTAACTAAGCAGACTTACCGTTTATTACTATAAAAGACTATGTTTTGTAACAAAATTATGTAGTATTGCTTACAAGACATGAAAAAATATAAAAATAAGTTTACACATCATTTCTTAATAAAGAAATGGTAAGTTTAGTAAAGCTTTCTTAAACTAAAAAAAGAGCATTCATTTTATTACCATAATTTATTGTACATTCCATGCAGGAAATATGCATTGAATCAAACTAAAAAACGAATATTTGGCGTACTTGTAGTTACGTTCTTGCTATCATAGTTAAAAATAATTTTCCAATGTGAACACTAAATAAAAATAGTCTATAAATCTGGCCCGGATCAACGATTGACGGATTAACGAAATTTTACTGTATTTCTAATTTTTAATCGTTTGCTCAATTGTTGCGTGTGCTAATAAGGATTAGGCATCCTAGGAATGTATATTTGCATCTTGTAAACATAAAAATATGAATTCATTTTTTTTCACTATTGACAGGATCCTTATAAGTTGCAAAGGGGTTGGGATTAATGTTCTTAATACGTGCTGTCTTAGAAATAAAGTTTTAGTATAAATAAACCTGTGCCAGTCATGAATAAGTGAAGCCTAGATTAAACCTGACGTTATGTTTAAAAACTTGAAAAGAATGTGTTATCTAACACATGTAAATTTTTGAATAGAAATTTAAAAGGGGACTGCCTACGTTGAAAATGTCATTTTTGACTACTTTTGTCAATTTTATTTTTTTCAAGAATCGTATAATTCAACCTTTTCTCTTTTCAAAACCGTTTTGATTTCATTTTACATCAATTAGAAGCGGAGTTATAGCTATTTTAAAAAAACATCGTCTGATACAAAATTGAAGTGACAAACAAATTTAAATGCGTTTTTCTCAGAATTATGTTTTTTAGCACAAATCTCTATCATGATATTTCACATAATAATGCATATAATTAGATAAAATTTTCAGAAAATGTTTTAGACTCTATTGTTAATGAAATGACGCACAATAATTGATGTACAATAAATAGTTTTTTGTTTGGGGCTATTTTTATAAGGAAAGGAATGGACGATTGAGGAAAAATTTTCATATTGGAACATAAAATTGTCTGTATTATTTTTGCACTTTAAATTTTCTCTTAGATTGTGTGTCATTTTGGAGATAACTGTTAATGTATCATGTGTGAGGAGGAAATTAAAATAGTAGCATTATAATTTTGTGCAGAGTGATAGGCGTTTTAGCTAAATTTCATTGAAAATTACTTCAAATTGACCAATTTATAAAAAAAGTATGGTATTTACAGGCAAGTTTTTTAAATGCTATTTACCATAAAGACCAAAAAAATCCTTAAAAAAAACAAGTTAAAAAAAATTGGCTTCGAAGGTAGGCAATCACCAAGAAAACCAAAAAAAAACGTACAAATTGTAGTATTCGCATAAAAGTACAGTACACACATATAGCGTAGAGTTCACCGACCATTATAACACACTTTTTTTCCCGCATTATATGTGTGGGTAGGTTGAATGATCTCTTAAGTCAAGAGAGAAGAGAAACTGAAAGCTAAAAGTGTGAAATATTTCTTATCAGCTGACTCTTCGAGTCATAATTCATCGGTATTACATTAATCAATATACGGTTATCCTCTTACGCGACTACTCTATAAATCTCAGTCCTCTAAAGTGACTGTCAGATTGTGTAGAACAGAATAGACTTTACGTCCTTTTATCGGGGGCATAAAAAACACTTTGAGATTTCTAAATTCTAGTGTCAGTGATATCGTAAATTTTATAAAGACTGCTGTGTTTGGATGTCAAGAAGAGCACTTGTGATAAAGCAACGTGGCTCACCTATAGTTCCCTTTTTTTACCCATTCCAGGATAACATCAGCTGCAAGGAACAATTCCCCTTGTGGTTACTTCAAAGTATATTTAAACACTCTTACTCGTACACAGACTTAATGTTTCATAAGTGAATTTTAATCTCAAATACCAAGGAATTTAAATGAATATTTATCACATTCTTTTGTCCTCAAGCATTCAGTTTGTCACCCGGTTTAAATATGTTACGAAGTTAATTTCCGTGGAATATAAATCAGCATTTTAACTAAGTGCTTACAAATGAAGAGATTTCATTTAACTTAAAATGATCACACCTGTGTGTGTAGATAATAATGAATAGATGCAAACATTTGTTCAGAACAATGCTTCATTATGATAATTTAATGCCAATGTGAAGCTAACATATTTCTTAGATGGAAAATTTCTGTTATTGATATTAATATGATACAAATAATAATTAAATCGAGACTAATTGTTTACTATGAAAGATTAAACCATTACTCCTATATTCAATCATTGTTTCATTCTAACAAATTTTAAAAGCATTGGGTAGACCAAAAAGTTTTTTAAAGAAAATAACACGTTGTTTCATACGAAGACTCGTCCATAACTTAACGAGGGATAATATAGACTGTGAAAATAATGACGTAATACAGTTAGATATGTTATATCTTGTTCTCCTGTACAGTAACCTATCATTTAAGGGTAGCGTTACAGAATTCAAGACTAAAAAACAATGAAACCGCACTAAATATTTGACTTGAGTTTCGCATAATAAAAACTGTTTTACTGCTCAGTTCTAGAAATCATTCGATGTCTTCAAAGTAATTTATTCCATTGACTATATGACCTTTAGTCCCAACATTTCACCATCTGAGTCGTTTTTGTACCAGCCACTGCTTCAAACTACCATGTACACTCCTCGTCCGAAATAAAAATAAAAATACTAGTCTTTAAAGTCGATCCTTAGGATTTTTTATCATATCTGTGTGCATATTTGCTTGACGAGGCAGAAAGAAAGAAGTAAATAAGGCTTTAAGAAGGTTTCTTAACGCTTTGTGGAAGAAATCGATCTGAAGAAAATTAATTAAAATTAAAATAATTAAGCATTACCTTGCAATTTGTATACCATGAAATACAAGGTGCGCCTATAAAGGAACCACACAATTTGTTATAATAAGAAGAATATTACTGCACCATCATTATGAATTTATCCCATTAAAAATAATCGCCAAAGGAGTCTATAGAATTTTTCCAACGTTTCTTCAAGTCATCAAAACACTGTTCATAGGCGTTGGAACTAACCGTTCGCAAATACGCGTAACATTTGATTTAATATCCGAGACGTTTTTCAAATCTCTGTCCTTTTCATGAATTTTGCGTTTTCCTATTACAAAGGACTTATTCACCACGAATTTGTTACTGAAAATCAAACAATTAATCAGTATTTTTACGAGGAGGTGCTTTTTCGATTAAGAAACAGTATAAGGCGAGTTAGGAAGGAATTGTTTGATTCTGGACAATGGTTTCTTTTACACGATAATGCTAGGACTCATAGAGCAATTTCTGTACAACAATATCTTGCTAAGTATTCAATTACAGTGATAAATCACCCACCATATTTCTCCCAACTTATCCGCCAGCTGATTTTTTAGTTTTTCCGAAGATGGCCAGGAGAGAGCAAAGATTTGAAAACGTCTCGGATAATAAATCAAATGTTACGTGTATTTTGTGAACGGTTAGTTCTAAAACCTATAAACAGTGTTTCGATGACTTGCAGAAACGTTGGAAAATTTGTATAGACTTCTTTGACGATTATTTTGAAGGACATTAATTCATTTGAAGGTGAGTAATATTTTTCTTATTTATAAAAAACTTTTATATCCGGTTACTTTGGGCGCACCTTGTATAATTATCAAAAGAGATTACGATAAAAGTAAGATCGTCTTCCCAAATGAAAAATAAAAATACCATCTACAAAGTCAATCCTTAAGGATTTTCTATATACGAGTGAGCCAAAAGTTCGTAAAAACTAAAAAAAAACATAAAAAGGAAGAAATTATGATAAGAAGTGCGGTTTGCAAGAAAGGGCTCACAATGAAGTCGGATTTTTTTAGCAGCAAAATAAAAATTAATTAAAAAAGTCCCCAGTAGAAGGCGCTGACGACCCGAAACACATTGAAGGTGACAACAGTACGTTCTATTAATTTATTCTTGCTATAACAATTGTTTAACATGACCTCCGGAACATTGTACGACACGACTAAGGAGACTCTTAACAGCTTGACCAACATAGCTCGATCATATAACGATAACATTCGGACAGCGTATGAGAAACCCTTGTGTATCACGGTCATTTATTGCAAGATTGATTTGCATAATTCTGCTGAATCTCTCGTATGTCAGCGCCATCTACCGGTGATATTCTTTTTGCTAAAAAAAAAAAAAAATCAGACTTCCTTGAGAGCCCTTTCTTGCAAACCGCAACTTCTTTATCATAATTTCTTCTTTTTTATGAATTCACCCTGTATTTGTAAACATATTGGATTGACGTGCCAGAAGGAAAGGTAAATAATGCTTTAAGAAAGTTTTCTCCCATATTGTGGTAGGAAGACGATCTGTAGAAAATAAGTTAAAAATTAAAAGAATAAGTATTACCTCCGAATTTGTTACACCATAAAATATAATTATGAAAAGATTACGAAAAAGTAAGATATCAAGAGTTATTAAAATGAATTCTATCATTGCTGTGTTTAGCAGAGTATTTTAGCAAGTATATTTATCTCCTTTCATCACTTAACGTGGTCTAAAAGCTGTTTATGTTTAAAGAATATGGGAATTTTATTAACTTACAGAAAATCACACTTGTAGTTATATTCAAGAACTTTAAAAAACTGTGAAGTGTTATATATTTGAATGAATCATTTTGTATTCGCTATTATTGGAATAAATTTTGTATTTTTATGTAATCACCAATTATGGAAATATAGACTAATTATTAGCGTGTCCATTTCAGTGAAATTCATAATGTTCACATAAATTATCTTACATAAGGTCTTCTATGGAAATTTAGAACATAAAAAATGTAAAAGGATATATTTTTCAGTTACATAAGAAAATATCTTTCTTGAATTCAGTTGGAACAGATATGAATGTCTATATTTATGAAACTCAAGGCTATTAAATGTTATTACTATAAACTTTATGAACTTACTATCTTTTCCCTTTCAATCCAGACATTCTATGTTCTGGCAACTTATATAATACGATTTTTACTTTAAATTTCCTAGCTATCATTCTTTGCAAATTTGCGATCAATTATATCATGCACTATATTTACTGATTCATTACAGATTTTATTTAGCGCTCCTACGCGTCTTTCCAGTCTTAATTACGGGTTAATTAGGAGTGCTTGAATTTGGATGATACATGTTATCCAATAGGATATTCTAGTTACAACCTCATGATTTCATTATGCATTTCTCCTCTTGAAATGCACAGTATACCGCGTTGTTGAAATTCGGAGCGTATTTCAGCTAGACATTGATTATGAATGTTACCCGTAAGAACTATGCATAATACTTTCATTGTTCTCAGTACAGATACTTGCATCCGTAGGTTATGCAGTTCTGCATTTATCATCAAAATTATTGTTAGAGCGTTTATTCATTCTTATTATTTTTACCTGATTGATATATAAACTCGCATAAAATTTTGTAGCAGTGAAATTTTAGTTTGTGTTTTTTATCATGAATTCAGTCTATGAAATAAATAGTATTCAGAAATTTTATGAGTTAAACTCATGCTATTTCTTTTACAAGATGTCATGTATTATTTATTGCAAAGATTTAGCTGTACTTCCTTATGCATTCCGAAATGTGAAATAAATTTTCTAAGAAATCAGGTATGAAAGTATGGATAAAAGGCATACATTTTCTAACATAATGAACGTAAATTAAATTATTTACTGCAGTATGTTAATAATTAAGAAAGACACTGTGAATCAGATATAATAGAAACATAGCAAAAGTAACAAAACAAAATGTGAAGGCCTTTTTTTGCTGTACAATGAAGTTGCAAACCTGTGTTTATACGGTTTGAATTGTTTGTAATTTTGGTCCTAGTTTTATCATAATAGATGCTAACAATAATGTAGCTATTTTGTTGACTCAATGTTATGTTATTCATAACATGTCATAACAAGGATTATCTCATGACATGTGAAAATCTAGAAATTTTTCCTTACTGTCTTAGTTAAGAAAGGAACGTTCTAATCTGAAATAATGTTATTAGGGATCCATATATCGATTTATATATATATATATATATATAGATATATATATATATATATTATATATATATTATTATATATATATATATATATATATAATATATATATATATATATATATATATATATATATATATAATAGAATCTTTCCGATCAGCTTAAGTATTTAAATAGGTTCCGCGGGTTAAATTTTCTTTGAAATTTGTTATTTTCGGGCTCAAAACTAATCAAACTATACAATACCAATAAACATCTTCAATAAAAATTATTTTAAAAAGCTTTTAGATTCAATGTATCAAAATAGTTCGCATTTTGAATTTAATATTTTATCTACGTAACCTCGACACAGAAAATTAAAATTTTATAACGAGTCCCTAACTGGTATTGTTCTAAATAATTATGTAGTAAGAAGACCAGGCAGTAATCACTAATTTTTAATTCTATTTGACAAGATTAGCAGGCGAGGCACATGTCAATATTGTTTCCCGCGCTGACAGGAAGCTTAAATTTGTGAGAAAAGATATTTACTCTCGTGCACTCTGTTTCAAAACTTTATCTAACATGAGATTATTTTATTTTCTTATAATACAAATTTAGTGTTACGTTAACTTGATAATCGAACGACCGTCTTATGTTCAGGCGTTTTTCTTCTTTGTTTGATAAGTAAATAACTAGTACTATTTCCCTGAGTATTATATATTGTAGAGTATATAATGTCAAGCTTTTGAGCGTTTGCTGTTTGTACTTTAGAGCTAGGAGTTTTTTATATTTTCATGTGCCACATTAAAATAAAAAAGTATTGATTATAACCTTTATCACAAAAGTTTCCGGAGTGATATTTTAGTTCTTCGCCATTGATATTCAAACACAAGAAATTGGTGTTACTCCGTAAACTGATATGTGTTCTGAATAGACATAGCTATGGAAGTGGTTTTTTATGTAAACTTCACTTAGTGGCAGGGCTGTGCTACGAAACCCCCATGTTCGGTTTGTTGATGCATTTAGTTGGAAGTTACCCAGGTAATGTGGTGGACACGGATTTCTAGCAGATAATTAGCATTATGATCTGCACTAAGCTAGGGAAAACTCCTAGCGTATCCCTGCTTTACCCCCCCCCTATAATAGAGTGACCGTTATAGCACGGATTTAACCACTGTCGATATTATTCCCCAAGAGAGGACAGAGTCAGGAGAGTGAGATAAATCACTTTATTATTTCCGATGAAGAAAAATTAACTATGTGGAAGTTGATTCAAGCTCGATGCTCGCTGAATTCAGTTCTTTCGGCTAGGCGTTCCACGTTCAGCGTGACATCCTGGAGAACGCCGCCTCGTTTCCTAGGGTCGATTCGTCCCGTCAACTCCCTGGGGAACCTCTTTCGATGATCTCTCTGTCCGCTCTGTGTGTGATGGCACGCGACAACCCCTCTTATCCGAACCGCTTTCGAACAAACGGGTGGTTCTTTTAAACCTCCCATGGAGTAGATCTCCCATGAAGCCTTGCGCCGTGATGTCTGCTCGCACGAGACCTTTTCCGACTTGGAAAAAAACACATTATTAACCAATTGTCCGTATGTCAATCTCCTGGTGACACCTCCGGACACGGTTGCCATTAGCGGCTTGATGAAAAACTTGCTATTGAAAGGAAAAACCATTTAAACACATTCCAACGTCCATCTTCTAAAGACGGCTAAAAGTCTAACAATACCGCCCAAAACACAATGGTATTGTCAAGTTCACGAATCAACCTTGTGTTAAGGGGGGGGCAGCAGATCCCCGATGCTACGTCCCATATTCACCCCGAATTCTCGACGTGTGAAGGGAAGCGTCATGAAGATATTACTGCAATCCAAATGGTCTTGACAGATGTGTTGAGAAGCATCAAGGATGAAGGTTTCTCTGTTTGTGTCTATGACCTCCAGAAACGGTGGCATCTGTGCAGAGATTGCCGAGGTGGCATCTTTGAAAAGACCTAGAACTATTAATTGTTAAGTTGAATAAATTTTTTTTACGAAAACAGTCCTGGAACTTTCCTTATAAAGGTTATATGCCCAAAGAATGCATTCTTGAACTGATGTGATAATTTATGTTTATTACTCACTTCCTAGAAATATCGTTTTGGTATGCCTAAAGAGAATATATAGGTAAATTCATTTTGAAGTGTACGCATTGTAATTCAAATAATGGAGACCAAACGATGGCAGTCAAATTGTTTAATAAATCAGAAGTAAAGTCATCGTCATTCTCAAAAATTGGCATGCTGCTTGAGGTTAAAAAAAGCTACCTATGTCAGAGTGCAATGTTTCTCATTAGCGCGTGTTGTTGTTGTTGTTGCTAATGCCCCTTGGGTGGAGGTTCCATTCACCAGGTCCTAATAGGCTATTTTGAAGAAAGGGGCGGCTCCTGTTTAGAATTAGCACCACAAGGGTCGAAGGCCGACTTGAATAAATGACATATGGTCCCTTGGATAATGGTCCTGTAATTTTGAACCGAGTCAAGTGACGAGACTAGAACACTTGTCCCCGTACCTCCAAAGGTAAATTTCAGAACTTGGACGACATTGCAGCCACGATCTATTTTATGCGCCCCTGCCACCATTAGTGAAACCGGCGGTTGATTTGCAGCGACGAGCATCGAAACAGGGACGTTCAAATTACTTGCCCACTGCTTTTGCCAACTGGGCCACCACGCCCATTTCATTAGCACATTTATCTATTTTGCGTATCCCATTTTTTTATCTTAAACATATTTTCTTACCATTCTAGATATGCACCCATTTTTTTCAGTATTCCCAAAACAGCGTTTCATTTTTACAGCGCAGCAATCTGTACTGGAGCGGAGTTTCATAAAGATTATATGCATGAGGTAAAGTTGCTTTGTTCTATTTACCAATCAAAACATTTCGAAACTAGCGAGATGTAAGGTGAATGTATCAAAGTTAGAACTTGCACTCCAGACAGTCTAATAAGGGGTCACTAGCATTTACGTTTGGTGAGTGAAGAAATAGCATTAACTGTTTGGCTTCCTTGCTTTGTTCAGGATACCAAGAGGATTTGCGTAACACGTATCTACGGTTATCATCTGTTTTGAACTTCAGAAAACCAGTTAAAAAGAGTGTTCGTTAAATGGTATGTACGTGATCCCGTGTAAAGTCCAGCAGTCTTGGTTTTCCCTTACCCTATCAGAACAATCAAAATACACACACAGAACCATCAGAGAACAACTCAAACGGTGATGGTTACACCATGATGTTTACAAGCAAACAATAAAGATGAGAGGCGGTATTTGGATATCTCCACCAAATAACACAATCGACGGAAAAGAGAAAAAGGAGGGTAAGTGAGAATTTTCGATTACATTGGGAATGCTCCAGCTCTATGAAATTTATTATACTCGAGCTTCTCCAGCTACAATGTCTCCTAGTCAAAACTAACTACTCAATAGTACATAGAGGTCGTTTGATAAGTGCATACATTGACATGGCACCCATGTACTAAATTATTAGACCTGTGACATTATACATGCTTCAAATGAATGTAATTCTAATTGTTAATAGATTCAACGCTTGTTCTGTGAATTGCAGCCATTTTAAATTGATCAATCTTACTACTGTCCACATAATGGGAAAGAGCGAGATTTCCGTGTTGAAAAAAAAACATTTTACATGCTCAACAGTGGTAGAAACTAAACCCAGGCTTGTTAAATACGAGTATTTTGGTCTCATACACCTTGTCTTAGAATGACTTAAAAATAGATTGTTGATTTCTGTTGCTTCCTAATGAGCATAAATAACGTTGTACTTTCTGGTCAACCTTGATGAGATCGCGACGTCAAAAATTATTGAAAAAAAATCTGTGATATGATGACGGAGGATTGAAGATTAAAAGTGTGAGAGATGCTTTGTGCTGTTGCCATCTCATCACCCAAATAACACACATTTTCCTTAGCAACCTCAATCATTAAATTTATATTGAATATATGTTATGAAGTTATTTCATTGTATTGCTTTTTGCATGATCTGGTGTAAAATTTGAATTTCTTCAATTTCGATCACTGTGTATGTTTTTTTTTAACAGGAACATTTAATAACAAACATTGCTCATTTATTGAGTGCATAGTAAGTCCAATTTCCATAGACATAGGCGGCGGGGTCACGTGGTTACAATTGTTATTTTAACGTGTCACAGATAACCTTACTTATTGTAAGGAAACTTGACTACGGGCAAAACCACGGAGATCTCTCTTAAATGTAAATTATGAAAACCAAGAATGCCTTCACTTTTGTTTATTTTTGAATTGACAAATATGCTAACCTTTAAGTTTCTCGAAATAACAAAAAGTGGTGCACCACTTTCAAAATAAACGGTCCATATATAGGTCAAATAGAGATATAGTTGGAATCTATTGTATTTAAGTTGCTAAGCCGATATTGAGCAGTTCGTGAGAGAAAATTACTGCATTAGTTTACTTCATTTTGGTCTTAAACGAAAGATTTTAATCTATAGATGGGCCAAATTTGGTTTCGTACCTCAATTTCTATTAATTAACGATAACGTACAATTAAAAATTGCTTTTTTGCGCATGATCAATGGCGTGTTTAAATCTGGCTTAGATACTCACTAAGTAGGAGTCCGTAAAAACGCATTATTTACTTCTGAGCATGATCAGGGAGATCTTAAAATCTGGCTTTAGATACTTACTAAGCACGAAGCCGCATAAACACATTAATTTGTTTATTCCGAGGAATCTCTCTAGGTCTCACACTGCCATATTAAGTTTTTGATTATGTTTGTGAAATATAGAAGTAAAACTTACGTACATTGTTTATTTTGCATTGTTGTTTAACTCTATTTCTTTTTATTGGATCAATAATAATTTTTAAAATTGTATTGCTATATTTTAAATAGTATGACTTCAATATTTGGCAATGATGTGTTTCAGTATAATTTGTGTATCAGTGCATTTATTTACTATCCAGCCGTCATGTTTGACGGGTACAAACTAGTATCTTTTTAATATGTAAACACGGCTTCCTTTCAGTTCACTTCTCACCCTGTACAATAACTCCTTTCCGTCGGAAAAAAATTGTCTTCAGTTGTGGTTTCCGCCATGAATGTATTATTTTTGGCTCCCGCCCGACCAGGGCTTTGCCCATCCCGGATTCCTCATATTTATGTTCCCTCATTTTTACGCTTATAATCCCACTCGTACACCCTCTTTTCGTAAATTTAGGCATCTCCATACTTCTTTGAATTTCCCCAGTTTCCACAGCTTCCGGCCACAAAAATTCCACGACTGCTCGCAGATCCTCTGTGGTGCATACTGCTTACGCCAAGTCATTTTGTATATGCAGCCCCTCCTGAAAACAAGTCCATTCCATTTTTTTGACAGTGTCATCCTCTTCAGTCAGAGTAAATCTACCCTGAGCAGGAATTAATCCTATCGTGGGCAGTGGGAAGTCGGATTCCCACCAAATGTCTACTGAAATATATTCACGGGGTATGTAATTCCCGACAATACTTTAGCACAGCTAAAAACCTTGATGGGGAAAAATAGTTTATGCTTCAATTTTGTGCCGCCATCCATATTTTTAAAAATATTTCCAAGAAATAGTGAGACAACCATAAACACAACTAATTTTGTCTCGAATGTTGTTATTGGTGTATAGGCTTTGACCAGAAATTCTTATTTTTCAACTATACACGTACAGGGTGTCCAGCGAAGAAGTCCCTGATTTCAAAATCAAAAATCTCGAAAACAAAGCTCCGTAGAAGAGTGTAACAAACGGTATGTTTATCGGGAAGCTGTAAGAATTATATAGACTAATTTTCAAAATAGTTACAAAACCTGCTAACAGATGGCGCTGTTAGCAGCTTTTAGAAATAGGCCGCAGGCATTGATTGGCCTTCATATTCCCCCGGACCTGAGTCCTTGTGACTATTTTTTTTTGGCACATTAAAAGTACTGTCTACAGGAACCATCCCATCACGCTGGGCGAGCTTCAATCGGCGATCTAATGTGGCAAGCTAAATCGATTTCCTGTTGAGAAACTACAGAAAATGCACCTGTGATGGAAAATTTTTCCTTGCGCCACCTCCATAAAGCGAAATCGTGGAAATTTTGAAAAGATTGTGATTGTAGTGAGTGCAAAGACTACAAGTTTATATAATCATGCTGATACGAGTTGTAGAGCGCCATCTGTTAGCAGCTTTGTATCTATTTTGAAAATTACTGTATACAGTTCTTACAGCTTTCACGACAAACATACCGTTTGTTGCGTTCTTCTACATATCGTTTGTTTTTCGAGATTTTTAATTTTGAAATCAGGACGTCTTCGCTGGACACCCTGTAAGTATTGTGTTGTTTTGTTCCTTATACTTTCTTTGTGAATGAAAAACCAATACGTTAGCTATATAGATCAGTTGAATAATAATAGTTTATGAGAGTACTATATTAGCAAATGGTCCGTGGGAAGAATACTTCCCACCTCCATATTCTTATGTATGCATCCTTTTTCTTTAAAAAAAGTTATCTTAAAACCCACTATTTTATTTCCAAGAATCAGTAAATATCGCAAAGCCATTCCTTGAAGAAAACAGTAGCTCAACAACGCTTTAACATGCCTTTTCATGAACTACAGTCATTTTATTACTTTCTGATCCAACCTTGTAAATATGTATTACCTTAGGAACAAAACCACTTGTAAAATTTCTTACCCTACCCAATTAACCACTAAAGAAGTCTATACAGAATACTTCATTTTAAATTATTCAGACTTGATTTCTATGAAACATGTAATATTTATTATTCATTAGATATAGACAAGAAATTCTTAGATAATTTATAAACCCAAATTAATTCTGTTATAATAAATATAATCTAGAATTATATATCTTATGTAACAATTCTTCATTTGTAATATTTTTCTAAGACGCTAATTTGTAAGCATGAAATGAACTATATATAAAACTATACTATATACTATTCATAAAGTACATGCATGACTAGTGCTATGCATGTAATAATGCATTTGCATAATAATAGAAATCGAGTGCAAATGAACAATTCAGAACATTGAAAATATCGTTCCTTCAGCTGTGATGAGAACTAACGAATAACGATATATTATTTATACAGTCTTTTGTTATTTGTATAATATATCTTTGAGATGTATATTAAGTAACAATTCGGTTTGAAATGCAGAATTTCTACCATAATAATTTGCTCTGATTTAGAATTTTCGTACTACCTTATTTTTTCAACAATTATCTCAGTATGGAATTAAAAAAGATATAAATCTAATAATTATTGACATTTTACCTTTGCAATTGAATTTAAGTTGTAGAAAATTTAATACTTATTCCATAAAATTTGTATAATTATTTTGTTACTTGTGTAACCTTTGAGCTTGAGATGAAGCAATGACATTAA
Organism: Dolomedes plantarius; assembly: GCA_907164885.2. Classification (NCBI taxonomy): domain Eukaryota; kingdom Metazoa; phylum Arthropoda; class Arachnida; order Araneae; family Dolomedidae; genus Dolomedes; species Dolomedes plantarius. The sequence continues at coordinate 72,719,082 of OU015493.1, read as the reverse complement.
AAATACAGGGTGCGGCAGAATGAACTTCCACATTTCTGTAGGTCAATGGTGACAATATATATAATGTAGCGAGCAGAACCCCCATAGTTTTTTTAGAATTCCTGCAGGGCGGAACTTAGACTTCGCCTTGAAAGCAGGCTCTTATATTTGTGGCATTATGTAGACCCCCTTTAAGTGTTGTAAATATGTAATAAATTTTTATAACTGAGACATGTACAGTAGAACCCCGTTATAACGAACTTCAGAGGACAAAAAGTTTTGTTCGATTTATCCGGTGGTTTAGTTATATCCGAACCGTTAAGAAAAAATGCTAGAGTTAACAAAATGTATAACTTATTAGTTGCAATGTGTATTTAATAATGATGTATTAAACAATGATAAAAATCTATTAAAATTATCATTAATGAATTAAATCGACTAAAATCGATTACATTAAACTGACGCAATATTATTTAATTTACGTACAATAGAAAACGGCGGGACCAGAATTTTCGTTCGTTATATCCATGAGTTCGTTATATACCGGGTTCGCTATAACGGGTTTCGGTGTATTGATTTATAGACCTCTAATTTAGATTATTGAACTAATCCACTGAAACCAAATAGCTTGGAAAACTAGACATTTTTTATCTTTTGCTTCAACTGGAAAAGGAGAAGTGGAGGTAAGGTGGCGCGAGATGTAGCAACACTTCGGGCGGATTTTCCATTTGTCAGTATACACCAGAAGATGTTCCGGTGAACATAGGGGTTTCGTAATAGAGGCGCTCTTTAAAAAATAACGATTCTGTAGCCGTGGGACAGAGGGCATTTAGGGTTCTGTGCAACTGATGTCGTTCCCGATCGAAAAACAATCCTGTGATGGGTTTGAAACGTGATAGCAAGTGGGTATGCGTTACCAAGGAAACCAATTGGTCATCCTCGGATGATGAGAACACCTAGAAATGTGCAACGAGTCCTTCAATTCCCTATTCGTGAGGAAGTTGCCACCTTTCTCCCAGAAATTACCAATTGAATTATAGAAAACTTTAGACTCTAAAGCTTTCCAAAGGTGCCAAAGCCTTCCTAGGTGCCAAAGCCATTCTCTAAAGTTTAGAGAATGGCTTTGGCACCTAAGTGAAATAACAGGCACCCCCCGAGTGATGTTATTTTCAAAACCCAATTAAAAAAATTCTAAATTATAAGCACTTTTAACCCTGGAAAGACAGGAATATATTTCTTACTAAAAGACTGAACGCCGTAATTTTGACAATTAAAAATAAAATCAAGAATTTAAAATATTTAATGTTTTTGTTTTAAAAATCGTTAAATGTTTTAAATTTTGAACTATTTCATATCAATATATAATAAATTAGTATATATTTAGATATATTTTTATGCAGGTATGCCGAGCTGACAACCTGGTATGGTTTATCCTTTAAAATATGTTCGTGGTTTGTACAGTCCCTATTTTTCGACACCAATATTTCCGAAGAGCCATTATTTCTGTTATTTGCATATGGGGGAAGAGACGAAAAGTAGCTAACAATTTTCCGGTATTATTTTTAAGATTTCTGCCTGTTTTCTATATTGCCGTCAAATTGACGACTTTCAGTCTCAGCAGGTATACAACACATTTTTTCCACCTCTTTACTATATAATATAATTTTGTAAATGTGTATGAATATTTCTCGTAAAATCAGAAAAAGTCATAAAATTGTAGAAGCCAGAGGACCTAAATACAGACATAGCGCTCAATAGTATGTCCGAAACCATCAAATGGATGGCAGCTGTCTATTATGAAAACATCAACTTAAAACTAGTTCCAGAACATCTGATTTAAAACTAGCCGGAACTGGTTTGCCACCAAACTTGTCTGATGCTCGTCCAATTAAAAGCGGTGGCGCAGCAATGAATGCACGCACACGGACACTCTCCAGAACTTTTTTAAAAGTTTCGAATTGGACGAGCCGTAGAAAAGTTGGGGGAAAACCAGTTCCGGCTAGTTTTAAATCGGATGTTCCGGAACTAGTTTTAAGTTTATATTTTCATACCACCGTCTTTCTACTGTTAAATATTATAAACATTTTTCCTGTAAATTTTCTTGTTCGTTTACCATTACCTTTTGAAATTTGGGAGTCCATTTTGTTGCACCCTGTACTTTCAATCAGAAAAAAAAAATGTTTTTACAATTACTTGATTTCCAATAAGAAATAAATGCACATTCATATCTTTTTTTGAATGAATACAGAAACAGCAAAATAAATAAATATTTTATTAAGCTCTGGAAGCTATTTTCCATTCGAGTTTTGAATATAACCAGCCAACAGTGACAGGAATTTAAAAATGGATTTTTTTAACAATAACCTTTTTCATTATTCCATATACAGTTTGGAGAGATATGAAATGAATCATAATTTGAAAGAACTTGGCAGTTAGGTTTATTACAGTAAAATTTGCATGTATAAAACATTCTAGCATCGATGAGTCTAATGAAATACTGCAAGATAATGCAATCTATATCATTTTTTTAAAATATGTTCTAAAGAAGATAAATAACTTTTTCATATGCAGTATATAAAAAACTTTTAAAAACACAAGGTAAATATTTACAAATATTTATAAAAGTGAAGGTAATTTTTTTCAAACCAAATGAATTTCAACATTTATTGGCATATATATGATATGTTTTTATCACAAATAGTTGATACAAATATTAACTGAAGCAAAGTAGGAAAATTTGAATTTACGATTTAGAATTAATTTTTTCTATTAAATTCCTTTGAGTCTTATATGGAGAATACTAACAGATTAATAAACATCTTCTAAGTTAATCTCAGTAATAAAAGGGCTCCTGTATTAATATATCTTAGCAGTAAATATATACTGTATATACCACTTGTAGATCAAATTTATATTATGATCATTTAGTTCTACTCTAGAGTTCTACTAAGTACCAGTCTAGTACCAGTGTTTTATGGGCTTTGGGTTAAATGAGAAAAATATTAAAAATGATTTTAGTATAAATTTGTAGTGTACGCAACGTTATCTTTCACAAGTATGTCTATGAGAAAAGAAATGATAATTTTAATATAAAGGGTAAAATTATAAAAACATGCAGTCAAAGTTATGCTCAAATCACTTAATTATAAAAGTTACCTAATTTAAGCAATAATACTCAATCATAAAATAATTTAGCTTCCTTAATGTTTAGCATGAATTAAAAGCAAAACTGTGGATTTTTTTGTGGTAGTACTAATGAAGCGTTTTCACTTTTGATCACTCATAACATTATAAATGTTCAGAAAAAATAACACTGCCCCCTTACAATTTTCCCTTATATATATTTTTTTCGATTAGCAAACTGAATAGTTGTAGATCATTCCTCATATCATACTATAAAACACTGCAATTTTCTTTGTCAGCAGTCTTTAATTACGGTTTTGAAATATTTGAATGTTAAGATAGGGATAAAAATTAATGTCTCCAATTTTTGTATAGTGTAAGACCTGAATATAATTTGATTAATTTTGTTGATGACATTTGATGAAATTAAAGGAACTAAACCGCATATATGATGTTGGTATGTATCAAATTTCACAACTAAAATTAATGTTGTTCCCAAATTGTAGTTGAATGTATTTCCATAACAATTTTGCATGGAACAAATTATTAAATTATTCATAAAAAATAGTTAGATGCAGTTAAAAAAATTCTTCAGACGTCGTATGAAATTGCTTGTTTTTTAAGGTGATATTTCAAATACAGTATGTGGTACTCCAATACACATATTTTAACTCTAAATATAAATGTACTTCATTTGTTAGTTAAAGTTTAGGAAGTAATTGAACAAAAGTAAGCAACAAGTTCTACAATTCTAATAGCACATAATTTTGAGATTTTTAACGGAATCAAAAAAAGATTAAAAAATAAATAAATGAAAGTGCCAAAAAGTGAACTCAAACATCTTCATAACATCAGTTTACGTATAAATTTCCCATACAATCAGTCTATGTTATACTTTTACCATGTAAAAACACCACAAGCTTATTTTTATATAATGTCTGAGATGAATAATTTTCATAATTTGTAAAGACAATTCAGCGGGCATTCCAAAAGTAGTGGATATCATTTATATATGTATAGAGAGAGAGTCTACGAAATCTTTGAGACCAAAATTAAATGTCGATCTACCTACATCAGTTAAATAATGTCTTGATAAAATAATACTGTTAATATATTCATTTATATCTGATAAGTTATTTCTAGGTTTCAACTATATTCTTTGAATATATATTGCTTTTTACAGTTTTCGATTACCAGACATACTTATAGAATAATGTTCACGAAAAAAGCTGCCATTATTGCAACTTCCGTAGCAAAAATAGGAAGCTCTGTTCAGGTTTGATCTACATTCTAGCAATGCAAAGGGCCACGTACGAGTACAAAAGCAAGTGATAACTCTTTTCACATTTCCAGTATGTAGTAATAATAAGGTAGCACCCTTGTTTGAACTTACATGTTGTCTGCTGAAAAATTGGAAGAGGTTTTAGGAAAACTGTAAATAACAGTTAAAACGAAACAAATGATATTAATTTTACTTGCATTAGCCAGAAAAACAGATCGATGAAAATTTTAATGAAAAAAAATTTTTTTTTCTATTTAAGCTATAGTTCCTACATCTTGTACGATGTTACGCTTTTGATTGTAAGAATGAAGTTATCGTACACTATCCGGCAAAAATACGTTGTTTCATAATCCTATAAATAAGAGGTTTTATATTATCGTTGTAACAATTTGCGTTGGTTTTACACTTGTGAAACTTTATAAAGCCCTTGAAAAATTATGAGTTACTTTAAAATATACGTTCTATTTTATATTTTCTAACGTAAAAAAATAAGGTATTCAAACCAGTAAAGGAATTAATTTTATTTTAATGATAGCAATAATTGTATAAAATTGTTAGACTACTATAGTGCGTGTTAAATATTAAAGTGATTTTCTATGAAGCTGAATGTATTGGAATGCTGCTATTTAAAAATATTCCAAATTAAATTTGTGTTATGTTTCTAATATAAAATTAAAGATTAAATTTTATATGAGTCAACTGCAAATTATTTTAGAGTAAATAACCATGCTAAAACACCTATGTGAAACAAAATATTTGTATATATTATGTATTTATAAAGAAATACTTCTGTAATCATCACAGATAAAATTTAGGGCATCAAATTTATGCATACATATAATGTCAGTTCGATACACTTAAGTCATTATTGTATTTAAAGCTTTTATAATCTAAATTATAATGTTATATTGCTCAAAACCTATGATTATTAAATTATAAACTTTTTTAAACATACCATAAAAAGGGTGAAATCTTTCATTTATTACTTTAAAATTAAACTAAATATATAGGACACAGCTGATAATCACTCTTAGTTCCTATATAATTTCAAGGCCAAAATACCATTTTGATAATATATTTGTTTGAAACATAAATATCAAAATAAACAAGAACACACAGATCCTTAATACCTACAAAACAAAATAATGATAGCGGCAACTAGTTTCGAACTAATTAATTGTTCTTTACCATTGTTATTTATCAGGCCGTGCAGCATAATAAGGGATTGTCTAAAGTAGTAATACCCAGCCGGTGTTTCGCGGCACTTTAGGGTGCCGCAAAATCGGCTAGAGGTGTGGCGAGATTTGTTGGGGAGATAAGGAAAAAAATATTAGTAGTGCTCTCTTAAAATAAATATTTAGTGGATATCAAACAATTGTGCTCTAAACCCGACATTTCCAACCAGGGAGGCGTGGACTATTGCCAGGGGAGGCGCCAAAACATTTTAATAAAAAAATCAATGTTCATACCATAATATCTATAAATAAACGAATAAACTATAATATCTATAAATACACGAATTGGAGTTGACAACCATAGAAAAAAAAATTGATAGAATTGTCATATGATAGCTCCTAAAACAAAAGTTTCAAAATGAAATCATAATTCAACTTTGGAGGAATTTTAGTGGAGAGTATGAATCTTTGTATTTCAAAGCAATGCAAGTGCTTCTACGTTTGTAACGTCTTATTTATGCGAAACGGGCTTTTCGGCACTGGCTGCAATGAAAATCAAATATCGAACCAGGTTAATAGTCGAAAAAGAGTTACGAGTGGCACTCTCCACATTGCCCCCAAGATTTGATAAACTATGTGCCAATAAACAACAACAACCATAGCATTAAATTTTGATGAGATAGATGTAGTTTCATCAGTAATTTAATATAAAAATAAATAAGCATGCTCGTATTGTTATAGCAAAATCTTGTTATTATTCTGTTAATTATAGTTTTTCATTTTTTTGTAATAAAGTTATTACTTTAAGTGTCTATATTATTATATCTATTAAAAGATAGGATCTATTAAAAGATATATAAAAAAATATTAGGGACGCATGAAAAAAATATTAATGAGGCATGGAAAAACATTTTTTAGGGAGGCGTAGTAGCATAAATGTTGGAAACCGCTGCTCTAAACACCAACCGCAAGTCTCACATTAATAAAGCAAAGCTATCTTTAGTGATATCCATTCTAGTCCTCTAGTTTAATGCTGCACTGAATGTCATAGATATTTTTGAAACTGCTTCGATATATTATATTTTGGTGGTTTTTCAATAAATAAATAAAATCAGAAATGGAGTAAGTATTTATTTAACCTTAAATTTGACATTTTCCTTATAGCAATTACACTTCTATTTAATGTTTAAAAATTTGATAAAATCTAAAATTCCAACAAAGGTGGCCCGAGTTTCTAATCTTTCTCAAGGGAGCTGCAAGCGTAAAAAGCATGGAAATCACTTGTCTAATCCCTCCCAATGATATTCAGTCTCATATAGAACTATTAATTAGGTCGGAACTTGTTGTCACCGTTTATTATTTTTTTAGTAGATATTAAGAAACTGTGTGTTATGGTTAAGTATTTATCACTAATTTTCATGTATAGTAAATAATCAAAACAATCATTGCAATTTCTTGAAAACTATTAATGAAATTATTTCACATCTTTACCTTTCATATCTGATAATATCAACTCAAACTCATATTTTCTGCTTCAGAATACGTTACAGTATTATGTTTTGTTTGGATCTCTTCGGAGCACTCTCCTTTACTTTGAGAACAAAGGAATCATTCAGCGCGGTGCATTAATGGGAAGATACAAACACAGTTTGACAGCACCGTTACGAGGGTGAACACTATTTAAACGCACGCTCTAAACCAATGTGGGCGCTACTTAAATATCTTCTAGAATAATAACTTCGGTTATTCTTGGGGTATATTTCGCTAAGGATGTATCGCAGATCTTGTGAAATCATGCAACGAGGTGTGGTGCCGACAATAGGCAGATACAAGTCGACAGCACCGTAAAAAGGGTAAACACGATCAAGCAGACTCTGTCTACTACAATGGCTGCGTACTTCCATTCTGCTATGATATCATTGACTTTGTCTTCTCGACGCATGCGTCCAGTTATGTATTTGAGTTCCCGCAGGATAGCGGTCAGCTCTCTTTGGTACGAGAAGCAGCCTCGGACGGTGGCTGGTTGCTCTTCGGATAGAGTATAGTCCTCGTCTATGTCCAGCACGTTCGCAATTAAGCTTCTGGAAGAGCGCTGTCGAAGCTCGAGTTCTTTCTTTGAACCAAAGAAGCTCTTACGCTGCATTTTCTCTGAGGGTCTTTGCATGCAAAGAATCCAGGGCAGCCATACCAGAAACACGGAGCGAACCTGTTGATGAGAAATCAGAAATGCATATATGCAGGAGAAAACATTAATTTATGTTAAATCTTGGAGAAAAAGGTGATATAAAAATACCGAAAAAAATCTACTTCAAAATACAGGGTGATTCAAAACTCCATGTACACACTTTTAGGGGAGGTAGAAAACTCAAAATCAAAACAGAATCACACAGGAATGCATGACCGGAAACGCAAACCTGGTCAACTAGTGGATAAACGATGATGCAGAAATGTTGACTTTTCATTTCCTCATCTTTGTTTATACTCTAGCTGACCAGGTTTGCCTTTCCGGTCATACAGTTCTATGTTTTGATACATGTTCTATGTGATTCTGTTTCGTTTTTGAGCTTTCTATCTCCTCCAAAAAAATGAGATATTTCCGGCCATCCAGTGGGGTTGGTAAGGGGTATGGTAAAACTAAGTAAGCATAGCACTCCAGCGTCAGATTTGCGTTTACGGTTATACATTCCTATATGTTTCTGTTTTGTTTGTAAGTTTTATACCGCCTCTAAAAGTTTGTACATGGAGTTTTCAATCACCCTGTATACTGTTTTTCAACTGAGCGTATACATCTTAAATTGTCAGGCTATGAAATTTTACTACTGGGATTTTCCTCCACAGCATTTAACTATTTAGAATTAAATCCAGTTCAGTAATTTTTTGTACAATGAATTTCGCAAAGATACGTGTTCAAAATCCTTTACATCACAAAAAAAGTTGTCACTTATAATAATAAGACATAATTAAATACTTTTACTTTTACCGAGATAAAGCGCCTAATGTCCGAAAATTTAAGTTTCATATTCTTCATCAAAAGTAGCTTTTTAAAAATATACTCCGACATTTCTATGTGCAGAGGATTAATTCCTTTCTTACATGAACAAAATTATCCTTTTTTTTAATCAACTACATAGTAGAAGAGGATTACTTTTCCTAATTATTATTTAAAAATTGAACAAGTTAGTCGATAAAAGTTTTATTCAATTATTATACTTTATTTATGAAGCCATCGAAGAAAACATTAATTTATCACAACGAGAAACTTCCTGAGAATCATAATAATGATTGTGAAATTGTACTTTGATGTCATCTTTATATCCATATATAAATTAAAATATTTTGATACATGTGTCTTTAAGTTAGCTATTATACAAGGAATTTTTACAAATTACTTTCTTCAAATGTATATTACATGTGGATTATAGAATAATTAAACACAAAACTCAAATTATTTTATCGTGTTTTGTATTACACTGTCTTTCCCTTATTTATATAAACATTTTGAATAAAATTGATATGCTTACACATTCTGGCATTTCATGCGTGTCAGAGCTTCTATGGTGGTAATTTAATACCACTACCGTCATAACAACAGAAAACGCTACCATAATCATGATGCAAGCAAAGTAAGTACCTGAAAAGTAAAGAAAGCATTAAACAACTTTAAAATAATAGTCTTTCTAAAAATCATATATGTTGAAGAAAATATTATTTTGTCTAAAAGAATAACGTAAGGATATATATATATATATATATATATATATATATATATATATATATATATATATATATATATATATATATATATATATATATATATATATATATATATATATATATATATATATATCCTTTGTGAAAATTAGCAATCAAGAACGTTTTCTTTAAACAAAATGTTTTATAGTTGAACAGATGCAATGCAGCATCGGTTTTTTCCAGAATATATAATATTCAAAGCGTAGATAAAATCAAAACATAACAGTACATTGCTTAGTCATAGAGCAAAATGTTTAAACACCCACTTACAGACACCCACACCATCACCCACATCCATGTATATGTACATGCGTAGACTGGTTTATTTTTGTGTCTGTGTATAAAAGTAAACTTTTCTTAATTATATATATATATATATGTGTGTGTGTGTGTGTGTCTGTATGTGTGTTATACGTACGTATATATATAAAAAACAGTATCTGTGAATTATTTTATCTTCAGAGACCTTTATATTTTGCACTGTAAAAGAAAGTTTTTTGAAGAGCTTTCACACGTTATACAGCTGGGGCAGGAAAAGAATATTGATTCTTGATTCCATTTGGAAGATACATCGACATATGAAATGCGGCCTCACGAGGATTCCACTGTTGAAAGTAAAGCATTAAGTGCTTTTATTGTCCAAAACGCACAAATGGTAAGAAACTTTAAGTATAAAGTTATATACATAGTTTCAACCGTTTCGATTTCTCCTATTGTTTTTATTTATATTTACTTCTGAAAAGCGAATAAAAAAATTATAAGTTCTTAGATACTTGCAACTGGTGATTTTCCTTTTAACAGATTTAAGTGTCACTTGGAAATGTTTTAATAGCTATAGTAAGCTTTGATAACTACAGTAATCAATGTTATATTCTATGATGAATGCGTAGGATACATCGTATGTACATTACATGATCACAGCTATTTCAATGCTGTTTTTGAATTGAAGAATATAAATATGCAAAATATAAATGTATTCCGAATGTTTTATATACATATACACTAATCATTCATTTTTTTAGTGTAGGCTTGATTAGAAATTAGGAATTTTTTTAAAAATTCACACACACACACACACATATATATATATATATATATATATATATATATATATATATATATACAGTGAAACCCCGATTCACGGTAACCCGTATTTAACGATTTCTCGCATACGTCTTTTTTTATTAGTCCCACTTTATTTCCTATACTTGTAATGTTAAAAAATCCCAGATTTAACGTTATCATTTTTAAATATTTCCCGCATTTAACATTTTTTAGAGGGAAAAATTCAATGAAATTTTCCTAAAATAGCAAAAAATTGTGATGAAAAAAAAGTAATATATCTTATCAAAACGTTAAATACTCGGAATCTCCTGTCTCCGTGTCCTTTGTTACTAAAGTTCAACTAAGTTCGTGCAACAAGCATTCCCATAAATGGCCCGTTTTGAAAGAGAAATTGCTTCTAAACTAAAAAGGCACAATTTTTCCTACAAGTCTATTTGTGGTGAGCCTGCTGGGTTTCGATTCTTTTCAAATTGGACAGACAAATGCGCTTACAGAAACGTAAAATTATTTTCTTTGTTGATCAATGTACAACCCATGTTGTACATTTAAAATTACAAAATGTGCGAATGGAATGTTCCCCTGCAAAGTACAAGCTAAGTTCAGCCTTGTGATTTAAAGATCATACGATCGTTCAAAGTAAATTATAGAAACCAAGATTTGAAAAAATCTCTTCTTACTATAGAATTTGGAGGCAGGAAAAATCGATAAACGTTCTAGAATCTCTTCTTGTGATTTCTTCAGCATGGGAAAATGCATCGCAAGTCCTTTTGCAAAAGCTGGTTTTTCGGAGGACAGAGGTGATGAATTTGAGTACGAGGACAGAGAAAATGAAGACTCTAATGAAATGGGAGATTTCTCTTCTTGCTCATATACAGATCTCGAGAGTTATCTACATTGCGATTCAAATATCGAGAATTATCTTCATTGCTATATACTCCCTCAAATGTGTTACATGAAATTCGGGTAGTAAAGATTTTCTATTGCGATATAGCTGAAAATATCAGCGTTTATCTTTTGATATAATAAAAACAAATTTATTATTTTAGAAACGATATCTTCTATTAAATAGTATATCTAAACTTAATTTGGAATTGAAACAAAATAAATTGCCTTTATGAGTACACTGCATTAAAGATGAAATACTCATAAAAATACCTGATTAATAATTTATATAAAACATCCCGGATTTGATATTATTTCTAAAGGTTTTATTGCAATAGTGTTTTTTCCCTGCATAAATCTTAATTCCTAATTTCAAAATTATTCTTCAGTCATGGTAGAAAATACGCAAAAATTAAAGTCTAGTTAAAGGATAGTTTTCGACGGTTAACCATTCTCTGCCTGTTCAGTCACCTTTTATAAAACCCAAACCATTCGTGTGGTTTTACAACGCTTCTGGGGTAGATTTATGGCATAAATTCACGCAATTTTGTAGAATCATTGCTTTATGCACTTTTAAATAATGCAGAATATATTTTACATTGTCTCATATATAAGCGTTTCTCATTATTTCCTGCACAATTCCACACCAGATGGGAAAGAAAATACAGAGTGTTTTACAAATGATGTCTAGTATAAAATGTAATAAAATTTATGGAAGTTTAAAGGAATTATATTTGAGTTCTGAAATATATTGAAATAGGATTTTTGTTAAAACAAAGAAAAGGGTCGGAATAAATTTTAATCTAGTTAAAATACCACAAAATTCAGAATATTTTAGCAATTTTCCCTCTACTTCTTACATTTTATACTTCCGATAAAACTTTGACTATCGAGGTCAAAAGTGCATAATTTATTACTAATAAATAGGGGAGGAAAATATTGAATAAATTTTCAGAAATATTCAAAAATTATAAAACGGAATTTTTGTATATGTAATTTTTTTCAGAATTTTTCAGATATTTATAACACTAAACTTCTGAAAAGTATTTTTCTTTATCAAATATACTCCTGAAAAACCAAAACAAACTTTGGTAGATTTAAATTATAGTTTATGTAAATATATATCTTTAGTAATGAGATTAAGATTTTAAAAGTAAATGTTCGTAAGTGGTTGGATATTCAAAATTTTAATTTAAATCAATCAAAAATTTTTTTAAATATATAATAACAAAATCTGAATTTCAGATAAAATTTTTTACAATCTAAATTGGGAAATTCTAATGCCCTTATTTTATCCCTCCATTAAAATAATATAGTCTTTAAATTTTAGTTTCCTAATGTGTGAGAGTGCGGGACAAGTGCTTTAATCTTATATTATGGTTTGCAAAAAAATTTTAATTAATAAAGCATTTAATAAAATCTCAATTAGCTTTTATAACTATTTTTTTGTTAAAATATGGCCGCCAGTAAATAAAAAAACCCATTTAAATTTATCTTTAAATGTAAATGGTTACAAAAAAACCCCATTGGCCTCTTATGCTGTCTGAAATACATAAAAGTTCCTTTCCAGACCCAAAGAAGTTTTGCCTGAACTTAAAAACATCTGTCCCTGTAACACTGGATCTAAGGCCACATTGAATGTGCTTTCTAGCATTTTTTGTCAGCCAAACATTGAAGCTACATAACAATAGGCTAAAAATGCATTTATAAAGTACATTCTGAAAAAAAAAAAAGTCAATAAAATTCATAAAAAAAAATTCCGTCAGTCAGTAGGTCAGTACTTCACAATGACTTTTAGGATAATGACGTAAAAAAATATCAATGTCGAAATTTTTGTCGTATACGTCCCATAAACTTTTATAAATGACAAATCTTGACCAAAAATTCACTTTTCATGGTCTAAATATTGCAAAATATTTCTGGATTCCTATTGTTCATACTGTCTGAACGACATGCAGTTTAGAGGAATATTGCGGAACAATATAAAAATGTACTCCTACCCTAATGAATTAAAAAAATAGTAACAAGTATTATTTCAAGTGTCTTATAAATCAAGGCGTCAAGGCGTAGTCAAGGCATCTTATAATACGAGAGATGTATATTTTTGCTTTTAGCTCCGAATCTTTGGTGCGCCTTGTGTATTTTGCCATCTTCTTACACTGAAAATTTTGTACCACAATTCATGATAAACGATGGTTATTTCCGAAATGGGCTAGTTGAATGAAACTTTCCAATCATCAGTAAACATTTACAGAAACTCCACATTAGTAATTCCTTTCCCTCCAGGTTTTCATTGATTATGCCTTGTGGAGGAAGCAATAAGAATTGCGAAACGTAGGTATAAAGCAACCCTTATGCTGGGTTTGCATTAAGTGGAGGAAATTCTCTCTTGTTTACGTAGCACACTAGGTATCCAATTACGTTACTACTTTTGACACAAGCGGCTTATGTATTTTGCCATCTTCTTACACTGTAAATTTTGTACCACAATTCACGATGGCTCTTTCCGAAATAGACTGGTTGAATGCAACTGTCCAATCACCAGAATACATTTACAGAAACCCCACATTAGTAATTCCTTTCCCTCCAGGTTATCGTTGATAATGCCTTGCCGAGGAAGCTATAACAAGTGCGAAACGTAGGTACAAAGCAACCTGCATGTTGGGTATGTAGATGTTTCCATTAAGTGGAGGAAATGTTCACTTGTTTACGTAGCACACTAGGCGCCCTATTACATTACTACTTTTGACACATGCACCCTATGTATTTTGCCATCTTCTTTCACTGTAAATTTTGTACCACAATTCCTGATAAACCATGGTTGTTTCCGAAATGGGCTGTCTGAATGCAACTTTCCAGTCACCAGAAAACATTTATAGAAACTACACATTAGTACTTCCTTTCCCTCTAGGTTATCGTTGATAATGCCTTGCCGATGAAGCTATAACAAGTTTTTGTGTTGCAATTTTCGCTTCCGATGATGTTAAAAAACGAAAATTCCTTTCCTCATTTCGGAGGAAATTTCGCTCTCCGTTGTCAATCTCATGAAATATCTGTGTTAGAAGGCGATGGCCTAGGTAACACAATTAATCACATGTTCCTATGGTCCTATGGTCCTATGGCTATAACAAGTGCGAAACGTAGGAACAAAGCAACCTGTAAGCTGAGTATGTATATGTTTGCATTAAGTGGAGGAAATTTTCACTTGTTTACGTAGCACACTAGGCGTCCGTTTACGTTACTACTTTTCACACATAATTCAAACGGTGCACCCACAATAAAGAAGAAAAAATCAATGTATGTATGAATAAATGTCTTTATCGAGAAGGGCCTGTAGGACGGAAATAAAGTTTTGATTCGGGAATTGAATTCTTTGTTGCTCAGAATCGGATAATTATGTTTAGTGATAATGAATAACAAGAATATATAAAATTCAGTTTCACAATGGACAAAGTAAAGATATTTATGAATCTGAATTTAAAGGTCGGACTGAATCTGACGTTGCATACGACAACTGATAATAACGGAAGCTGCTAGATAAAACCGAGCTTTCTTGAAACTATTATGAAAAAAATACAAATAAAGGATTTTGCAATTTGAGCGATGACAGTGTAAGTCAACACTCATTATGCTTTCAAAATTTTCTTATAAATGGCCAAAAATATTTATAAATAATTTGTAAATTAAGATTACGGAAAATGAGTAATTAAAAACAATTTGAATGTAATATCCATAAATAGATTAATATTAATAGGTTAAAAAGGCATATATAAAGTGCATTCTGAAAGAAATGTCCATAAAATCCATAAAAAAAATACCATCAGTCACTACGCCAATACCTTACATTGAGTTTTAGGATAATGGTGTAAAAAAAGAACAAATTCTCAATTTTGCTCGCATACGCCACTAAACTTTTATAAATGTCAAATCTTGACCAAAAATCTACTCTTCATGGTCTAAATATTACAATAATTATCCCTATTCCTAAAGTTCAGTCTGTCTGAACGACAGGGATTTTCTAGAAATACTGCGGAACAATATAAGAATGGACTCCTACCTTAATTCATTGAAAAAATAATAAAAAGTAGTATATGAAGTGTTGTAGCAATAATTTCAACTTGCAATTCTGTAGATTTTTTTTTTGGAAACAACACTTGGACATGGGTGAACTTTTAATTTCTCCACTTGATTCACAGGGGATTACATTAACGGTTAAAAATTATATCTATATAAAAAAATTCTCATCTCTTTTCATGAAACAAGGTAAAAGATCACAAAAAACGCAGGTTTTTTTACAGTGTTTACATAGAAGTGGAGTCCAGAATGAAAGGATGCATACTGTCACATTCGCTATAACAACCCCTGTCAAACAGACATAATTAACCACTTGTTATTATGCCTGTTAATATATGTTTCAGATACAGCACATCCGACCTAAATTCATGAGCATACCCAATTTTGAGTTCCTTTACGGAAACAGATAGTAAATGACATAAAATAGAAAGTGTACAAGAAATCGGTACACGTTTGTATAAGGTTTTATTTTTCTTTTACAATTTGTTGAGAAATCAGAATCGTATTCGTTGTATTGCATACATCAATTTAATTTAACGTTTATCGAATATTTTAAATACTATATAAACTATATATTTACTAAACTATATTCTTTAATATGAACTATATATTTTATACTATATCTTTTAAAGGTAATATTGCTTAATTAATATTAGTAGTAATGAACTGAATTTATGAGGTTTATTTTGACCTTCGGTCGGGCGTAACCAGTCTAATAGGCACATCTCAAATACTTTCTTCCCTCTTCCTTTTTGGAAGGCAGAACCACTAGCGCCAAAGTGTAGCTGTTGCTTATGTAACGATGTTTGATGCCGTATAAGTCAATTTGCTAAATATCTTCGTCAGTTGGTACAGTGACGAAAGTGATCTGCCAGGCACATGACGCCTGATCTCGCAACATTTTGTAAGGTAACTGTTTATAAAATACATCCATTCAAATAAACTTTCTTACTTAATTCATAACTTAATACAGTAAGAGTATGTCAATATTTATAAGAATACGTCTCCTAGGCTTAAAAATAAAAAAAAAACTGAAAAGTTTTTCAAAATGGAAAAAAGTTTCAGAGTAATGCTTTTGTGAATAAATGTCACTGTTTTCAAGGAACTGTACATTTTTTCGTTTAAAAAACACTTTAAAATATTGTTTCTGGAGAATTTAATTAAAATAAAGGTGTCTCTAAAGTTACAAAAAGCTTTTTTTATAGAAAGTGTCTATTGGACTCATTGCGCCCGCTTATGTGACTTCCAACATAACGCATCACCGAATGTTAAAGCTTGTGTCATTGCATAGTGGTTAGTTGTTAATACATTTGTCAGTGATCTCGACAATTACTGGAGATGTGTAGTTATCTGTAGAGGAAAAATAAACACTTGGAACGAAGTAAGTTGTTATAGGGGGATGCTGAATGTTGAGAAAAATAAATAATCAAACAGCGTGGGCAGTTTGCGTGGAGTTTGCGGCCTCCTTTAAACTTATTAAAGTTCCTCGTAAAGGATAAAATTGATTTATATCCATCGAAACAACATTCGAAAGTCATGAAAAGTCGATAGGAAAAAATTCGATCGAGTCAAAATCGTTTAAAAATTCTAGAATTATTCATATAGGTTAAAATTTACATCTGAATCAGATGATGAGTAATAGTTTTATAAGCCTTATAGCTTTTAACTGCGAGTTACGTTGCAATTTATCTAAATTTCCTCCGTGTCCAGGCTAGACTGCATTAAGTAAAGATATTAGATGGTTTCAGATTACAATAAGACCAGAACTAACTGCAACAGCCATCTGCTTTAATGGTAACGTTAATGCATAAACTTTTTTCTGGGTAGTTCTCGGTAATTTCGATTAAAATTAAAATGGTAAATCTACCAGTAATTGATCTTTAAATTCATTACCAACTTTTATCATCGAGTCATTAGCAAGGTATCATTTAACTCCAACTAAGTGCGACCACATTAAAAGTTTTTCGGGAGAGAACTCTCATGGTTAGAATATATATCTTTGAGGCTTCACGTTACGACCAAATAAACGATCTTTGCATTATATATATGGATTTAATTTCCGTTTTAAAACTGTCCACAATTAAACAAAAGCGTAGTTCCCGTTCAGAGCGGCAATGCATCTCTCTTTTTCTAAAAATGTATTTTTAAACTTTTTGAAACATTATGGCATAAGTGTAAAAATAAACTCATTATCTGAAAAAGGCTTTTGCAATTCGAATCCCCTAATAATAAATTTTAAACAAGTAAACGATATTCTAAATATTCCTATAATTTCATATCTAAACGAATATTTGTAATAAGTTTTTACCTTCTTTCATAATTAATTGCACTATATTGACATAAATTGCTGTTTGTTGATATCTTTAATCGGGAGACATTGCATTTAGCATAATGAATGAATTTTTGGATTGCGTACATTTATACTTTGAAAACATACCCTATTCGAATTAAACACATTCCTAAAAGGGGTTAGTTCCATTCTGTTATACTTTTTATTTATTTGACTTTGAGTTATGTCCACTTTAAAATTATCGCTTGAATAGCAGCTACTATGAGAATCGCTTTAACTGGGAAAAAGCTATTGTAGTGGGAAATATTAAATATAATGTCCAAACAAATTTCCAGACTCTCAAGGTTGTCTTTATATTGGTTCCAAATCCATCCTTTACACAGATATTTGTGAAATTTAACTATTTTATATTTTATATAGTAATTTCCATACATTGATAAAAAGAGCCAAATGTTAAATACACAAGGTAAATTTAAAATTATAGCACAGGAAGAAAAAAAAATATTTACTTTTTTTCATAAATTACCTAATTTAATTTCGAAACATTTTTTCATATAAAACTATTTTTATATTATATAATATATATTTAATCAACTTACGTCAACTGATTATTTTCTTAAATATAAACTCTCTTGGCACCTTTTAAACTATTTAAAGCTAAAAAACTAAATAATATAGTCATAAAATTTAAATATTTTAATGCATCACTTCTCCCGCAATCATATTAAATGTTCAAAATATGCTGGTCTTTTCATTTAAAACATAGTTTATAGAGAATTTTAAATTTTTTTCTATATAACTATATAAAGAATGTTTAAATTGTCCAGAAATTTTGCATCGTGATATATTTATTTGGTGTAAATTTGAACTTCAATAATCTCATTTGTTTTCTCTCCCTTTTGATCTGCATATTGGATTATTTACCGCAATATGAACTACCAAGCTATAAATACATATGTGTTTCTCAAACTTTTAGTTCATTCTTCTTTTTACCCAGACACTTAATTTCATAAGGTTATATAAGGTTATATAAATAAAGCACTTGAAACATCTTTTCTATTAACCCATACATAGTTTTGAAGTACCAATTTTTTAAAGAATACTTTTAAAAAAAATAATGTATGAATGTTTGTTAAGTGTAAATTTGCAAATATTATTATAAAAGGGAAAAAATGTCTTAAAGTATAAGCGTTGGTTGGTTGGTTGTTTGGTTGGTCTGCAGCTACGTCGTCATGTTTGGCAACACGAAGACGAAACTGTTCCTAAATGGTTAGGAAATTCTTATTCAACTTCTTCGATTGGAAAATGAAATAAAATGGCCATAATATTAATTTTATATATAGTAAACTTTTCATTTGCTAAGTAATTTGTTCATTTTACGTGTTTTCCCATTTATTAGAGTTTGTGGTTTTATATACAACACGGTAGTAATTTGTTAGTTCAAAAAAACATTTTCTATCCAGAAGACATCAAAATGCTAGCAGTAAAAAAATTACCAGATGAAGTTTACGGGAACACGAGTTTCCTTAATGATTCTATAACAGAAAGTAGATTTAACTGTTTGTTTTAAATTCATATTCTTTTCTTAGTATTTTTGCATAAATATGATCTTGATGTATTCAGCTTGTTGATAGATTCCCCAAATCATGAAGTTTGTCAACTTTTGGGAAATTTCTTCTGCAGTTGCTTTGCCTTTCATATTCAAAGCAAATAACCTACGTTATTTCTTATAAACTACAGTTATATTGGAAACGCTTAGTAATTTGTTAGTTCAAATACATATTTTCTATCCAGAAGACATCAAAAAGCTAGCAGTATAAGAAGAAAAAAAAATTACCAAATGAGGTTTACGGGAACGCGAGTTTCCTTAATGATACTTTGACACAAGATAGCTTTAACTATTCATTTTAAATCCGCATTCTTTTCGTAGGATTTTTGCATAAATATTATGATATTGATGTATTCAACTTGTTGATAGATTCCCTAATTTTGGAAGTTCGTCAACTTTAGGGACATTCCTGCTTCAGTTGCTTTGCTTATAAATTTTCAAAGAAAATAATCTGTGTTATTTCCTATGAACTATAGTTATATTGGCAACGCTTTGTTTTCCTAAATATGCAGATTGCTCAAGAGTCAATATTTTGGCCTGCATATGTACATCACTTTTCTTTACAGTCAAAATAAATCTAAGTTCAGTTGAGGGGTCACCAAAATTAACAATGTTAAGAGCCATTTGGGAATTTTCTACGTACTAAAGAAGGGTCAAAAGTTAAAAAAAAGTTGCATTTAATATGAATGAAATTTTAAATGTTGTTTTTAGCAATGTTTTTATTAATTTTCTTTACCTAATGCGGAGACACTTTGTCTCTAAACATTCGCCAGTTATTCACCGCAGTTTTAATGGCAATTTTATTATGGGAGCACTTAATAAGCGGGCCAGAATTACCGCTTATAAAGGGATGACACAAACGGAGGTATTTTAGTGGCGCTTCGCCAGGATTCGATCCGACCACCCTCAGCACCAAAAGCCAGCGCGCTGTACCACAATGCCACCTCGGCCTTTTTTTATTGAATGTATCATTCTCCAGTTGTTTTAATAATTAAAGTTTCTCAACTATTAAATGGCTTAAATATCTTTAATAATTATCCTTCTTTTAATTGTTTTGTCAAATTATTTAAATCTGCCATATATCGAGAAGTTGCAGTTTGTAGGAATTCAATTAAATGTTTGTCATCAATGAGCGCTATTTATTTTTAATCAACCTAAATGTAGAATACAATGATTCACAATTACGAATTCTATCAAAAACGGAAGTTATTCGACTTACCTCTAGTGTTCATATTGGGTAAATTGAGTCGCAATGAAAAATGCCACATGTGGCTCTCTATGAGTGGCGGCTCCATGTAAGTATTTTTTTTGGGGGGGGGTGGGTGGGACGTCGGTTCTTAGGGTTATATAAAATTTGGAAAACTATCGATCGGTTATATAAGATTCGGAAAACTATCGATCGAGATTCCACTGTGTATATATATATATATATATATATATATATATATATATATATATATATATATAAGAAACAATCATCCTCTCATTTTAAATTTAAACTCATTTAGCATTAGGTCTACTATTAAATAATTTTAGGCTATGAAAAAAAAATACACCAGCCTTTTTTTTGGGGGGGGGGATTGCCGCTACTGCTTTCCTCCCTTGGAGCCGCCCTTTCTCTCTATCAGCAGTTTGGTCATCTCTTGAATAGAACATTCTCTGCATTTAATGTCCACACGTTCTTAACCCGTAAATGGTAACATCTGTCGGAATCACTCTAACAGTAACATCTGTCCATGAAGCTACGAAATCCACTAAGTTGGATTTCGTAGCTCATTACTTATGTAATTTTCCAATTGCCATTTAATTTTAGCTCTCTCTTTGAGGTATTATTGATTTATAAAATATATTTACGCTTGCTTTTAATTTTAATATAACTTAATTCAGTAAAAGTCAATCTAATTTGCTTTAGAATTTCAATCAGATCTACAAAAGACTAGAAAATTACGAGATTATCGTATTAGAAATTGATTAGAATAAAAAAGTAAACTAGTGACGAATATAAACATGATTAAAATAAAATTTCCTCATAAAAGTTTTACAAACTTTGTACAAAAATATTACGCATCTTTTTTGAACACTCGACGCAGTTAGATGTATCACACTTCATACGCATGTAGCTCGTCATCTTTTTTTTGTGCAATGACAGTATAAGTTATTCCTCTTCTCCGAATTGTCACCTTTAAGGATTGCTTACTTAAACTTGCTTCCTGGTCATCTTCTGGACGAACGATTTCCATTATAATTTTTTTAGTCGTCTCATAGATGGACCAAATACGTACCTTTAAATTAATATCGTCTCTAAATAATTACGCACCCTAACGGGAAAAGTATGAACTCTATCAGTCCAAGAGACGGATGTTACCATTTAAGGGTTAACCATTTACCCACACAAATGTAAGAAATGCAAATATTTCAACATTTTAAGCATTAGTTATTTCGCATTACATTAATCGTATGATTATTTTTTCCAGTATGGTTGAAATATTTTTCTAAATGCCACATAAAAGAGGAACTACATATTTACTTGGCTAAAATTCTACACTAGTTATTGGAATTTAATATTATTTAAATAAGGTTATTGATCTGATATTAACTAGATTATAAATTTTTACTAAAGATCGAAATTAAATATCACAATAGTTTTTGCTGATAATTATACGTAAATAAAATTTCGAATTAAAATATCACACAAAGTCATTCGTTAACACATATTATAAATGAATGCAATACACAAAAGCAATGAGTACTGAGACAGCAAGTGATTATTCGTAATAAAACCTATTAAAGGCACTGCATCAGATGTCGGAGGCATTGTCTCAGCAACCAGGAGTAGAAAAACTGTCAATGATAGCAGAATCGTGACACCTGAAACGAATTACAATGTGCAAATGAGAACCAAGAATGTCAAATAATTGCTTTTAAATGTCAATGAATGAATTAGAAATACGAAGAAAAACACATACTGATTTTTAATGAATAATTGATTTATATATATAAAAAACAACTTTATGATTGAACTTGCTGTTAATATGAATACTAAACTATATTTTCAAATAGTTTTGGTTTTGATGATTTGAAATATTGCATTTTACAAAGTTTATTGATTTTCGCAATCTATTGTTGTACCTTTAGGCTTCTAATTTATTTATATTTTTTTGAAGTTGTTTGCTACAAAATAAAATGACTTTGGAAAAAAAGTTATTAATTTTAGATAAGTATGGAGAGAACTAGATTAGAAAACATTTTAAATAAATAATTTAAAAAGCAAAATATGGCGTCTAAGAAGAAGTAGAAAATAGCTTTAAAAATGATGAGGGTAGTAAATATTAAACCTTTTTTTCTAAGAAATCGTTAATTTATATGGGGATTTTAAGAATTTTTGAACATTCTATCACAGTAACTTGAAACATTTGTATGAATTTCTAAAAAGTAAAAACTTAAGTCTTGCATGATAACATGGTTCTTAAAAATTTACAATGCTTTAAATATTCCTGGATTCAGTGGAGGACGCAAATTATATTTTACTGCACGTTGTAAAATTTTACGATGAAATTCTTCTTCTTTTCATTTGTCTTCATTTTTCTTGCTTCATCATGTTTCGCATTACATCTTACTTTTAAGAATCAGGTTATATGAGGAAAAGAAACTTGCATTTAAAATGTTACACCTTATGAATAGTAAATTATAATATTATTTCTAAGATATATGAAGAAAGATATAGCTGTAGTTTTTAATGATATGTTATACGGGAAATATATGTTAAAAGTGTTATGATAGTGTGTTACTACAGTTTCAAGAATTTTGGATGTATGTATACCTATAAATTTGATCAATAATCATTAGCTTAAACTCTTGGGAATCAGAGAATATATATATTTAGATAAGACATATCGCTTAGGATAAATTGTGTAGAATGTCTTTATAAGCTCTTCTATATTCCAGTAGAATGAACAGTTTTCCAAGTGAGTTGCATTTGTTTATATATAATTAACAGTCAGGAATTTCCAGTCAGTGCATCAAATAATGAATATTAATTAATATATTTTTAGTCCAGAGAACTCGATAGTGGAATGGACATTATACATTTGTAATTAGCTTTGAATGCATACTGAATCAATAAATTCATACGAGAAAATTGCACCTATATTTGTTTTGTACTAAATACTCAATTTGCTAGGGTTGAATTATTAAATATGAAATTTGTCAAAAGTTGTGTCAAACTGGACAGTAAATATGCACCAAAAAAGAATAAATGATCTGATTATTTTTCTTTTTTTCTTTTAGATTTTCTATTTTTTCCCGGTAACGTTTTCTTAAGCTTTTATATTGGCAGCACACAATCAATCTATAAAAGAGAAAACATTATTGCCCATTCTTAGATTTTTAATGGAAGTTAACGGCCAACCGAATTCACAACAGTCATAAACATAGAAAAATTTTGACCCACTGGAATATAAATACGTAAGAAGAAACAGCTAACAATCTGATTACAACTAACAATCTAATAATTTTCTCGTATTATGAATTACTTTTACTGCAATGTTTCCTTGTTCTTAAATGTTAGCAGCAACATCAAATTAATGTATAAAATGGGAAAAAATTCCCTGTTCGTTATTTAGATTTAACATGGACGTTCATGGCCAACTAACAGATCGACAGCCGTGGGAAAAATATCGATCTACTGGACTATAAATAGGAAAAAAGACACAATAAATGATCGATTATTTATCTATTATCTTTCTTGTATTTTTTATTATTTTTGAGGTAATGTTACCTTAAGCTTAAATTTTAACAGTATTCAATTAATGAATAAAATAGGAAGTAAATCCTTGTTCGTTTCTTTTTTATATGTCAGTTCACAGAAAAGACATCCGTTATATATATGTATATATATATACAGGATGAGCAAAAAGTCCGTATAAACTTTAAGCATTTATAAAAAAAAGGAAAAATAGCCAAAATAAAAAAAAGGTTTGCAGGGTTAGCATCGCTAAGTCCCGGGATTTTTTTTAAGACAGGAAATTAAAAAACCTCAAAAAACAGCCGGCAGGTGGCGCTGGTACGAGCGAATTCTGTAGAAATATGCAAATAAGACGGTTATAAGAAAGTACGCTCCTAATCCACAACAATCCTAGGTAACACAGTTACTCACATGTTCCTATGGTCCTATAGTCCACAACCAGTTCGCCGTTGTTCCGCGATCTGCCGAAAGGTGACATGCGTATATTCGAACCAGTTTCATTCTGCCGTTGCTGGATTTGTGACTCGCCTGCAATGCCTTATCCCCTGTGGTGGGGGTCATGTGGAACACCTACTGTAGTAATAAACGATTTAGAAGCATTCTTTTCGTTATTTGCTTATCTTTTCTTTGACTTGTGTAAGTCGCGCCAACTGTCGGCTGGATTTTGAGTTATTTTTTTTCCTGTCTTAAAAAAAAAAAAAAAAATCCCGTGACCTAGCGATGCTAATCCTGCAAATCTTTTTTTTTTAATTTTGGTTATTTTTTGGATTTTTATGAATTTTTAAAGTTCATACGGAATTTTTGACCACCCGGTACATACACACACACACTCTTATATATATATAACAGTTCCGTAACTGACTCACTGACTGACTCACTGACATTCAACGCACAGACCAAACCGCTGGACCTAAAGGGCTGAAATTTTGCATGGCGATTCTTCTTATGGTGTAGGGGTGCACTGAGAAAGATTTTTGTAAAAATCTTCTTAGATTTTTTTAAATTAAATTTTTAAGCTGTTTTTGTAACTTTTTAAAAGTTTGCATTTAAAATAATTATTTGAGGGTTATAAAATTTACATCATGAGAAAGATCATAAAAATTCCTTTAAAATGAAATCTTTTTGGAATCTTTACCTCGATTTTCTGATTTTTGGCGAATATTTAAAGATTAATTTTTAGAATTTAATTTATTAAATGCTGATCACGTGATTTATTTTTCTGGTACTTTTAAATAAATTTATCGTCACGTGCATAAGAACTCAATAGACAAAAAAAATATTATTTTTTCTTTCTAATGCAGCAGACGATTGGATATTATCCAAAATAAATAAATATCCCTTACGATTTATATATATATATATATATATATATATATATATATATTACATCAATTGTATACATTTATCGTCGTATTTATTATAAATATATATATATATATATATTTGGCATTAATTGTATATATTGACCGTTGTATTTAATTTGAATGTACTCCGTAGCGAACCGCGGGTTTTCAGCTAGTATATATATATACTGTATATATTAATTAATTTAATCATAGTACCGAGGGTAAGTTTCTCCCCTGAGTCTGGCGGAAGAGTGAATCCGAGCAGTGCCATGGACGAGATGAGAACGCATGGAATGATGAGGTTGAAACCATAGTAGAGTGTCCTCCGACGAATGTGAATGTAAAATGTGATATCTACATAGGGTTCTGGACAGCAAGCGTACACTATTTCATTTCTGGTGCCGGGAAGCTCTAGGAAAAGAAGATATTACAGACATATTAAACCGATGAAGAACTAGCTGTGCGAATAACGTCATATAGCCAAAGAATGAATTAATTATCAACATTGCATAAATTAAAAGAGAGGAAATGAGGATTTCATAACATTACCCAACAGAATTGTTGTCAAATCAATTTCACACTTTCTCCGTTCTAGGGACTCAGATGTTCCTATGTTATATGCTATGCAAAGACCAATCTTTCAGGGAATGTCGCCCAATACGCAATGACGATAAGCTTTTTTGTCACTTACCTATCTGTATATATATAAAACAGTTCCGTAACTGACTGACTGACTGATTGACATATAACGCACAGACCAAACCGCTGGACATAAAGGACTGAAATTGTACATGGAAATTATTCTTATAGTCTAAGGGTGCACTAAGAAAGATTTTTGAAAAATTCTTAGATTTTTTTAAAATTAAAATTTTAAGCTGTTTTTGTAACTTTTTTTAATAATAATCTGAGGTTATAAAATTTATATCACGAGAAAGATCATAAAAATTCATTTAAAATGAATTATTTTCCGAATCTATACCTCCATTTACTGAATTTTGGTGAATTTAGAAAGATTAATTTTTAGAATTTAATTTATTAAATGATGATCCCGTTGTTTAGTTTCTTTTTTGATACTTTAAACTAATTTTGCGTCACGTGCATAACAACGAAATAGACAAAAAATAATTTTTTCCTTGCTAATGCGGCCAACGATCGGACAAAAAATATTAAAATACAGTAAAAGATAAGTGCCTCAAACTGTACTATATTAACTGCATTATATTCTTTAGTATGTTCTATTAGATTTAATTTGAATATTTACTTCGAAATTATTTTGTCTATAAAAATATCCGTTATGATTGTGTTTATAAATATATATTTTTTTACATCAGTTGCATGCATTGATCGTTGTATTTATTATATATATATATATATATATATATATATATATATATGTATATATAATACTATAATATAGTGACAGACGAAAAATTCAAAATATTTCAGATATATTCTGTATAGAGAATTCCGTATCTCGTTATGAAAATTACTTCGTACGGAGTTTTGTTTTTTTTGTTATCTTCACCAATTTAAGCTCTCTGAATATATTGGCCGTGAGACCTTAGATACCACCTAATGTATTTTATGAAGAAAATATCGAAATGGCCAGAAAAAATACGCATATTTGTAGTCCTCAATTACACGTCAAATTAAATTCTTCCAATTTTATTTGGCGAAGGAATATTTTACAAGTACTCTAAGCAAAAAGCTTATTACTTTCATATTATAAAGAGATTAGCTTTCTTTAGCTTTTTAGTTTTTACGTTATTCAAGGTTTTCAGATCTAATTTTCAGTAATATTATATATTTAGCAATACATAAAATTCCCCGTACTGATTACCTCTTTAGTTTCGTTACTATCTAAGCATTTTCTTTATAATAATTTGTAACTTCGATTTCCCATATTTAATAACCAAAATGATTCATAAAATATGTTTGCTCTATATTTGAGTTATTTTTATATTTTTCGCAAAACATGGAAGCCTTTATTCCAATTAATTAAATATTTGAAAAAAAGACCATCATCGACCTTTAATCACGGGGACTAGCACTAGTAAGCTTTTACATTTAAAATTTTACTACTAGTGCTATCTGAATCTATTTCTTTCGAGGGGGAATTCTAACATTTTATTACCATTTGTATCAATATTCTTGCTGATTTTAACAACTTTTTCAATTTCCTTTATTCATGTTTTCATAAAAAAATATTTTTCTCGTTAACTTTTGCTCTCAAAATCGTAATCACTTTTTATCATGGTAATCTTCATCCAACTTGACATTGGCACAATGACTTTATAATCTGTTTGAATCCATTTAAAAACATTCCTTTCAAAGTATGTCTCTTTGAGTTGAGCCGTTTTTCAAAAATCCTCACAGGGGACAATAACGATTGGTGTTGCGCAGAAACACAAAGTAAATACGTTAGAGAGGCACGTATCTAACAGAGATCGCGAAAGAAATTTCTTGTGAGTGTAATTCAACACCAAAAAGCTGAGATGCATCTCCATTTACAAACATTACGGAAATATAGTCCCCGAATAGGCGCTGTCTTTAGGGGGTGAACAATTAATCGTTGATATGATTAGCAAATAAAAAGGAAATCGCCGTTGTCTTTGAGACACCACGGTGGTTAAATATTGAAAGGCAGTCTTCCGTTTCTAAGCAGTTAGTAATCTCCTATTTTACATTAATATGACAATCGACAAGATAATTGGTTTTCACGGCAAAAATGGATGTTTCTCTTGAATATTTTAAGAAAAGGTAGATTAACCCCTTTTCATAACATTGATTTTGTGACTTCTGCTCTCTAATTAATACACATTTGGCTTGGTTGTTCCGGATAAGATCCCTTATACCTTAAAAAATAAATTAATTAACCAGACGTTTTAAATAGAGAATATACTCTATTAAAATCAAAGTTGAACTAAAAGATTATTAAAACTTAAGAGTTCTTTATTTTCGTCTCTTAAAATATTTTGAAGTCCTTTGTTTTTGAGTGACATTTCCTTTCTTTTCATCTGTTTCAGTTTTCCCAGACTTTTTTTGTTTACATTGATATGATAATTTACAAATTTTACACGATCATGGAAAACAGTTTCGCCCGCCAAAACACTTTTCTTGTTGTTTCGAACAATATCAATTTCTTGTAGGATTTTGAAAGATATTAATGAAACTGTACTAAATGAAAACCACTTATAGTATGTAGCTGCTAAAAGAACGTGAATGAATTTTACATGACGGCGTAAAATAACAGGTGTCATTAAAAAATCGACATTCTTAAAATTTTGTTAACGACGTCATGACAATCAGCTGCCGGAAGGTGAGTCGTCCCTTTCAAGTTTGAAAACACTCCATGCAATCAAATTCAATCTGAACAGATTTCTAATATCGATGTTTCACGATAAGAACAAGATTAGCAATGCAATTATCTTGCTCGATAAATACTCTGCAAATCAGATAAAAATATTTCTGCAACCTAGGGCAATTGCTCTGTTTGTAATTATTCTAAACTTAGCTAATCCTTTGTATTTAGGGACTACATTCTGGGTAGATAAAATTAAATAAATATAGTTTCCGGATAATCAACCAAATTATTGACAGTCCTACATTTTTACAATAACTTGAAAGCATTTTGAATCATACAAACAGGCTTAATACGCATTAGAAATACTTCTAGAATTGCGGCTAAAAGACTGGCTTCCAATTTTACATTTTTCGCATTTAAACGATTTTTTACACCTGGGATGAAGAGTTCAATAAAGGGCCGAAATGTGTATGTAAATTAAATTCTTTAATTTTTCTTCTATTCTTTAATGATAGGTGTAGAAAAAATCTTAATGTTTAAATTTCATTCCATAGACTAAATTTAAGTAATACATGCGATAATTTTGATATCCGGTTCCATTGCTTTTAAATTTCAAATATAACTAAAAATAAATATTTCAAGAGTGCTAGGTACTTATACGAAGAATGTAGACAAAAAATAAACAGAAATCAAGCACTTAGGGCTCTACGCACCATAAGGCAAGATTCTGTTTGTGTAGAATTGTTTACAATATTATACTTTTAAATTTCAATCCCTTCATTATAGACATTAACAGAATGTATGGTAGGCATCCGCGATATCATTGCGTCATTAATACTTGGAAAACTTGTTTACGAACTTGATTGTTCCCATCAATGAATCTGATTTGCAAAGGATTTAATAGACACTATATATTCTTATATGATATTAGCTGATATATTCATGCTTAGAACTGGAAGCACGCGGTAGCAGCAGATTGATCGCTAGGATAATTTCTATGCATAATGTGGATGTATTGTAAAATTAGTGATACAATCTGGAAGCAGTTACAATGTTTCATAGCAACATTCGATTAAAAGCGCCTGAGGGCCATTGAAATGAAGTCATAGTTGTTTAGTTAAATTCAGTGTACATTGGTGTGAATGTTTCAACTAATTGGTAGGTAACATAATCACTTTCATCCAAGACCAGAAATTATTTTTGACTTCAATTCTTCTCTGGAGATTGAATTAGTATGAACGGTGCACGTTAATCTCAAGAGATATTCCAACAGATTTTTAACTGATTTTCCTGATATGGGTGTTAAGTTGCTATTTTTACCTTATTATGCAATTAAAAATTTATTCAATTCATATATTAGCTGCCACTCTGCTTTTTTTTTCAACAAACGTTATAACTTTTAAATACCACTTGGCCGTTATTATTATCATTCAAATGCATTTAATAATAAAAGGGAGTTACATTTACAACAATAATCCTATGTCGATGATTATTACAATAACTAGCAAACTGCGCGACAAGCATGATCGCTTTTAGTTTTATATTTTCTTTTGCAAAACAACTCAATGAAAGTAACATTTGAGGCGGTGAAAGTCAAAGTGGTGTAAGTCACATTTTCAACTTTTTTTATTTGAGGGCAAAAATGTAATACCCATGTTCAATTTATAGAGCAATTGAAAATAATTATTATTTGCAATATTATAATAATTATTATGAATTATAATTTGTTCAATTTATAGTGGAATTTTTGTAGTTTTTGCAGTAAAACGCTTTGGACTTACACCACTTGACTTACTGACTTAGACCATTTTGCCATTCACCGCCTCATATGTAAGGAATGTTACCATTACCTGTCATCATAAATATACGTTGTTAAGGGGTATTCTCTATAAGGCTGATTCTAAAACATCGTGCTTAAAAAAAGTGAATTTCCATTACTTCAGATCAGAGTTAAAGATAAGACTGAGAAACCCAACACCAATCATTTTATAAATTACATCCCTCTCTGTATTTGCTATTTTTCAAAATTAAGATATCTACACTTTATCATTACATCAAGTAAGAAATTGTTGGGGAAACATTTTATCACTTAAAAAATTGGAGTAAAATTTCAGCAAGTACTAAAATATAGCTCTGGTTACATCACTCTTTGTATGTACTATTGTTCCCCATTTAGATATCTACACTTAATCATATCAAATAATAAACTGTTGGGAAAATTTCTTCACTTATAAAATGGAGTAAAAATTCAGCAAGTACTGAAAAAAGTCTAGAAAGTTAACTATAACTGACTATCGGTTGCTATGCCGGCGACTGTTAAGCCTAACCTCGCGATCATTTATGCTGTCTCTCTCACGCCTCTCTCTTAATGAATTATTTCTTCGTCGCTTTCTTTCTTGAGACTGTTCCCAATTTTCACTTGATCGTGCAGCTCGCTTTCGAGCATTCCTGATTTCAATGCGTAAATTCATGTTGACAAGCGCTTGCAAATTGCGGACGGTCGCAAATGTTTACATCTGGTAGTTGCAGCCGTTGCCATTCGAAGTGTAGAAATATCGTCGATTTTTGTGCCGCGTACCTACGCATTGTTTATATATAGATAATAATAGTAACTAATTACAACTAAACATATCATATTCATATTTACCCGATGAAAAACGATTAATGCAACAGACGAACATCTTCATTGAAAAAACAAATAACCTTAAATATACGTATGATCACAAAAATTACCCACAAAAATCAGGAAAGAACAACGAGTATACGTACCAATGAGTTCCCATTCTCCATTCGTGATATACGTGGACAGATCCCCTCCTTCTTCGGATGAGAGACGTAGATCAATCTGGTTCCCGTCGTAAGTCCAGGAACCAAATTTCATCTCACACTTCTGATCGTCGAAAGGAAACCAAGTTATATCTATCTTGCAGGTGCTTTTGAAAATGCCAGGGGGGATGTAGGTGCAACTGCCGTTGTTTCTTACCACTACGTTGGTATGGTAGGTACCGTCGAACTTCTCGTCTGCGCTGCAACAAATAGCAGTAATTTATTCTTTGACCGTAAGAGAAAGTTTCGTGGTAGAATCTCAACAACGTATTTTTTAATAGACAAATTAGAACAAAAATTTATTAAGGAATTTAGGGTTAGAAAAAACTGAAAATGCGCGTTAACAAAATAAAACGAAACATCTTTCTTGAGTTCCAAAAGCTTGTACGACTTTTTACACCAAGCGTTAAGCAAAAAGAATACTATAAAGCACGTTATAGCAAACAAAAGGGCGCTAGGAGCACGTTGCTATCCCATTAGAGAAAATCTGCTCCTACGAGAAACAGGAGAGAGTTATAAACACAGAGTCGGGGAAAAACTAGGAACAAACATAGAGCCCAAAATCATGAAAAAGGAAGAGGAATTAGCACATATTATCCTTTGAACATAAGGGCCAGAACTGCTGTCAATCAAATTTTCAGCGTTTTGACTAATGGAAAATTTGTCCAGTCTATCTAGCCAAGAAATTGAAGAGTAATAAATGTATATGTAGCTTTGAAAAATTAAACTCTTGTCTCAATTCCAAGGCAACAAAGGTCCTTGAAATACTTTTCTTTTACCTGTAGTTCTTTACATCTTTACGTCAACGGTTAAAATCGCTCAGGTTTGGCCAAACTAGAAAATTTCTGTTGTTCGACAATTTAGCTGTCATATGTTGCAGTATATGTTGCAGGTCTCCACCTCGATCAGCTTCTGATGGTGGAAACCAAATTGTATCTCAAAATTTACTAATAGGTTTTCTATTTACTTTTGTATTGTAAATGTTTTAAGGTGTTTAACTTCCGTGGCATTTGTACAGTTAAGATACAGTTTTCGAATTAATCTGATGTCTGGCAGAGTATTTTTCCTCGTGTTTTCAACGGGGCATTTCATACTTTTTTCATAGAAGATTTTATTCATTAAGATAAACAGAAGAGTGTGTACAAACAATGGAGCTTAATTTAAATGTTTGTCGTTAGACGCCTTTTTCAACTACATTTAACCCCTTAGCGATCGTACAACTTTCAAGAAAACAGTAAAAAAGTGCCTATTTTCTTTGTAGGATTCCATTTATTTGTTGATCTGACACATCTAGTTTAAAAATACCCATCCTCAATTACATTATATATAGTTTCGCGCTGCCATCTGGTGTGTAAAATAAGAAGTAAAAAATTTCAGGGTAAATTAAATGGATTGTTTTTAATCTTCTTGGTGCGTTACTTTTAAACACTCCAGCCCGGAAATATCACGGGCACGATAAATAGAGGGCGAAACCTCACCCCCTACTTTTGACGGGGGGAGAAGGAAGGGTTTAAATATTCAAATCCTCGAAAGGGTTTAACTGAGTATAATGCTAAAACCCATCAGTTAGCATGAACTAAACAAAGGAAATGAAACTAAAAAAATTAATTTAATTTCTTAATTTCTTAAAATCATTCGTATATACCAGCTTACTAAAATTTTTTTTCAGTACTTTCAAGAGTTTTTGAACTATTAGTGGAACTAAATGAACATCAGTTAAAAAATAAATAAATAAAGAATTTCAGTCTAATGGATTTTCCTGGCTGGAAATACTGTTAAATTTATGTCTATAATAAATTAGCCGTTTTGCAACTGAGCGAACTGGAAGTCCTATCATATATATCAATATTTATTTATATTAACGTAACGGAGAGCACTTATTTAGAGTATGTTGAGTGCATTTCTTAACTCATTAATAAAATTCTTTACATTTTTAGAAAATTTCACAACAGCTGGAAAATCATCACTAACTGAAGAAAAAATTGTAAGAGTAAAAATATGAAGGACCACTAGTGAAGTGAAAGGGAAAAAAATATTCTCTATCTGCAGCAACCTTGTTTAAGAGATATACATACATCGGTTAAAACACTTCAATCCTCTGGAACTAAGAATATTTACATGAAAATATAAAAACTGCACTAATTACACGGAACCGTAAAAATTTACCACTGGATGCCTGAAAAATCTTATCTAATCAAGGTATGATAATTTTTCAAAACATTAAAAGTTGATATAATTTTTTTAAATAACTTTTTTTTAACATTTTATTCATTTAGGATATTACACTCCTTTGATATTCACGTTTAATCATGGCAAATATAGAATTTTTCATTACAGAATGAAATCATGTGAAATATTCTGAAAAGTTAATAAATATAAAAAAAATATGAAAACTTGACTGCAGTACCCTTAATTAGAAGCAAGTGGCTCTTTTTCTGTGTAAAAATTTAAGGATATAAGCATATGAAAGAGGCACTTGCCACTAATTAAGCATACTTTCTTTAGTTGAGTTCTTTCCCTTTTAAAAAAAGAGGTCCAGCGCAAATGTCTTTTACATGTTATCAGAATTGTATATCATTCCTCTCACTTCATTTCCAACTCTAAATGGTGCTAATTTGTGAATTTATCTATCAGAAGTGAAGATATTTATAGCAATTTTAAGTGAATTTAAAAAAGAAATTTTAGTTTGGCGGATAATTTATTTTTTTAAATGAAAATTGTTATCGAAAGAATTTGCGGGACCGGCAATATTTACTATGCATTGCACCTTACGATTAACACTTGCCTGTTTTTGGGTTCCGGTTTTGCAGTATTCAAAATCGCATCTGACCAATGATGCGCAAAAAACTACCAAGTCAGTCCGCAGAATGACGCTTCTTTGATCTCTTTCTTTTTTTCCGAACGCGGAGGCACTTGTCCCTAGACATTCGCCTGTATGTACACCTCGAGACTGCTGACCATTCATTTAAGGGAGCACCGTATAGGTGGCCAGCGCTACCCCCTACAAACCGGTCCCGTAATTTTTTTTCCAATGCCGAGGCACTTGTCGTCAAACATTCGCCTATACTACGCCGCAAGTTTAATGCCCATTTTATTATAGGGGCACCGTATAGGCGGACGGCATTACCCCCTATGAAGGGACGACACGAACGGAGGCATATTTCATGGTGCGACGCCAGGATTCGATCCGAGCACCCTCAGCACCGAAAACTAGCATACTATACCACTGGGCCGTCACAAGCCCTGGTCCCGTAGTTTAAAACCGAGTCAAGTGACGAGACCGTTACACCTGAACCCGCACTTCCAGAGGCAAACTTGAGAACTTTGAGGACATTGCAGCCACGACTGATTTTTCTTGCTCCAACCGCCATTAGTATACACGGCGGTGGATTTGTGATCGACGGGCATCGAACAAGTGATGTTCTGATCACTGGATCACTGCGTTTGCCATCTGGACTACCTTGTTTGATCTTTTGATACGTTAATTCATCCAACCGTCTATTTCCCCTTCCTCTATTTTTTTAAAAATAATCTGATCTCTGAAGTTTTACTTGTATTGCTAAATAATTCTACAACTGAGGCTCGTTCCATGGATTGGATTTTCTATAACACGTCCTGAACACAACTGACAGAGTATGACGAAAGGTTTATCACAACGGCTTTGCCTAGCCAGCTATATATCTGAATTTTATTATCATGGCTATGACATAGTTAATTCTTTGAATGTTGTGGTAATTGTTTGTTTCATGTCTTCTATGGTCGCGGTGGCCCAGTTGGCAAAGGCAGCGAGCCAGTGATCTGTGCGCCATTGGTTCGATGCCCGTCACTGATAAATCCACCGCCGTGTACACTAATGGCGGCTGGTGCACGAAAATCCTGTCGTGGCGGCAATGTCCTCCAAGTTCTCAAACTTACCTCTGGAGGTGTGGGGTCAAGTGTACCGGTCTCGTCACTTGTCTCGGTTCTAAATTACGGGACCGGCTTGTAGGGGGTAATGCTGACCATCTATACGGTGCCCTCTTAAATGGATGGCCAGCAGTCTCGCAGTGTACATACAGGCGAATGTCTAGTGACAAGTTCATCCGCGTTCGAAAAAAAAAAAATGTTTGTTTCTTTCTTTCGTTTAAAATATTATGCTAATTTTGCGTGTTTAGAGTGCCAATGGTTTATGTTTTTCCGACACCTCACCGTAGTACCAGCGGCACGTCACCAGAAATTTTTGCACACTGCATTTAAATATATAAGTTCTATTAAATTTAGGAATATTATGAAGCTATGTTAGAAAAATAGTATCTCATGGATTAATAACCAATACTTTCATGAACGCATTTAATGAATTTCGGGAAGAAATATAGATCTTGCAAGACCATGTAGAATTCTCTAAACTGAAGACATAGAACTGCTTTATTTTCTATAAATTTCTTCATATTAACACACTGTTGACCGGTACAGAGTAAACTTCTGTTTTTACAGGCAAATGTTGAAGGAAATTTAGGACAAAAGAAAGTCATATTTCAGAAATTTTTGATCAACTTATCATTGCTTTACTTGAAAACTAACTTTGGAATGCCCTGTGTGAGTTTCTTTAAATTACTAACATTTTTATCATTTGACCTGCGAATCTGAGACCACCATAAAGAAAAGAGATTTTAGAAAATAAAGATGGCGTACTTTATTGCGAAATTTCAATCTTTGCCGGTCGCTTACGTATATATTTAAGTAAAATTGCCTGTCAACAATGTGTTAAGTTCTTTGAAAGTAAAACCTTCGAAATAAAAATATGTTTACAAGCAGTGCATTTTTAGTAAATGCATAACCGCTATAATCATATTATAATAATGAAAATAGGATAAGATTTTTTGTTGGTCTTCACCTGAATGCATCAGTGAGTAATGCCTAGTAACTGATCAATCATGTGTCTTCCTCATAATGATATAATAACCGAAATTCTTCCTGAACTTTTCCTTCATTTTTTTTTATTTTATTAGTGAAAATATTTTTGGTTTGAGAAATGCGCAAAACTGCCAAAAATGAACGAAATATTTGCTTTATCGGCTTATTAATCCTAAAACTGTAGTTTCAAAT
Organism: Dolomedes plantarius; assembly: GCA_907164885.2. Classification (NCBI taxonomy): domain Eukaryota; kingdom Metazoa; phylum Arthropoda; class Arachnida; order Araneae; family Dolomedidae; genus Dolomedes; species Dolomedes plantarius. The sequence continues at coordinate 72,682,545 of OU015493.1, read as the reverse complement.
GACGCGTATTAAAAATACACGCATATTGTAAAATTAATGTTGATAAAAAAATATTTTTTTTTTTTTTTTTTTTGCATTTCTGTAATTTATGCACTCCGTCTCACCATATATGTGTATACTTACCTATTGATATTTCAGTTATAAACCAACATTTTAAATGTTAAAACAGGTATACAGATTGGGAGTTGCAAAGGTTCCAAATGCTTTATGAATAATATATTTCATGTGCAATTTTAGTATTTTAAATTTCAAGAGAAATTACCTCTCTCATTTAAAACTACTAAAACATGAAAACATATACGTACACACACATACGCACCCACCCACTCGCAAGCAGACAAACACGCACACACACACACACACACACATATATACACATATATATATATATATATATATATATATATATATATATATATATATATATATATATATATATATATATATATATATATATATAAGAGGTCGTCTGTTCATTTGTCCGCTATAGAATCATAAACTGTTTCACCCACGGGGACCAAATTCGGCACAGTTAATGTTTAGGACCCGAGAAACTTAACGCAGCAAAAGCAAAATTTGGGGCTCAATTAGTTTTATTTTTTATATTATTTTTTAATGTTTTTCGTTCCCCTAAGAGGTGAGCGTACCCCCTATGGATACAGACCTTTCCCCACAACCAGCGGCGTTGGTTTGGGAGTGACGGTGGGGGGGTCAAATTCCAATGCACGGGAGGAAGAGGATTGGGAATGACCTTTGTCCCTGGCTCCCCAGATAAACGCAACTTTCCTGGCTCTGCTTTGTGCAATCTGCAGATGATTTTGATTACACATATCGTTTAGATGTTCATTTGACGTCACATTCGTTTTTAAGGGAAAACTAAATAATAAAGGCAAATGTAAATTATAAAACTTATTTCTAATTAAACAGTGGATCATACAAATCTAATTAAATCTAATTAAACAGTATCTAACAAATATAATTAAACAGTAAACTTATTCAATCGAAACGTGCGAATCAAGCAACACAGTGTTATTAATTCTCAATAAAATCAGACGAAGGTCCGCAGGCTCAAAGTTTATTTCTTTCTTATTGTTTGTAAATCATTTCAGTAGAAATGAGCTAAGTGCATTCTATCTGGCCAGATGAACATGAAGAGCGGGGGTGCAGCCCAGTATTTTTTTGATGGAATGCATGAAAAATTTTATATCTATATATCTACTCGGGCAACGCCGGGCAATAATCTATATATATAAAACAGTTTAGTAACTGACTCACTGACTGACTGACTGACATAAAACACACACACCAAACCGCTGGACGAAAAGGGCTGAAATTTTTATGGCGATTCTTCTTATAGTGTAGGGGTGCACTAAGAGAAATTTTTAAAAAATTCTTAGATTTTTTAAAAATTAAATTTTTAAGCTGTTTTAGTAACTTTTTTTAAGTTTGCATTTAAAATAATAATATGAGGATTATAAAATTTATATCACGAGAAAAATCATAAAAATTCCTTTAAAATAAAATCTTTTTTGAAACTTTACCTCGATTTTCTGATTTTTGGTGAATTTTTAAAGATTCATTTTTAGAATTTAATTTATTAAATGCTGATCACGTGATTTCTTTTTCTGGTACTTTAAATAAATTTATCGTCACGTGCATAACATCTAAGTAGACAAAAGAATATTATTTTTCTTTCTAATTCAGCAGACGATTGGATATTATCCATAAAAATAAATATGCCTTACGATTTTTTTGTATATATATATATATATGTATATATATATATATATATATATATATATATATATATATATATATATATATATATATATATATATATATATATGTATGTATATATATATATATATATATATATATATATATATGTATATATATATATATATATATATATATATATATATATATATATATATATATATATATATATATATATATATATATATATATATATATATATATACCGGGTGGCCATAATTAAACTGACAGTGCTCACAGTGTTCTGTAGCGCGATCTATTTGCGAGAATGACGCCACATTTCGTAGGAAGATTAAACAAGACGGGGGACGAAGGATTCCGCGAAAAAATAAATTAGTTCCAAAAGTCACCGCTAGGGGAATATTTGGCGCTGTGTAATAGAAAATAGAGTGTTAACAAATGCAAATTAATTCGGAATAAAATTACCTTTTATTATGCACATTTTCTTATTTAGTTCAAGTGCAATATAGCAACACTTTTAAAAAAGCGTAAAATCTACATAAACACCGATAAAGTCTCGTGATCTGCAATATCACGTACGCTGAGCAGAAGAAGAAGTTCTTTATTCAAATTTCACGTTACATCCATTGGCACAGTGCCAGCTGCTTGGGTTTTAAAAGGCAATGTGTTACGTTTCGAATCAATCGGATTGAAAGTTTATGTGCAATGTCTCCTTCTTTAGTCGAACGTGCGTTACTGGTCAAATTCTTTTACCTCAACCAGTGCAACGCGTCAGCCGCTCTTCGTGCTTTTAGAACGCTCAAAAAATGCGTAAAGGTAACGGTCCTGTGTCAGTTAATGGGCTAAAAGCAATGGTTGCGACGTTTAAGAAAACAGGTTCTCTGAAGGTTCAGTCAGGCAGAGGACGAAAACATGTACCACAGGATACAATAGAAGCAGTTGCCACGGCGATTGTCGACAGAGGACCAGACAATATTGCTGCCACCTCTAGCGCTCGTGGATTAGCTCGGAATATGGATATGCCTTACAGTACGGTATGGAAAATCTTACGAAAGATTATCAACTTCTTTTCCGTACAAGATCAGCCGTGTACAGGAGTTACTGTACCCCGACCATGATAAGCGATTAACTTTTGCTCTCACCTTTCTTGCCAGAATGGAGGTGGATGATGCTTGGCCGTGGAAAATCTTATGGGGAGACGAGGCCCACTTTTACCTGCATGGAACTGTGAATACCCAGAACTGCCGAATTTGGGATGACAAATCACCACATGCAGTCACAGAAATTCCCTTACATTCACGAAAGGTAACTGTTTGGTGTGGGTTCCTTAAGTCCAAGGTCTATCAAGGAGTGGTCCAGGACCTGGCTACGTTGAAGGATAACATATCACGGACTGTACGGGAGATTCCTGCAGACATGTTACTTTCTGCTGTTGTGCATACTGTGCACAGAATGCAATATGTGGTTCACAACAACGGCAGCCACATTGAACCTCATTTGAATGCAAATAAAAGGTAATTTCCGTATTGATTTGCATTTGTTAACACTCTATTTTCTATTACACAGCGCCAAATATTCCCCTAGCGGTGACTTTTGGAACTAATTTATTTTTTCGCGGAATCCTTCGTCCCCCGTCTTGTTTAATCTTCCTACAAAATGTGGCGTCATTCTCGCAAATAGATCGCGCTACAGAACACTGTGAGCACTGTCAGTTTAATTATGGCCACCCGGTATATATATATATATATATATATATATATATATAAATATATATATATTTATATATATTTTTTTTACATCAATTGTATCCATTGATCGTTGCATTTATTATAAATATATATATTTATTTTTTTTGGCATTAATTGCAGACATTGACCGTTGAATTTAATTTGAATGTACTCCATAGCGAAGCGCGGGTTTTCAGCTAGTGCTAGTATATAATATAAGGAAAGATATTCATATATTTCATGGAATTATTTTAAAGATTTGAATAATCTTATCAAAATATCGTATAGCAGTAAATTACATTTGCTTTCAATTTGCTTTTAATCTCTGACAGCAGTAATTACATTTGCTTACAATTTGCTTGTTTTATTGATATTCCCACATCTTAAATAGTTAATCCCTGGGCGTTTTAATTTGCATATGTAATTATTAGTGCGGCTAATGCAAATAAACACTGGAAACAATATTTCAAAAACATTTATTCAGTTTAATCTTGGTTTAATTTTTTTTCTTTTTTTAAGTTACGCTGAGTACATACCTTAAAAGATATATGCGTAGTTGTTCTTTACTGATTGATATTAAAATTTTTCTTTCAATCACGCCATGTTCATAACTCTTTTATAAATTTAAAAGAAAACATGTTGATAGTACACGGCTGCATTCTATTGCTCCAATTTCCTGCATTTTGAAATAAAGAAAAATGGCCGAGAAAATTATTCATGGGTTGAGAATAAATTTTTTAGGATCATCTATGTGTGGATTTGACATCAAAATACAATTGAATATCTTTGTGTAAAACCATGGCCGGGGGTCGGAGTTGGCTTGATGTGGCTTGCGCCCACGGTGCCAAGGCACATTGTGAGAACCAAGGAGTCTGGTAACAGAGAGAACGACTGTGAGTCTCCTGGGGGAGTGAATCCTCCAAGGGAGTCATTTTATCGCCATCAAGGCTTTGGCTTGTCACCACCTCCACGCAGTCCGCCCGGAAACCGGGCGATGGCTCGGGCTAAGAGTGACAACGGACGTTGGGGCCTCGATTTTCGCCATATGGCGTTGGCTCCTGTTGCTCCGTTGGTCCTAAACTAACTCGTACCTGTGATACACCGTGCTAGGTTCGATTGCTATGCGCCGAATAAACGACTGTCTTCAGGTACTACATTGGCCGCATACCTAATAGGTGGAATGACGAATTTTTCTGACTTGTGTAAATCCATAGAATAAAAACTGATTTCATACGAGAAAAATACTTGTTGTTGTTGGCAATTCCCTCTGATCAGACCATATCCCTATAGGCTTTGCTGGCTGAGGGGATGTGAACTCGGTTTGCAATATCACCACAATGGTTGAGTCTATCTTAGCAACGTGGCATCTAAATTTTGACCCAATTTTGAGCAACCCAGGGGCGACATCTAGAGGGATAGTACCCTAGATATCCTTTCTGGCCTTATTGAGGGAATTTTGGTCTACGAAATTAACGTACCCATATCTGGCCTAAATATAGAGTTATGTATTGACCCTTGCTCAGATTCAAACCCAGCACGCTCGGTGTCGAAAGCCGACACGTTACGACTAGGTTTTTTCGGGCGTCCTCCACCAAAAATATTTTTACGCTATTTATTAAGTATCCTAATGCATCCTTGATATTAGACCTCAGTTGCGATCGTAATGCAGTGTGCAAGTGAAAATTATAAGGTTACATTTTTCGAAGAAAACATTTTGTCTGCCTTTCACGACATGCATGTAAAGTTGAATCAAATGGTATCATATTCATTCCACGAATTAAAGGAGAATGTACTAAAAGACGAAGAGAAATACATAGAAGTTCACGTAAATTACTGTCATTTCCCATATAAAAAATTTAAATTATTTTTAAAAAAGGTTATTAAAAGTTCTATGTGAAACACTGTCTGTAAGAAGATAGCACATTTGTCCCTGCTTGTTTAAAATTGATAAAGGTACAAAATGATCCATACAATATTTTTACCATAATTTCCAAGTTTAATCTGAATGTGAGATCTTAAAAATGTCCCCTAAAACAAATATTTCATAGAAGTGATTAAAAATGTATTTTATTAGTTAACAGATATATTATATAATGGATTTAAAATCGGAAAATATATATCCAACACAAAAATTTGACTTGGTGTTTATTGTAATAAGACTGCAAATATAATCGCACATTACTAAACTGTTAAAAGTGTGAGGATAGAAGTTTCAAATTAGTGATTTTTTTAATAGCAAGTAAGGAATAAAAATTGAAACCTGCAAGCAAATTATTTATCAGAGTCCTTTGGCTCTTTTATTGACGTAGAATTTCAGAACTAACACAAAAATGAGAAAAGAAGAAACAGAATGATTTATATCAAGCATGTTAAATTAGTTTAATTTGCTTCAAATATAATGTCTGACCTGTTATACATGAGGACATCTGGTTTCCAAATTCTCCAGGGAGGAATTCTAAGATCTTTGATTCCACCATATTCGCTTGTATTCCACCGCAAATTCACATCCACCCATTCCTAAATAAAACAAATACATTAGTTAAAAACATTTGTAATTTAATTTAAGTATTGCAAAAGTACTAGTATTTTTGGAAACATGATTTATAAATGAAAATACATCTTGCTGTATAAAAACTTGCATGGAATTTCTTTGAGAACACAAAACTGGACTGTGTGGGGTTATGGGCACATACTTCTTTTATGTGCCAGACTGACTTTGACAGTATCAATTTATCGAGACAACAAAGGACACGCTATCATGCCCTTATTACCTCAGAAAGAGATCATTGGTCTGTTAATATGGGTGCTTTAATTTTGAACGAGGGTATTTAGCTATCCCAAATGAACTGCTAAAGGATTGAAAGAAATGAAGTTGAAATGAGATATGTGGCTCTTTTCAAAAGCCATTTGTCAACAATTTCCATTCCTAACTAATAACACTGACGTAAGCAGATGTTATCTGGTTTGTGACTGTATTTAACGTGAAGATATCCAGGGACAGCAGTGGTTTTTAATGTGTCTAGTTATGAATTCCATGCAGTTTTTAACAGATGTATAGGGTTCTACTTTCGCAAAAGAAAAATTACTGGTACAAGCAGTGAAGAAAACATATTGAATTCCTATATTTGGCTGCTTTCAGGTCCGTTGTTTCCGCAATGCACATTCAAAGACAATAATAAGACGCCTCTTAATCACTTTTCTATTCTGTGATTGTATTAAAAGTAAAGACATCTAGCGATTGCAATAGTTGTCACAAGATATTTTCATTCACGAATCCCGTTAAGCATGCATGTTATACATTAAAGGCAATTCTACTGAAAACAACTCCACTGCACGAGACTTGCCCCACATGTCATGCATAATCATATAGAAAGAGAAAGCTATATGAGGCCTGCTTAGCCACTCTTGAACATTTATTAACGCTCTTTAACCAGTATATTCTATTTTTTCCTACATAAAACATGAGTCAAAATTTCGCATGCGACATGGATACAAAATGCCTCATTGCTAAAATAAATATATTTTTTTCTTCTTGTGTTTTTTTCCTGTTGTATTTGCATTACATTTTTAAGCACGTATACATAATTTCGTTTCATTTTGTCTCTTGTTTCATAAAATATTCACGAGCGTAGTTTCGTAGCCTGCCTTTTAAAACTTTTTTGTACATAAATGCTTTGTATTTATTTGCAGTTTACTTAAATGGAAAAACACTGTTATTAGTTGAAATGAATATTCATTTGATGGTGTTTTTGAAATTCTATTACATGTTAGTTTTATTATGAAACAAAACTACTTGATAGTCTGAATCCGTTAAAAATGTAGTAAACATACAAGATAACTTAACTATTTTTTTTAAGAAAGCGAATTAAATTTTTCAAAGATATAAATGCTTAAAAACTAAATTCGAGAAAAAGGCCCAAATTACAAATTTTCTGCCCTTTTATTTCGAAAGAAATTTAAATATTATACTATGTATACAATTGTAGCTTATGACTGGTAAAAAAAGAGAGTAGATTTTTCTAATTGGTAGATAGCTCCACTCTATCCATCTTAAAAAATGTAGTCGCATATTTAGTGCTTATTCATATTGATACACATCATAACACTATTATTTCTTCCTATAGAACGTTTTACATGAATAAAGGCAAATTCATTGTGAGAGATATAATAGTTTGGGAAATAATACATTCGAATCATTTCTCTTCTGTTAGAGTGTTGTGACTGACGTAAAACTCATTTTTTAAAATGGTCTTTACTATGTTTTTATCCACATTATCGTAAAATGAACACTGGTATACAAAATTAAGGTCAAAAACACACAATTTGTGATATCTGGAGAAATAATTTGGTAATGCAACGAAATGTGGTACAGATATGTCTCATACAATGAAATAGCATATAGCAGCATAATATGATGAATAAAAGGTAAATAACAAAAGACCAAAAACGGTCAAACCATGATGCATCATATCTCCGGAAAGGTTCGTCTAAATACGAGGTGTGGTCACCGTGCACAGCCATACAAGCCACACAAACCGTCATACTGTTAATGAGGATATCGATAAATGTTTGTGACAGGAAATCCCATGGTTCTAAAAGCGTGGATTTTAGCACTCCAGAAATGCTGTTAGGGGGGTGACGTTGTGCAATCACTCTTCCCAGTCCATCCCAAACATGCTCTATAGGGTAGAGGTCCGGAGACATTGCTGGTAATTCCAAACGGGGAATATTCTTTGCCTGCAGGATGTCGTCGACTGGGTGAGCTGTGTGTGGCCTAGTATTATTGTCCATAAAATAGATGCCCAGACAGGCGGAAAGAAAACAAACCTGAACGACCTTTGAGGCCACTGACCGACCTCACGTACACTTCAAGGACCTCATTCCTATAGAGATGTTTGGTGACAATACCCGCATCGAAGAAGTGTACAACGGTATACAATGACCCAACATTATACCACCAAAAAAACAAGGATCCAGCTACAACTAAAAAGGTAGATTTCATGACGTTGGAGGGATGATAGCTGACTATCGCCAGATCAAAAATCGTTGTGAATCACTTTGGTACTCGATCTCTACTTATCAATGAAAAGATCAAGCCCCCAATTTTCTTGTGTTTAAGAATGATGTGTTCGGCTTCACGAAAAGCCGGCTATCTTGTTTTATACGGTCAGAGGAACACGCATTTCTGGTCGTCTCGCTTAAATAGCCTTCTCTGCTAAGGTCCTGTATACAGTTTGCCTAGAAATCGTTGTTCCAGACGCTGCATCAAGGTCCTGAGAAATATTTCTGGCCGTAATATGTCCATTCCATAGCGAATTTAATGCAATGTAAACATCCTGTGCAGGTGTCGTCACTCTTGGGTGGTCTGTGTATGTATGAATGTATATACCGGATGTCCCAAAAATGACCGACGATTTGAAAAATCAATTAAAGAAATCGGATGGCAATAGAAATGTACGGTTTGCTGCATTCTGCTTAGGCAACCAGGAAATTTATTCTCGCCAATTTTCAAAATTAGTTACAATGTTCGTCAATGGCGCTGCTGACTTGGAAATTGCGTCTTTATGAAAACGCGAATGTTTTCATAGAAAGAAGCATAAGCAAAGTGGCATGGATTGGCCTCCCTATTCACCAGATTTGACGTCATGCGATTTTTTCTTTGGGGTACTTGAAAGATCAGGTGTATCGTCACAATCCACAAACTGTAGATGAACTGGAACAATACATCTCTGCTGCTTGTCAGAACATTCAAACTCAAATGTTTGCACGGGCGTCAGCGAATTTTGACCCCAAACTGCGCTACGTTGTTGCTGCAAACGGGGTTTTTTTCCCAGCCATCTGTTGACGAACTTTGTAACTAATTTTGAAAATTGGTGAAAATAAATTCCCTGGTTACCTAAGCAGAATGCTGCAAGCCGTACATTTCTATCGCCTTCCGTTTTTCTTTAATTGATTTTTCAAATCGTCGGGGACGTATATTTTTGGGACACCCGGTATATACATATACAAAATCTATTTTAATTAAGACCTAATATGAATAACAGACAGATACATGGAAAACGTTTTAACTGTAAAGTTTAATCTCTTTATATATAAAACAGTTGAGTGACTGACTGAATGACAGATGACCTACAGACGAAACTGCTGAACCTAAAGGGCTGAAATTTTGCATGGCGATTCTTCTTATAGTGTTGGGGTGCACTAATAGAGATGTTTTGAAAAATGCTTCTTAGATTTTTTTTGAATAAAATTTTTAAACTGTTTTTACAACTTCTTTTTAAAGTTTCCATTCAAAATAATAATCTAAGGGTTATAAAATTAATATCACGAGAAAGATTATAAAAATTCCTTTAAAATAAAATCTTTCTCGAATCTTTGCTCTATTTTCTGATTTTTAGGGAATTTTTAAGGATTAATTTTTAGAATTTAATTTATTAAATGCTGATCATGTGCTTTCTTTTCTTTTTGTGATCTTTAAATTAATTTTGCGTCACGTTTATAACAACGAAATAAATTGACAAAAAAATATTGAAATACGGTAAAAGATAAAATTTTACCATTAGACTAATTAAGATGCAAGTTTCTTTAAGAATTTAATTCAAAATAGTATGTTTTATGGCTATTAAACATACGAATTAATTTCATACATTGACCGTTGTATGAAATTTGAATATTTTCTGCTACAGTATTTTGTCTATAAAAATATCCGTTACGATTTATTTATAATTACCGTTTGTTTTTGGTATTAATTGCATACATTGACCATTGTATTTACTATATATATATATATATATACATACATATATATATATATATATATATATATATATATATATATATATATATATATATATATATATATATATATATATATATATATATATATATATATATATATATATATATATATATGAAATAAATTTAAAACCCTTTTTATTGTTTAACACGCCCTTTCCAAAATTTTCATCCCTACGCAAATCAGTCCCTCTTACTTTATTTCTACCTAAATCCAAACGAAAGTAATTTATTAGTTTTTCCCCTAAGGCACGTGTGGCCAAAGCTTATATAACAGTTATATAACGCGAACGGCGTGGAGCATTCGAAACCCATCATCCGAAATGACGCTACTTAATCTCGTGTCTGTTTCTGACAAATTAGAAGTTTGATAGACCTGTTCTCGGAAGAGAATTGCGCGCTTTCTGGCCCTTTTGTGTTCGAACCAGCAAACCATCAGGATGAAAGAACTTCGTTCTCCCAAACTGCGGGCTGGGGGCTCCGTTCCCCGTCTCCTGCGCGATATATCCGTTTCATACTGGAAGTTCAGTGTTTGAGTCACGGAGTGTATTTCCTCATCTAAGTACTGTGTAATAAAAGACGTATACCAGCTATGTGGAGTTATGTTTGTTCTGCCTGGACTTCCTTCGCCAGTCGCTACGACATACTGAGATTGCAACCCCGGTTATGCGACTACAAGCCGTCCAGCTTCTCCATCCATATCATTACATATTTAGGTATATATATATATATATATATATATATATATATATATATATATATTGGCCTTAATTCCATACATTGACCGTTGTATTTAATTCGAATGTACTCCGTAGCGAAATCAGCTAGTTTTTTTTATAAGAATAGTGGTAGGTATTGTAATAATGGGAAATTCAAAACTCATTGGTTATAATGATTCAAGATGCTAATCTTAACAAAAACTTTTTTCATTATTTTATGTCTTCACTGTCTACTAGCAGCTTTCAAACACGAAAGATGTTCCAACAATGTTGGAGTGAAATAATGGAAAATAGGCATTATTTTTTAATTTTGTTAGTTGAACAGATTTTTATTTATGTTGTAAGACCCAGTGGGGGTTCATGCAGAAATATATGAATGTTTTTGGTTTTTTGACCAATTTTGGCTGTTAAATAACTATCTACAACCCAAGATAAAAAAATCACCAAAGAGTTTCAGAATTGATTTATGCACTGTATACACAGACATAGCACAAAAATATTACTTGGTAGTGTATTATAGTTGTAGTATGCAATGTATAATATGTAAAAAAGTTATTTTATAACCTAAACAGAGCTAATATCTCTCATTTACAAAAAGTAGGATTAATAAATCCATTGATATTTTTATGGTTTAATCCTTTATTTTTTTAACTTCAAAGCATTCATAATGCTTAAAAAATGCGAACTTTTTACATCCAATCAAAGTAAGAACTTTTTTTACTTAGGAACAGTTTAGAGTCACTTTTTTATTGCAAATTGTGTAATTCCAATAAGAGAAAAAATGCTTAATAATCTGCCGACGAAGTTGAAAATTAGATACTAATAAATATAAATTCCTAACCTTTCACAACTTATTTATTCATAGGATTTCTATTTCCATAATTCTGTAACTGTTAAAAAAATATCTTTTCGCATAAAAAGCTTCCATAAAAAATCATCCTGCATTATTAACTTAATTGATTTTTTTTTCAAAAAATAAAGCAATTATCTACTATTACTTTTTTGCTGAAAATTTTTAATGACCAGCGTTTATAATGCATGCCACTGATAATTTAAAGATAAAAAATATCATTAAGAAAATGATGAGTTATTAGATATTTATTTATATTGAAAGCAATGTAATAAACAAGCTGTTATTAGATGGTACAAAAAACAAAGTCACTTCGTGTTATTTTTCAAATTTATTTCAATCGGTATATTTTTGGACCTTAAAAGATAATTTTATTAACTATTTTATCTTTAATCAAAAACATGAAACTGTTGCTATTACTTTGGTATATAAAAGAGAATGATTAGCATTTAGTTTATATGTATTTTCTTGAAGAAAAAATATTAATGAATTCCTTTCTTAAAATATGCATTTTATATATATATGCTAAGTACAAATGTTTAGAACATCCGCCTGTTTACTTGTTATAAATTTGATATCATTATTTTTCTAAAGTAAAGCTCGTTAAAGGAATATTAAATGTAATTTCTAGTAGCGTCTCTGCTGATGTTTATAAGCACAATTTATAAAGTACTGTGTTTTACATTTGATGAAAATTAAGGAGCAAATGAACAACATATACAAGATAATTAATTCGAATATATACTATCTTTTTACAAAATAGATTACTGCTCTACACAAATAATTTTTTTCTTGGTTTCATTCTTTTGTCTTCAGGTTGGAATTTTCGAAGAGGTTTTAAAAATTTGTTAAAAACCAAAAGTATGGCAAATTCAAAATGAATTAGTGAGAATCCTAAATTAATTGTGCCCAGTGTTATGTTATACTCTCTTAAGACAAAGAAAAGATGCACCAAGTAAGAGTGATCTGAATGGAACGAAAATTGATAGATGTGATGTACACGTCCAGAAAAACAATTGATTACAATTTGATAAAAATGGATAATTTATTCAAGAGAAAGAGATTCACAAAGTGAAAAAGTCAATAACGTTATGGTTTACCTCTGGCCCTTATGCAAGCAGTTATTTGGGTTGACATTGATTAATTGAGGTGGCGGAAGTCCTCCTGAGGGATAACATGCCAAATTTTGTCCTATTGCCGCGCTTGATCGTCAAAATCGAGAGCTGGCTGGAGGCCCTGCCCACAATGCTCCAAACGTGCTCAATGGGGGAGAGATCCGGCGAATTTGCTATTTAAGGTAGTGTTGGGCAAGCACGCAGACAAGGATTAGAAACTCTCGCCGTGTGCGGGTGGGCATTATCTTACTGAAATGTAAGCCCAGGATGGTGTGATATGAAGGGCAACACAATGGGGCGTAGAATATCGTCGACGTACCGCTCTGCTGAAAGGGTGCCACGGATGACAACCAAAGGGATCCTTCTATGAAATGAAATTGCACCCCAGATCTTCACTCCTGGTTGTCGGCCCGTATGGCGGAAGACAGTCAGGTTGGTATCCCACCGCTGTCCGGGGCGTCTCCAGACACGTATTCGCTGGCCATCGGGGCTCCATTCGAAGCGGAACTCCTCACTGGAGGCAATTCTACTCTATTCAATTACATTCCAGGTCGAATGTGCCAGACTCCACTGCAAACTGGTTTGTCGGTGTACAGAGGTCAATGGTAGGCGGCGCAAGGGGCGCAGTGAGCTCAGCTCCCATTTTCTTAGCCTCTTATAAATGGTCTTTGCGGTCACTGAAGCACCAGTTGCACGTACGAACGATGATGATGAATCTGGCGCTGTGAGTGACTGTCTGACAATTGCTCGGTCTTCACGTTCTGTCGTTTCTCTAGGCCGACCGCTTCCTCCTTGACGCTGTGTTCGGCCATGGTTCACCCATTCCTACCAACATCGTCTAATAGTGGCATCACTCTATCCAAATGTCCAGCGATTCGCCGATTTGACCATCCGGCTTCTTTGAGCCCAACTACATGTCCTCGCTCAAATGAGGACATCTGCGCATATTTTTCGGGCACCTGTGAATGAAATTCACGAAGAATTTATGACCTGGAATCGAAATTTCTTCTCTTTAATATCCTACCAGTTGCACAGTTAAGATGAAGCGTCACACGTTCATTCATTAGTCAGCAAACTTTAAAATTTTGCATTTTTCGTCGAAAACTGTATGCATATCAATTTGTGTCCAATTTGCTTTACCTTGGTGCTTCGCTTTTTTTTTTTGTCTAAGAGTGTATTTAAATTAAAAGCGGTTAATAAATGCAGTATTCAAGTTATTTATATTACATTTCAGAGAGGAACTTTTAATTGACAGCTTAAAACCTATAAAAATACATTTATAAAAAAACCCAAAAAATACATTTGTTAAATTAACATTTTGGCCAAAATAAGAACTTTGGAAACTTTTTATAACGGATGTAATTTCTTCAATTACATATGTGAAAATTATATGAGGATGCAAAAATTAAAATAAATTATGTGCATATTAGTATTTTTTTAAATACGAGTCACTTGTCCCTATACACTCGCACAATGCACCGCTGAAATTTTTTAAAATGCCTCACCTGAAAGCAATATGCAGTTTAGTCAACATTACCTCTTGGGGACACTTCAAATTTGAGCTAGCTTCCCCCCAAGAGGCGACATCTGGAAAGCTCTTACATTACTTCATCATTCTAACCAGATGTAAGGACTTTCTGATCTATTTTTTTAACGTTCCTATATCCTGCCTAGACACGAAGGCATTGAGTGACTCTCGTCCGGATTCGAACTGAGCAACATCCATGAGAAGCCCAAGGCGGTATCTTCAGGTTGCCCCAGGTTCTTAAGCAGCAAACATAACGCGGAAGCGAAATACGAGGGTTGTAAATAAAGTAATGGCAACATACTCGTAAAAATTTTTTTTTAATGAACGTACAAGCAAAACTACATTTCATTCCTTCAGTATAATCACCAGCAAAGTCTTGTACATTTTGCCAGATATTCGGAAGCCGTAGGATACCGTTGGCAAGGTGTTGTGTGTTGATGTCAGTGACGGAGCGCCCTAATGCTCGGATCACAGTCAGGAAATCGAGTGCCTCTGCTTTCAACTTAGGAAAGAGGTCGTAGTCACAAGGACTCATGTCAGGTGAGTACGGAGGATGTTCCAACACCTCCCATGACCACTGTCGCAAAAGATGGATTTTAATCCCCGACCGCTGATCATTTTATGTAAACATGATTTAGAACGGTATAAACGGCACTGTCCACTTCAACGTCACGCAGCAATTACCCCTTCTACTGGATGGAACGTTTTATGCACTCTACACATCGAAAACAGCTCCACCTCACTCCTCCGATATCCTATTTGCGCATACCTGATGTTTTACGACTTTCTAGGCTACGTTGCCACTACTTTATTTACAACCCTCGTATTTAATGCTTTTAAAAATTGCGTACACGAATTTTTGGATTTGAAATTATTATTTTTCTCTCTCTGTCCTTGCGTACTAATCCCTAGCCATAACAAATAGTACAGTGTAATCCACGTGTTGTCATTCTCTGTTTCCAGTCAACCAAAATCTTACTCACAGCTATTTATCTACGAAATATTGTGTAAAAATTTACTTTATGCGGAATAAAGAAATAGAAATAGTAAAGATAAAGCAAATGTCAATATTTGTTGAATCATAAGCCGCTTAAACAAACACAGCTATTGACCATGTATACTTTTCCTCAAAGCAGTTCTTTAAACAAACACGAAGTTTCTGTTCGACATAAATATTTTATACAGATAATCGTTTTATAAAAATAAAAGGAAATGTTAATATTTGAAAACGGAATTAAAATAAATTTAGTGAAACGCGCAAGAAACTTTCGTAAAACGTTATCTTGTGCATTTTAGAATTATTTTCAATGGCATCTAGACAGATGTTTGGTATAAAAAGAAATATAAATGTTTCTCTCGATCAATTAAATATCTTTTGGAAAAATTCTTTGAACGTAATTTTTTGAGAGTGACTTATACAGAGGCTGTTCACACATTTTTTAGACGATGTATATTGTATTCACAAAACTAAATTACATAAAATCCTTGTGTTTTAAATGTTCTATTTGACATCCCTTATTCTGAACTATCTTTCGACACCCTAATTTCCAGGATAATAATGCCTTTTGAAGTGTCAGAAGAGGTATTTTATCCCATTCCTCCTGAACAGCTTTCCAGAGTCCTGTAAGGGTTTTGGGACGACGTTTTGATAATGCAGATTTTAAAAGTCCGAAAGCACAAAAATCCATAGGTGATACATCGGGAGATTTAGTAGGGATATCAGTGAAGGGCATGGACTTGATACCAGTTTTTTATTCCATTTCTTTTAGGAAATTTAAAGTGGATTTTGATGTGTGACTGCTAGCTTTGTCCTGATGGAGTCTCACAGATTGATGGCACTGTGGGTAAAGCGATGGTATTTCATTCAGAAAAATTGGCGATAAAATATTTTCCTGTTAGTATTTGGAGTTAATCTTGACATTTTTTTCCACTCTCTTTATTTTTAACTTGCCATTATAAGAAAAACCAGCAACAAATTTAGATTCCATTAGAAAAACTTTCTTTCGATTCTTTGAACCATGTACTTAAATTTTTTTCTCCCCTTTTATGATAATAAATGGCTCTTTTTTTTATTGCAATCATTTAAATACACCCATGATTCATCTATTGTGACAATTGTTTTCCATTTTTCTTTGGATAAGTGTTTTTCATATAGAATTCTGCAGCGTGTCCTGCGTTCAGCGATATGATTTGGAAGAAGACGATGCACATTGCGTTTTTTCGCTTTCTTAAGATTTAAATCGACGTTTATCATTTTGTTCACAGTGGACATCGAGCATTTTAATCATTTTGCAACTGTCCTTTGACTACGGGGAAATTGGGGCAAAAAAATTGGGGAATTGGGAACGGAATTGGGGTGTGTAGGCACCGATTACTTTGCATTAGGTTTTTTGTGTGCTTGCTTGTAAGGTGCGTTGAGCCCATACTGTAAGTTGTGTTTGTCTTTTCATTTTCTTCTTGACTAATTTCTTCTTTGGGGGACTCGGGGCCTTGGGATGTCTTTTGGGCTTACGTGCATCCTATTCAGAAAGTTCCCCTTGAGGTATATTACATGGTTAGGCTCCCTGATGACGAGACCTGTCGGTTACCTCTGTTGTTTTATG
Organism: Dolomedes plantarius; assembly: GCA_907164885.2. Classification (NCBI taxonomy): domain Eukaryota; kingdom Metazoa; phylum Arthropoda; class Arachnida; order Araneae; family Dolomedidae; genus Dolomedes; species Dolomedes plantarius. Next base: position 72,665,471 of record OU015493.1, on the reverse strand, counting down.
GTTCAGTTCCGGCACTTATACAGAATCTTGCCGTTGGTGCGTGGATGCCCACAGTGCTTGATTTCTGTTTGTTTTTTGTCTATTTTAGTATAATTTTTAATCTATATCTGTTGGATTATTTATTTGTTTTTTCATTATGGGGATATGAAGCGTGTGCGCTATCCTTTATTGAAAATGTTTTCTTTGCAGGATATGTTTTATGTTATAGTGATTTAGCAGTCTATGCTTGAATTTTAATTTTGTTTATTTCTATTGTTTACTTTTTACATCATAATAAGGCATGTAATTTGATAAAATTTTCAGAGAATGTTTTAGATGCTATTGTTAATGAAATGACGCATAATAATTGGTGCATAATAAATAGTCTTTTATCTCGGACTATTTTTATAAGGAAAGAAATGACGAATCGGGGAAAATTTTCATATTGGAACATAAAATTGTATTTTTTTTGCATTTTAAAATTTCTCTTGGTCATTTTGAAGATAACTGTCATAAGTATCATATGTGAGAAGTAAATTAAAATAGTAGCATTAGGAATTTGTGCAGAGTGATAGGTGTTTTAGCTAAATTTCATTAAAAATTACATCAAATTGACCAATTTATTAAAAAAGCATGCTATTTACAGGTAAGTTTTTGTTCCTTTTTTTAATTTTTAAGTGCTGTTTTACCATAAAAACCAAAAAATCCTTTATTTATTTATTTTTTTAAAATTGACTCTGAACAAAGGCAGTCACCTGAAGTATAAAGAAAAAAACTATGTAAATGTAAGCTGATGGGAGAAATACTTCCCATGTATAACGATTAAAATATACTTTAATTGTAAATTTTTATGAACTAAAATGTAAAACTATTATTAAATTGTTTACCTGAAATCTTGGCAATGAAACTTAGGGAAATATTAGTAGTCTAATAAAAATTATTTTTATATGCTTCTCAAAAAATTCAGGAATTATCGTTCTCTGACAAGGAAGAAATTGTAAGAATAGTAATGATTCAATTTTCAATCTGAATGCTCATAACATTATGTACTGGCATTTTGAATTTTAGTTTTAAACCTTTAAAACTAAAATTCAAAATAAGTAAAAGTTCAGCCTACATCTCATAAAAGGGAAATTGCAGAATTGGAGTTAGTAAACAAGTTGTAAAGTCAAATAAGTACTTAGCCCTTGTTTTGATAATCCTCTAATTCTGTAAATGGAGATTCTAATTCATTTTACATAAAGTAAATGTACTTAGTTGAGAAATCCTTCTCGTTAGAAAAAAAATTTATATTCCACTAACATTTCCTCTGTTAAAAATTCAAACAGAAATCATTAATTTAGAAAATTTATTTCAAGCAAAGATTTTATTTGCTCAGAACATCATTCATCTGTCCTTTCAAAATATTTAATTTAATCCAATTTAACGATTTTTTAATCTGGCATAATAATAAATTAATTAATGAACTTTGTAAGGAATTCATATTTGAAACTGCATATTTCATATTTCAAAATTTTTAGTAAATTTAAACATAGACCATTTGTAGACGATTCTTTAAAAATGAAGGTTTCAGTTGCCATCAACTTCGATGCCTTTCATCTGGTTATTATTTCACAATGCACCCGTTAGCTTATCTATATATATAAAAGAGCTTGTCTGTTTGTTTGTCCGCTATAGAATCATAGACTGTTTCACCCACCGCGACCAAATTCGGCACAGTTAATGTTTTGGACCCGAGAAACTTAAATCAGGAAAAACGAAATTTGGGGCTCAATTAGTTTTCTTAAAAATTAATTTTGTAATGTTTTTTGTGCCCGATAGAGGTGCGTCTACCCCCTGTGGTTTCCCCTCAACCAGCTGCGTTAAGAGGGGTGGTTTGAGAATGACGGAGGGGGGGGGGTCAAATTACAATGCGCGGGAGAAAGAGGGTTGGGAATGACCTTAAAATCAGACGAAGGTCCGCAGGCTCAAAGTTTCTTTCTTTCTTATTGTTTGTATATCATTTCAGTAAAACGTGCTAAGCGCATTCTGTCTGGCCAGATGAACATGAAGAGCGGGAGTGCAGCCCAGTATTTTTTTTGATGGAATGCATGAAATATTTTATATCTATATATCTACCAAGGCAATGCCGGGCAATAATGCTAGTATATATATATATATATATATATATATATATATATATATATATATATATATATATATATATATATTCATTTTCTATATTTATTTAAATATCGCCTATTAAAATATCGAAACTAAATTATTGATAATATTTTGATGTATATAATATACATAAAGCTGTTGTGAAAAAGAGGAAAGAAATTCAAAATATGACATTTCTTCACTTCGTCTGAGAGGTCTAGTGTTAAGGACACCTGATTCCAAATCTAGAAAGCAGAGGTGCTAATCATATCGTTTGTACCTGTGATCGAACCTGCATCAAATGAATAATAACCGATCGTCAGAAAGCATATACAAAGTAATTATAGTGGGAAATAACGATAGTATCATTCTCGGTAAAACAAAGTAAAAATAAATAAAAATAAATGATAAATAAATAAATACAAAGTAAAAATAAATAAATATAAGTGGCCAACACTGTACGTCGGAGATAAATGTCCACGTCCTTAGCATTTGCCGTGAAGGAAGTGACAGTGAATGTGAGGAATGAAATCCCCGTTATGAGTTTTCTTGACCTCGCCATTATGTTCTAGAAACCAAAAACTTTCCTTTGGAACCCATAAGTACCCTATTCTGGCTGTCAACAAGTAGTCATTACAACGTTAATCGTGTAAATTTAAATTCGCATTTAAACCTTTCCCTTTTTATAAATAAATATTTAAAAACTCTGTCTGATTCATTGAAAACCACAAGGAAGCTTTATCGGCTATAATGAGAAACTTGTAAAATGCCTTATTAGTATGGAAAAGTATAAACCTATTTACAGTCTGTAACAAAGCTGAATCATAGCCTGGACAAACATGCGTTGTTTTAGAGCTACACATTCTTTATTTTGTATGAAATCAAATAATTCATATCCATGAAGTCATCAATTGAGAAAATATTGTTGCAATATTTCTACTATCAACCAACATTTTAATTTATGAAGTGTAACTACAAGTGTATCGATTGAAACAGCACTTTTAACAACGTGATTAAAGGCTAATGCCAGAACCATTCCAAGAATGCGTAATTAGACTAAAATATTCTACATCAATTCGAACTTCTGTCTGCATTCCTCATACCACTTGCGGATGAGAGTAACAGGAATTTATGAGCTTGAACAGTGCCCGTCATCAAACTTTCAAAATCTTTTGTTCGCTTATGTCAGATGAAGTATATTCGTTATACAGGTAATTACTCCACTTTCGGAAGAAGCACTAAGAGGAGTTCTTGAGATAAAAATTAACAGCTATGTTACAAATATGAGAGTTAATTAACGTTATATACATTCTTTATAATGACACTGTTTCAAAATAAAGGATAGTCTTAAAAGGTAAGAGAAAAGATATGTATTGTGTTTGCTGACGTAAATTAATGAAATCACTCGGAAATATTTTATTCTTAAAAAACCAGAAACGAAGTAAATTATTTTCTAATTTACATGGTTTATTAATAGCATTGAAAATGTTTTTTAAAGTTACAGCATAGCCTCTAGTATAGTGTCAAGTAAAAATAAAGTGGAAACTATTTATAAACTTATGTAGTACATTAACTGAATATCTTTCTAAGAGGATAAAAACGACAAGGGCACAGTTGTTTTGTTTAGTGTCTATTAGTTACTCTGTAATATTATTTTTGGAAGGCAACCAACGATATTTTAGTAATTGTTCAGACTCCTTTACGAAGAAAAAACTAACCACCTTTATGACATCGAATAATTAAAAATGATCTAGTACTTTAGATGCAAAGTTTGGTTAGATTTTATCAAATGAAGTAAAATTGCTACTACAGATTTTATAATATTATTTTAAAGTAAAATTAGACATTTTATAGAAGAAAATGAGCCGAACTTGAGGAAGTCCTTTAATAAAGAAGCAATTTTAAGACATTTGGTTCACTTGAGCTTTGCAACAGCCTCGAAGGCCTTCGAGGCTGTTGCAAAGCCAAATGAACCAAATATCTTAAAATTGCTTTTTTTTTAAAGGACTTCCTCGAAGGTCTGGAGGATGTTGCAAAGCTTATCTCTCAGTAAGAAGATCATTGTTTTACAGTGGATCCCTGGGCAATGTGATGTTCATGGCTATGTAATCGCTGACTCTCTGGCCAAAAGAGGTGCTTTGAACTTGAAGACATCTCCTTCCAGTGTCTCTTACAGTACTGTAAAGCGTATAATCAAAAATACTGTGAGAGAGAAGTTCAGAAAGTGTCTCGCCATTAGAACTTCTCAAAAGCCTTGGAGAGAAAAAAAATATTTGGTGTCTCTAAATGTCCCCGGTATAAAGTGGTGGCCGTGTTTGGCTAGCCACTGGCCATGACTGCCTCCTGTAACATTTACACCGCTTCAACATTGTTTCTAGTCTTTTCTGCAGACTTTGTGTTTCGGGACGGGTCACGAAATGTGAACATTTGTGTCATTGCCCTTAATTGACTAAACGTTCTCTTGTGGACCGTTACTGGGATGCCCTGGCACTTTCGATTTCAGAGACTATTTGCTGCAGCGCTTTTCGTTTTTGTGTTTCTTGTGCTGTGCTTTTTTCTGGCGGTAGTTGTCTTTTAATCTGTGCCATTGGAAATAAAATAATATATCAGCCGTACATGTAACTGTCATTGGGAGTGTACTTTAACACTAGAACGGCGGCAGTGGTCATTTTGACCACAAACGATTTTCAAACACTCATATTTCTCTTTTTTATTCTTTGATTTTTTGTTTGTTCATTGAATTTTCCTAAATATTCATAAAGAATATGTCGTATAAAAATTATCTTTTTCTACTCATTATTATCGCCGCTATAAAGGGGTATACCTATAAAGGCTGACTGCGGTCATTTTGACCGCTGATCCAACATAGCTGTAAATGTTGTGTTTTCCATTCTATTTTTTTGCTATCCATGTATGAGAAGAAAGAAGACGTCAAAACCGAAGTTGAGTACTGAGAAAAAATCCGGAACAATAATCTCTCTCACAAAATGACCAAAATTAGCGAAATGAAGAAGTAGCAAAAGATGGAAGTGCGTGGACTACAGTTCCTTCTGATACTCTTTCTTCAGGAATAGGGCACCGTCACAATATGTTGAGAGAAGTGTCTGGACCCAGCACATTTGTCATTAGGCATGTAACTCTGGGTAGTTTTACTAGTGCATGAAGACTATTTATAAACGAAAAAAATCCGGCATTTCATACAACAATGCTCTGAAGCAGAAGCTTACAGGCGCTTACAAGATTCGCATAGGGGTGTATCTTTAGATGAATTAGATGCTTTTTTCCTAACTGTCTGCCCATGTGTCTTTTATTTCTAAAGGTATTTCAATCGACATTTTGTGGTTCACGACATGAGGCCTAAACATTTTTCATGAACCAATGGCTCGTGGTAGATTCAAAGAAATCCAGATATATTTGCGCTTTGATCTGAAGTCAACAAGATCCGAAAGATTTCGAACATATCAATTTGCTCTAGTATCAGAGATTTGGAACACATTTATTGATAATTGCTTACTGTGTTACAAAGCATATGCAAATATAACGGTAGATGCTCAAATATTGCCAAGTAAGGCATGTTGCTCATTTACACAGTATAAACCACAAAAACCGGATAAATTCGGGATAAAATTTTGGCTAGCAGCTGATGTTCGTTCAAAGTACTTTTTTAATGGCTTTTCATATTTAGGAAAAAATGGAAGTAGACCCAATGAAGATACCGTTGGAAAACATGCGGTATGTCGTTTGGCAGAACCATTTAAAAAAGCTGGTTGGAACATTACAACTGACAATTCTTTTACGCAATTAAAATTAGCCAAAGCTTTAAGAAGTGAAGAACTTAGCTTCGTAGGCACTGTGAAACATGCAAAGCAAGAAATAGCCGAATCATTCAAGCTCAAAAAGGGAGAACTGTGTTCAAGCAAAATTCTCAAGCACGATAATATCACTCTGACGGCATATTAAGGAAAGACAAGCAAAAGTGTCCTATTGTTAAGCACTCAACATCCTACGCTCGAAAGGGAAAGCAATGAGAACAAGACCCCTAAGGTTGTTAAATTTTACAACTTTACTCAATACGATGTAGATGTGCTTGATTATATGTCAAGGAAATATTCAACTAAATCCGCTTCACGACGGTGATCAGTACAAGTTTTTTTGTAATATTTCGGACTTAGCTGCTATCAATGCTTGGATCATTTACAAAGAAACCACTAGTATAAACGTCAAGCATGCTGATTATATTTTGCAATGAGCTGATGAGCTCAGTAAAATGTGTTTCCTCTAAGACATCTCAGCTTTCCGATTTCAGTCCAAGTACAGATGTAGCATCCACTATCTGAAGCAGAAAAACGCAAACAATGTCAAATCAATCGATGCAGCAATAAAACTATGAACATTCATTCTCATTGCAAGAAGTTAGTTTGCGGCTCATGTACAAGCAAAGTGATAAAGTTCATTGTTTGCAGAGACTGTAAATAAGAATAATGTAAATGCAATTTCGTAATGTTTATTTACTTTTAAATAAATATTACTTTCACTTTTTAATATTTACTTTTAAATATACTTATAAATTTTTGTATAAGACTTATAAATTTTTGTAAATTATCATATGTGATAAATATTTAAAATATTTTGTGCTATACAAAGTAAATATCTTCGTATAGTGTGTTTTATTTTGGACCTATTGTATTTTATTACAAATTGGTTTTTATAAAAACATATAGTATACTCTTGGACAAAAAAAATAAACATTATAAAATAAAACATGAGCCGAGAGTAAAATTTATGTGATGAAAATGTAAAAATTTAAAAGCTAAATATATTTAAAAAACTTGTTTCAGAAAATAAACCATGGAAAAATTGTATTTTTTAATCACTTCAAGGCAGCGGTCAAATTGACCGCTCCTCGCCTTTTTAGGTATACAGAAAACGCCGCCGTTCTATTGTTAAAGATGAATACAATGCAGCTGATTTATAAAAATAAATTTCATATGTATAAAACAGGATATTGACTTTAAAACCTCTTCAGTTCTTTTCTTTCACCAGTATTACCTGACCGTTACTAATCCAACTGCGTAATGCAATTTTCCTGAGATTGCTTTTTGCGCACAGCAATGATGCGATAGGAATTGATGATAAGCTTTAGTTTGCTACAATAAATACATCATGCATTACATTATATCTCTGAGGGTATATCTATGTATTTTATTCTAAAAATATTTTTATTAATTGTAATATGAGATTTTTTTCGTATATGTCTAACATTCATTGTTTCTATGGGCTTTAGAAATACAAACTTTATAACATCATTTCCAGTACACCCTTATAAATATACACTTATGAAAATATATCATAAATTTTCGTTTCTCAAACCCGATTTATTAATCAAATATGAATAGAGTTTCAGTAACGAAATCTTAAATAAACGATAGCAATTGATAGTGTATATCTAAATAAGGTATCGTGATATGTCCATAATACTCGAAATTAATATTCCGCTAACAATTTCAAATTTGGATAGATTAAAAAAACAATGAGAACATATTAAAAAAGAGTGAAACATATAGAGTGAAATTTTGTTAGTGGGATCCGTGTGAACTCCTCAATTATTTTTATAATATTTCTCAAATAATATCACATGCCTCTCAATCCCAGGCAATCTTCTGAATTATTATCCTTGTGTGCACAGAACTGTACACCTGTTAAAAACGAAAAGTTTGGAACAAACTTTGGAGCGTGGGTCTTTCTCCATCTTGTCCTTTATTTTGAAAATATTCTTTAAAAATATAAAACTATTTCAATATTAGGACTTATATGGAGTCAATGTGTATCGAAATTGGAAACTGAATTCAGAAAAGAAATTAACATATGTAGCAGCTGGTGTCACAATTTTACGATTCGTATTTCTTTTTTTCTGATGAAGAAAGTAATACAGATTTATATGACTCTTAAATGATTTAACTGGATTCAGCATCAGATGCCAAGAATAGACCAGGGATACTGATAATGAACACCATTTATTTTTTTAAGAACAGAAATAAAATTTACCTTATGGAAAAGCAATTATAAAAAAAAACAAAATTAAATTGGTCAGAACAGTATCACGCTACATGTATCACAACAAAAATGAAATAGCAAACACGTAGAAAATGCTGATATTATGTCACCAAGAGATAAAGTACACTTGATCTTTGCATTTTGAGTAATTCAGATAAACGACATTCAAGAAAAGTAGAATTTTGAAAAAAAGATAACTAATTTAAATATGCTTAATAAAATCTAATCAATTACCAAGAAGTAAATATAGATATTGTACAACTTATTGACAAACTGCATGAAAGATGACATCATGGATGGAGCCAATTACATACATCTCTAGTGTAATAGGTAGCTTTCGAACATCGTTTTGGGCTCCCCAGTAAGGTATACTTCATGAGTATCCGGATGGGTAGTGTTGAAGGTGAGCCCTTCCCTGGACGAGGCCTAACTGCCCCTGGGTCCGTTGCCATTCGTTGTAGAAATGGAGTACACAATGGGCGAATAAAGACACGATTTTTGTCCCAAAATTATTTATTACAGATATATTTCTACTGGGACACACCTCACGTTAAATTTCTTTGCTCGTATAACACAAATTTACATAGATCGATAAAAAAATCACGTACAGGCCACTTTCCACGTGGTGATCTATATTACGCACGTCATTTCACCTCGAAAAACGGCGAGAGAATCTCCACTCTCTATATAGTGTTTTCACTCTCTGTATTTCGTGTCAATCGGGTTCATCCCCCTTGCCCGCCAAGCAGGAATTACGATCAGGTAGTGAACGGGGAAGGCTACGAGAGGAGAAGAATAGGCTACCATTCCTGACAGATAGGGATTCCCTTTGCGGAATATCCCTAAACATTTAGCGGTGACTGACGAAGGGCAGTCATCCAGTCCACATTAAAAAGTACCATACTCTATTACGAATTATGGTACAAAATTTGGTGACGTATTTATAGACAAATTTTCTACCACAATTCATCATACACATTGGTTCTTTCCGGTGCGTGCTAAATTATTGCACTTTGGGAATCACAAATAAAAATTTAGAGAAATTCTGCATGGGTAATAATTTTCCTCATGACTATGTTTTGCTAAGGAGTACATAACAATGGCGTAACATGAGTCCTAGGTGGCGTGGTAAGCTGCGGATATATGCAACATAATATTCGAGAGGAAATTGACTTTAGCATATTGTCAAATGAAAAAAACTGTTCAAGAAATCCAAGGTTAAACTTATATTCATGAAAATAAAGACAGATAAGAACGAATTAAGAAAAGCCTTGTAAAAAAACGTCAATACAAATAAGATAAAAAAAAATTGTGTAATGAGTATTTCAAGAAAATAATACATCATTCCAAATAATAAATAGGGTAGTTAATGTGTAAATATTGATATAAAATTAGATTTTAAATATGCTCCTTAGGTGATGAAATTTGAGGTACATGCAGACTTTATAGCACGAAAAGAGAATTTATGTCTAGTTAATATATTAGTTTTCTATAGAAGAACATAAAAGCTGACAAAGATAACAATTTCCTATTTCTTCATACAATTTATTAAATGAAATATCTAAATGATATCAAAATTTACTATTCTACATGTCTTACACTTGAAAAATACATCGTGCATGTAGATTGAGACTTACAGGTTCAAATTATAAATGAAAAACACACCGTTAAGCAATTTTCATACAACCTTTGATCACTGAAGAAGACGCTTTGCAATAAAGAATTCAGACGGAAAAATAATTAGCTCCAAAAGCATGTGTAATATATTGATCTTTGCCTGTCTCCTACATAGCTATTTTCATAACTGATCACCAGCGTCTAAAACTTTCGAAAGAATGGCATAAATTCTTGGATGGAAAAATTTAGACGAAGAAGAATTCAGGAAAACGAAGATCAGTATATTGACAAATATTTAATGTTGTTTTTAAAGAAAAATGCTGCAGGGAAAAATAAATTTTCAAAAATATGTGCAGGTGAGAGATTGTATTTTTTAGTTTGTGATGAATTTTTCGTTCAAATTAATTTTATTAATTTTATCGAGCTATTTTATACTTCTTTTCATATATTATGATAAAGACTTACGAAATAACACTGAACAGATAGGAAAAAAAAATTGAATTTAAATTTATTATCACAATATTTTAGTGTCACAATGTTCAATAAACATAAATTGAGTTACAATGTAAAAACTGGTGAAATACATGGCTTGGTTATATTTTACATGTATTCAAGACATGAAGCATTATTTAAAGAAAATAATTAAAATCCTTCAATTCATGCAACAAAAATGTACCCGTTAATGTTTCATTTTTTCAATAGTGATTATTAATAATATTAATTGTTAGAAAAATAATAGAAATTTTACAACATTTTATCGTAAGATATGTCTATGATATTTAAAGGCAAAATATTTTATTAACGTTCTCAAAGAAATTAATAAATTGAAAAAAAACCTTGTGCAGTCATTACGTAGAGTTCTTTATGTAAAAATATTACAAAAGCTCTAAGAGAAAATATTATACCCACTAAAATTTTTCTATCGTAACCCCACAAAACTTTCTTTATGTTGTTAAAGCGGATTCAGAAATCTAGTCTTTTAATTTTATAGGATTCAAATATATTCATTAAACTTATTAGATAAAATAATTAACATGGTCATTTAATGCGAGGTATATTAAGCATTTATATTCATTTCAGTAAACTAATATATTAATTTTCTACACTTCCTATATTAACTTTTTGAATTTTAAAATATATACATGTGAAAGAAAAGTAGGCTATTCATGTCTATAAATTCCCATAAACTTTGATTTTAAGTCTTACAAATATTCCAAAGACTTATAAATATTTAAAAATATCTTTTGCTACCGTTTTGCCCGATATGATACTAACGGAAATAATCCATTTTTCCTCTATAGAATAAAGATGGCAGGTTGTAGAGAAATTTCAGGGAAATTTCCCCTTTTAACTGAGTCATATCAAAATTGTGAGAGGTTTTTATTTTTGTATTTTTGCCATGTTAAAGGAAACCTTATTTAACCTGCTCTTAGCAATCGTATGAGCCCAACAGAAAAAACTTATAGTAAGATTCTGGTAATACTGAAGGATATCTTCTTGAGCATGTAAAGGCTTCAAGTCCCAAGATTTGGACAATGGGCTTGTAGAAGGAAACTAACTGTGATATACTATCTAAAATACTACACATTATAATAAATAACTGTGATGAATCCTTTTCCACATGTGTACCTTTTAATTCTTCCTTCTGAATTAAAATTAAACAGCCATCAAGATGTGAGGAAGATCCGTGAATGTGAATATTCTCGTAAATGGAAGTCCATAATTTTTATTGGTAGTTATGGGATGTTCTAACACAAAAGAAGCACAGGAAGAAAATTACCTATTAATAAAAATACTTATTTTCCAGAAGGAAAAACAAAATTACTTTTATTAGGGTACAACTAGGATAGCACAATTGTTGATGAATGAATTGCAAGCTAACTGACATATTAAATGGATCTATTTCACTATGACTATTTTTTCAATTCCTACTATTAGTTCACACTCTCCCTATATATATCTTGTTCAAATTTTCAATCGTTAATAAAATACTTTTTATTCATCCACTCAAGTTCAAATACATTTTTTTAAATTCGTAGTGGATGACACTTGATGTTAATACAGTTTTTTCAAATATTAATTCATTAATTAAATTAATCAATTTAGTTTTAGACGTAGAGCATCTCTTGTTCTTGAATAGTAATTTCCCTGTTGCTACTCTGTAAACGGTAGCACTGCGGTAGCGCGGGCTCCTCCCGTCCTGTAGGTTGCGGGTTCGATTCTCCAACCTGACAAACATTTTCTCTCTCTTTCCCCCCCTCCTAATCTCGCACAGTAGGCAAGGTTCTGGCAGGCAATCCTTTCTTTCAATTCCTACTATTAGTTCACACTCAAATTTTTCTTTGTTGACCTAAGTAGGAATTGACTTTAAAAAATTTCGTTTTTATATTACTTGTTCAGTTCCCTTTCATTTAGTTTGACGATTTAATAGAGGAAATTATATTATCAATTTTAGGATTTTTCTGATTCTGAGTTACTGCAAATTTGTCTGGATGGTCCACCTTTAAACAGTGTATACATGTTTTTCTGACATAACTTGTGAGGAAAAGAAAAATGAAATAATATTTCACATGAATACTCTAATTATAATTTTGATTACAAATAATTTTCAAGTATAGCTCACAATAGAAATGCGTTATACAAAATCACTTGAACTGCTAATTTTCTTTAAACGAGGAACATTCAAATATCCCTTCCTCTATCAACCCCAAAATATCACTCATTGGAATAAGTGTGAATTTGCTTATAATCGTAACCGAAACATTGTTAAACGTGTACGATGTACATACGTCCAAACACACACAAACATACACACACATATATTCATATATATATATATATATATATATATATATATATATATATATATATATATATATATATATCTTTTTTCAAGTTATTATCGACCAATTTAAAGGCAATTTGAAGAAAAATTAATTAAAATATGCAAATAATTCATTGTCTGGATGAATAATATTTAATGGGAATAAAGATGTTCCTTTATGAAAAATGCTTTATTCTAGAGCTATGATTAAAATGCAAAGTCATAGCAAAAGCAAAATTTAAATGTACATGTAAAAAGAGGAATATCTAAAAGAGCGAAAAATCAATATAACACGACATAAAAGTCATGCGTACGTTGATATTTAATTAAAAAGGAGAGATTTTGAATCTTTCCTATAATTATTTTTGTAGAATATCGCTTTGGGTATTTGCTCATTCGGTACATCTGCTTATCAACGTTCATTTAAGAGGAACGAAGAAATTGGATTAAAAAGCTTTGCTTTCTTTAACAGTTTATATAAAAAAATATACTTTATTAACTAAATCTATAATATTCTTAATAAGTTTATTTTTTAGGCTTTACGATTCTAACAGATACTATAAGGGGAAAAATTCACAATAAATGCTCTCATTAGAAGGGCATCTTTAGGGTGATTCACTCTGCACGCTATATTTGCCTTATAGAAGCCCCAAATATTCTGTAATCTCTCGCGCTAGGAGGAAGTAATCTGAACGAAACAGCATACAATGTGCTCCACGATAGAATGCATATCATATCACATGGCTCTCATGTGAGGCGTGGTTCCATTCGTCGGGTTATATTAACTCGCAAAACACCCGCATATGGGCCGCATAAAATCACATTGCCACTCACCAAATATCGCTGCATGATAGAAAAGTTGGTGTGTAGTGAGATATGTCTTGGTTGCGAATCATCGGTCCCCAATTTCGTTAACACCGATGTGCATTTGGGCATTTTTGAACAGTTCGCGGATCAACTGGATTATCGTGAGTTGACGGAGGTTACTTCCAGCAAGATAGAGCAGCGTATCACACATCGGCACGTAGCACTGCGGAAGTTACCTCTTTCATTGACAACTGGGTAGTTTCAAAGGGGCTTTCGTCACCCCGGTCGCCGGATATGACATCACCAGACCTTTTTCTTTTGTTAAAGTCTATCGGAATAAGTATGGCACTGTGGAAGAATGTGAGGGAAGTATTGAACTTGATATTGCTGCTATTGCCCTCGATATCCTTGACAGCACTTTTCGGGAGCATGGAGTGCCGAGTCGAAACGTTTCTGGCAGAAAACGGAGATATCTTCCAACGTTCGATGTAATGCAATCGATTACACATACGTCAAGGTATGTAGAGAACTTTTTTTTGGGTTCAGATTGGCTCATCCGGGATAGTAATTACTGAATAATTGGGGCCTATTTCGATTGAATATCCCTATAGAATCGATATTTCATCTTTTCCAAGTTTTTGCACGTATTTGAATTTTTTTACAAAGAAAGATGAATTTCCTACAGCAAATTTTGAAACCTTTGGGAAATATTATTCTAGCTTAATGGATAATCTGTAATGGTTAAATCTAGAGTCCCATGATTTCAATTATTTTCCACTTCGAGAATGAAACGAGATGTGACAGTGTCTAAATCATTCGATCATACTGTCCATTTGTATTTTATACTGTTCCCTCCCAAATTTAGTCAGGGTCCGTCCACCAAACGATGATACTTTAGTGCGGTTGTGATTAAAGGAATTTTTAATGATAGGATTAGACTGCTTAGACCTGATAGCAGACACATAGAGGAAGTTTTCTTGCCAACTTCTGAAGCGAGTTATATCTGGTTTCAACAGGCTACGATAGAGAATGAACAAACAGACAATTTGACTTAAAGGATTCGTGTGAAAAAATGCTTGGACCTTAATCCAAGACTGGTACAGGTAGTTTTGAAACAGCTTCCGAAGCGATCTCTATCTGGTTTAAACACGCTAAAAATGAGAATGAACGGCTAAATGTGCTAAATTGACAAGAAACGTCCAAAATAATGCCTAGACCCTGAACTCAGAGACATAGAGGAAGTTTCACAACAGCTTTAGAACCCATCTTGTTAAAATACAGGTTATCCGGGCTAAAGGTATCCAAAATTCGGGACTTATTTTTACGGAATTACCAATTAGAATTTTTTCAAATTATTTAAATAGAAATAACATCTCACCAAATTTTAATATTAATCATAGATTTCTATCTGAGTATCATAGATTTCGATGTGTGCACTTTTGTAGCACGACTAATGTCTACATGGTAATCCAGTTCTCTTCAAGTGTTTTGTAGCATATCAGGAGTTATTAGACTTTTTTCTTCGAGATTCATTAAATCCGTTGTGTATAAACAAAAAATTGAAACTATGGTGGAGTTGAAGAAACGTATCATTCAGGCAATTAATTCGTGTAATAACTCCTGATATACTACGAAACACTTTGAGAGAACTAGTTTGCCATTTAGACGTTTTGTCGTGCTACAAAAGGTGCACACATCGAAACCTATGATACTATGATCGAAATCTATGATGGATATTAAAACTTGGTGAGATGTTCTTTCTATTTAAATTTTTTTAAAATTCTAATGGGGAGTTCCTTAAAAATAAGTCATGACTTTTGGATACCTTTAGCTCTGACAACCAGTACTTTACAATAGAGAATGAGAAGGGGAACGTCTTCACTTACAGGAAATGTGATAAGAAATGCAAAACAACAACGCACAATTTTTTTAAATATCTTCAGTAAAGACAAAAGAGTTTGCAACTATATTTTATTTACCGATCAGTCCCAGGAGAATCATGTATAATTGTGTCTATGAGAATTGAGAATTGCGGTGAACATCAGAGTCTTTGTTTAGACATTTTTTGGTAACAAAAAAATTCCATAAAAACTTTATTGGAGGTGGTGGAAGGGACGGAAACACTAAAGGAGGATCACTCGAAAGGAGGAAAAGAACGGAAGGGAGTGTAGGAAAAGAAAATTTATGACCACCAGCCCAGACATGGGTGACCCTCGTTATGGAAGCTTACTAATAAGAGAAAATTTAGAGAAAGGCCGTAAAATAAATTCGAGAAGATTGAAGAAGAAAAAGAAATTAAGAAGTAGGCGAAAAATATAAAATTATTAGAAAATAAAAGGATAGACTAGAAAATGAATAGACGCCTTAATGTGCTAATATATTTACAGGCTGTAGATATAGATAGCTAGAGATATAATTTACTGAAAAACGGGAAATTTTATAAACAAAAACATATTTTAAATAAATATAGGGAGCTCGAGGAAGCCTTCTGGTAGCACGCCGGCATTCAGTGCTGAGGGTACTCGGATAGAATGCCGGCATGCTAAATACCTTCGTGTCTAGGCTGGATATGGGCACGTTAAATCCGTAGACAATAAAGTCAACCTAGGAGGTCAGAGAGGGTGAGAGAGAGTACGATTCTCCCAATTTCCAACCCCCATATCCCCACCAAAATTGAGGTGGCATCTGTCTGTGACCCTTGCGGTGCCATTAAAAATACCGAAGTTCTGCCGCCATCCTATATGGAACCGACATCCTATATGGAAATTACTCCTTTATCGCTTGGTTCCTCGACACTATTCCCTTTTCTCGTTAAATATCCTATTTCAAATTTGTTGCTTTATTTTTAGATTCGGTAACAGGTGTGTCCCATATGTAGGCTGGTGGTTAAAAAAATGTGTCCTCCTTATTTTTCCTCATTCAAGCATTTCCCCTTTCACGCGTCCACCTCCCCCGACGCCTAACGCATATTCATCTGGAACGTTCTGTGGTCTACCCAATTTATATCACGATGACCCTCTCATTTGTAAACTGCCCACAGATACGATTACGCATAATTTTCCTCAGCCTGATGATGACCTATTAATTAGTTCTTAACTAGTGCTCATCCATTTATTTTTATTGTTGATACAAAGATCTGTATTCCTGTTTTAGATAAATATTTTTTTGAGTGAATGACTATTGTTTCACACACCAAGGACTAAAAATTTTCTGTCCCATCCTTTCAACCTCAATAAAACACAGTCCTAAACTGCGACCCAGGAATATACGAACTGGCTTGCTATTCTATTCTCTTAACTGTCACGTGCGAAACATTAAAGTTATTTTTTGACATGAGTCAGTGTCACGCGTCTATCTCGCCACATCGCGCCCGTCCGGAAAGTCTTGCGACGTTGAGTCATACCTTCACGTGGTCAAGCCGGATGTTTGATTCTAACGAATTAAAATAATTATAAAGTCCTAGCTCCCCCATAGTATAAAAACGTTGAGCAGCGTTTTCGCCCCTTCTTAGCCTTGCTCTCTTGCCTTCTGGCTCGAGCGATCTCTTTCTTCTGTCCCTTGTCCGTGTACTGCTTCCTGATGTACACGGCTTCAAACTATCTTGCCAGATTCCGGTGGCCACAAGTATTGTTTATGTGTGTCCTGCTGTAAAGGTACCTGAAATGTGTGCAGAATAATCCGGAATGAAATAATGTGACCCTCATCAGTGTTGTGCCACTTCTTCAATGCCTCCCCTGTGTGTTTACTACAGCGAACACGTCTACCTGTGTGTGAATCCATCACCTGCACCGGTCTGGGCTAAAGTGTTACACACGCATACATACATACATACATACACACACACACACACATATATATATATATATATATCTTATATATATATTTCTTCTGTCCGTGTGTATGTAACTGAACTCCTCCTAAACGACTGGACTGATTTTTATGAAATTTTGTGTGTGCGATTAAGTTGATTCGAGAATGGTTTAGATTCACAATTTGATCCGATAGAAAATGTTTTTATATTTTTAATTAATTAATAAAAATCCAACAATTTATAAGGGGGTGCGTCCGGTAAATGGAAACTGTTACAGTTTGTGGATTCACCCCTCTGGATAATGGCGTCCATGTTAGGTTTAGTTAGTAAACAGCGAGCGAAAATATAAAAATAAAGAAAATCAAAAAGTTTCAAGTCATATATTAAACCAGAATAATAAATGAAAATAATAATCTTTGATGTCAGATTTTATACTCTAAAATAGATCACATCCAACTGCATATTGATATTCTCGACACGCGATGGAAAATTCGAATCAACCACGCTAAGTGACACGAGATCTTTTTTAATCGCTACTGCAGTCCCCCTCGCCTATATCTTTGTGCCTATTGAAGAGCTAAAGACTAAGCTTCTATCCTGCTAACTTATTTCTGACTAAAAACTCCTCTGACATTTATAATCACCAGCCCACAACATCTTTCCAATAGCGAATATGTTTCACTTTACTCAGTAGAACACCGTGTCATTGTGGCGCGTTCGGAAGGTCGCGCAAGTACCATGCTCTCGACCCGGGTTCGAATCCAGAGTTGTGTAAATTTTGCTTGACCTGTTATTTCACCTTTTTTTTTAAGGCTTTTTTATTTCAGCTTTTATTTTATAATTTTTTTAATTATTATTTTATTTTATTTTATTATTTTTTTCTTTTAATTTTTATTTATTTTTATTTTTTCAGCTTTTTTATGATGAAATACCGAATATAGCTGAAATCTGAGGAGTTTATTATGCATTTATACATTTTTAATTGGGTTTTCATATTATTAATATGTATAACATTTCGTATGCTTTTTTTTCTATGTTATTTATACTGCGTTTAGTTTTTTAATGGATTTTTATAGGTTTATTATAAATTTATATATTTTATGTTTTACTTTTCAGAATTTTTTGCTCCAATCATAAAGGGTAAATCTTTTCTATGTTACTTATACTGTGTTTAGTTTTTAAATTGATTTTGGTTGACAAATATTCTTAAAATTCCGGGCATCGCCGGGTACTTCAGCTAGAATTACAACGTTTGAACAGGACAACGTCTGTCGGGTCCGCTAGTATATATATATATATATATATATATATACGTGACTTTTTTTCTAGTTATTATCAATCAATTTAAAGGCAATTTAAAGAAAAAATAATTAAGATATGCGAAACATTAAAGTTATTTTTTGACATGAGTCAGCGTCACGCGTCTATCTCGCCACGTCGCGCCCGTCCGGAAAGTCTTGCGACGTTGAGTCACGTGGTCAAGCCGGATGTTCGATTCTAAAGAATTAAAATGATTATAAAGTCATTAAATATTGATCATCCATTGCCTGGATGATCAATATTTAATGGGAATAAAACTGTACCTTTATGAAAAATGCTTCACTCTAGAACTATGATTAAAATGTTAAGTCATGTTAAAACTACGTCTTAAAGAGAAGTATCAAAAAGAGCAGAGAAATCACTATAACACGACATAAAAGTTATTCGTACTTTAATATTTAATTAAAAAGGAGAGAGTTTTGAATCTTTCCCATAATTATTTTTGCAGAATATAGATTTAGGTATGTGCTTATTCGGTACATCTGCTTATCGCCGTTCATAGAAGAGAAATGGAGAAACTGGATTAAAAAGTATTGATTTCTTTAAAAGTTTATGTAGAAAAATATACTTTATTAACTAAAGCTATAATATTCTTATTAAGTTTAGTTTTACTTACCGTAGCAATAGTAAAATCTGATCACATAGTTAAATAAATTTTCTATATAAAAAAGTAGAAAAGATGCGATAAAGCTTCAATGTGTTCTATCTTCTAGTGTTCAGATTGTTTAGACATAAATCGATCTCTTTAATCAAAGAAAATATTCTTCGAAACAAAGGTTAGACAATATTGTTTGTACATTCGAATACATTTTTAATAAGTGGTCCACACTGCTTAGACCATGATCTTACCTAATATGGAGCCATATGAACACGATCTGGGGTAGCAACTTCGTCTGGAAACAAGGGCGGAAACAACAAGTCTGGAAAAGCAACGTTGGAGTACCAATCCTGTTGAGAAACAGTAATTGCTTCCTAGAGCACGGTTAAAATTTACAAGAACATCTTCCTAGTAGAATGGAGTACACCTGTCCGTCGATTTGCACGGTACTCGGTTTACGCGGTTTCGATTTTACACGGTTTCTAAATGTTATAAATTAAAAGAAAAATCGATCTGTTATTTGATTGTTTAACCTAGAACGAGCTAATTAATTATCTGTACAGGAGTCACAAGTGCGTTGCGTCGCGTTGCGCTGGGTTTAGCATTGTCGTTATTAAATCAGATTTGATTTCATTTCCATAGTCATTCCTATTTTCGTTCTACACAAGGTAAGACGATAATTTTTTTAAATACATATGTAAATAAATAATTTATCATTGTATAATACTTAAATTGCTTACTCTTCAACTTAGGCATAAACTCTTTGTATTCTTACACTGTGATTATAAAAATAACCACGGCTTGCACCTATCCCCTCATTTAATATGGATTCTGTGTCTTGTTTTACAAGGTTTCGATTTACACGATTTATCGTTGAACGCATCTACGTGCATCTACCGTGTAAACCGATTTATAGGTGTATAGGGAAATTTCAAAATATACACTTGAATGGGATAAATTAATTTTATGTATCAGAGATAAACAGGTGGGGAATCTGAACGAAGGAATTCGATTACAAGGTAAAATGCCTATATCATAATCATTTAAAATATCATAGAAATTAATAAACATTTTAAGAAATTTTAAACTTAAAATATGGACATGAAAAGCTTATTTAGACTTGATGCATCATTATGACAGTTGGAAATTATACCTATCTTTCTCTCTATTCTAAAAAAAAGTAACTGGCGCCGCCGCCGCAGCCGCTGTCAAAAGCTTGTCACGCTATCTCCTCCGAAACCGCTGGGCGTATGGGGTCGAGACCAATACCAATAGATGCAGAAAGATGCGGGGAAGAAAGTAAGACATGTCTCATCATCGTCGGACTTTAAGTTTTTTTTTATTTTATGTTTTGTGGAAAAATATTGACTTTTTCATGTTCAGATTATACTTTAATCTGAACATACTTTAATCTTAAAATATACTTTATTAACTAAAGCTATAATATTCTTATTAAGTTTAGTTTTACTTACCGTAGCAATAGTAAAATCTGATCACATAGTTAAATAAATTTTCTGTATAAAAAAGTAGAAAAGATGCGATAAAGCTTCAATGTGTTCTATCTTCTAGTGTTCAGATTGTTTAGACATAAATCGATCTCTTTAATCAAAGAAAATATTCTTCGAAACAAAGGTTAGACAATATTGTTTGTACATTCGAATACATTTTTAATAAGTGGTCCACACTGCTTAGACCATGATCTTACCTAATATGGAGCCATATGAACACGGTCTGGGGTAGCAACTTCGTCTGGAAACAAGGGCGGTAGAAAGTAAGACATGTCTCATCATCGTCGGACTTTAAGTTTTTTTTTATTTTATGTTTTGTGGAAAAATATTGACTTTTTCATGTTCAGATTACGATAACTCGCCAAAAATTAATCGTAGAATTTTGATCTTTTTACAATCTAAGACTACAACAGACATTTCTTCTTCAAATAAGACCTGATTTGCTTAAAAATAATTTAAAACAGACTAATATTTTCATCAAAATTTTAAACCCACTTTTTCGAGAAATATCGTCACATATGTGGATGTAATATCGATGCTCCTCGAGTTTTTATCTTACAAAGAAAATATTTCATCATCTGGAAGATGAAAGCTTTCTCATTCATATAAACCTCATTTCAAGTCTCTATCTTAAAATTTCGATTTTTAATTGAATTTTAAAGCTGAAACAGTGATTCAACAGTGATTCCCCTTTGCATAAGGGTGACTGACAACAGTAAATGGCTGTTACATTGCCCGAGAATCCCTATGTTTCTCGCTATTAGCCATAACAGAGGAGCGAGCGTAGAGAGTCTAGAGGCAAAGCCCCTAGTACTTTAAATGCTATCTAAATAATTCTGAGTATGACCATTTATAAAACATACGAACATTGAAACAAAATCTGGAGTAAATTGCACATAAAAAGGTTATAAACTGATTGAACCGCTACCACTAAAATTTTGTAAAAAGCTATTTCTAAGTATCATGAAAATCAAATTTCCCTTTGTACAGCGCTTACCACAAAAGAGACACCTTATAATCAATATAATCGATACTATATATCGATTATAATATACTTATAATCGATAAATAGAATAATTCCCACATTTTGTAATCATATTCATAGTTTTAGTAATTGATATCCAAAGTTTTAACATATTCAGTATCTAAACCATAAGACTTCGAACTCTAAATGATTGGTAAAACGTGAATTAAAAAAAAATAAAAAGAAAAGAAATCTATATTAGATTTCGTATTAAATTTTTGACCCTTTGGTAAATAGTGTTAGAATTTGAGTAATGAAAATATTATCAGACGCGTTTAAAATTTCTCCGTTGAAGAGAACATCATAATTCAAATGTTCGCGTGTTTCCGTTCATAAAATTGCCCTCTTCTTAAAAGAAGAAAAAAATCTATTTATTACACTTTTGCCCTTCCGCGTAAATGTCTTCAGAATAGAGAATGTATTGATTTTATTTCTTTTCTGCCTCCATACATACAGCGATTGATTTCCAGAGTGTGGAAAATTCTTCAATGAATTTGACAGAATCCTGCAGAGTAATTCCCGAAATAATTTTTTCAGAATTTCTTTTAGTGTAATCATTGGCCCGAGTAACAGTGACGTCCATTTATATTAATTATTGTTCAATTTTCTTTTTATAATTTTAAAATGAATCACATTTTCGGTAGTTGAAACATTTAGTTAGTTTAGTTTAGTTGTTAAACAGAGAATACCAACATTTTTATGTTTGCGGCACCTTTGTGAATGAAATTATATACTTAAGGCACTCTTTTCAGAATCTTAGTTTATTAAATTATATATCGGTGTCTTGTGTTCTAAAAGGACAAATGCCATTTTTTTTCAGATTTTGAGTTATTTATACATGTGGGGAAGTGGGTCGTGATCATATAGCTAACAACAGTAATTAAAGGCAAAAACATACCTGTAACACTTTCTTTCATTTAAGCAGAGCTCATTACTTTGTGGAGTAGGAGAGTACGTCGCATCAAATAGGTTAGGCCTAGTTATTAAGGATATCCAGCAAAGGATTCTTCAACGTATAAACACATCTAGATCAACAAAAACCCATCGCAGTCCCTGTACGTCCCGCAAACGAATGTTAAAATTCGCGCCCAGACGAGAAATGGAAAAATCTCGCCAATTTGGCGCTTGCCACAAAACCCGTTCTGGTAGAATTGCGCAATGCAGCTGCTGAGCGGCGATAGCCTGAGGCTATAAAATGGACAAAAGGACTTCGCCAAATATGCCAAGTGACTGAATCCCTTAACCACACAAAAGCGCTGGGAAAAAAGGCGAAAAACCTATATTAAACAATTAAACTTCAAAATTGTGTAGCGTTATGCTACAATACCAAAAGTTTGCATTTTAGCAAATATTTGATTCAAAAAAGGTCAAAGACAAAAACAAACAGAAAGAGATTATATTTCGATTATAACATCAACCAATGCCATTTTAGATGCAGTAACTTTAGATTCATAAAGTACCAAAGGCATATGTTTTATATAAAATAGTAACAGATGAAAATTTTTACATGATAAAAAAATATTTTTTACACTAACAATGAGCAAGTAAAAAATTAATAATATGACACGTAGTATAAGAAAGATATGACATTCAGCAAAATGTCCAATATCTTCGAATGCCTTTTTCTCGAAATTAACTATTTTGACATTGACCCTATTTAGAACCAAGCCAGATATTTTTTAAATATTAAATATTACCAGATATTTTTTAAATATTAATCGGAAGTAGAATATATTTCAAGAACACGTTAAATTTAAGTTGAAATAAGTACTTACTACACTGTTGTTTTTTTAATTTGTTGAGAGATATAAATAACAAACATTAGAATAGGATTTCGGGAAAGAAAAGTCTTTTCCATCTGGACTAAGTGCCATATCTGGCAGGCCTGCTCAGAGTACATTTTGGAGTGTCTGGGCCTTGCCAGAGGAGATCTCATCACAAATCCCCATCTCGTTCTTTGTTGTTACCCGACTCAACAACCTCACGTATATCACCTGAATTTATATTCGGATTGCACAAGATTAGAAACAACGGAATAGGATATATGAATACAGTTTCAAAAATAACTATGGGTGTAAATATAGTACAGTATTACACTAGAGGACTTCAACAGAAATAGATAAAAGTACAAGGTGCACCCATAAAGTAACCGGACAATTTTTTATAAATAAGAAAAATATGACTCACCTTCAAATAAACTTATCTTCTTCAAAATAATCGCCAAAGGAGTCTATACAATTTTTCCAACGTTGCTCCAAGTCATCGAAACACTGCTTATAAGTAGTTGAACTAACCGTTCGCAAAATACGCGTAACATTCGATTTAATATCCGAGACGTTTTCGAATATCTGTCCTTTTGTGGCCATCTTAAGCTTCGGAAAAAGGAAAAAATCAGCTGGCGATAATTCGGGGGAATAAGGTGGGTGATTTATCGCTGTAATTGAATGCTTAGCAATATATTGTTGTACATAAATTGCTGTAGGGGCCCTAGCATTATCGTGTAAAAGAAACCATTACCCAGAATCAAACAGTTTCTTCCTAACTTGCCTTATCCTGTTTCTTAATCGAAAAAGCACCTCATTGTAATAATACTCATTAATTGTTTCGTTTTTAGGAACAAATTCGTGGTGAATAAATCCTTTGTAATAAAAAAATGCAAAATCCATGAAAGGACAGTGATTTGAAAACGTCTCGGATATTAAATGAAATGTTACGCGTATTTTGCGAACGCTTAGTTCCAACGCCTATAAGCAGCGTTTCGATGACTTAGAGAAACGTTGGAAAAATTGTACAGACTCCTTTGGCGATTATTTTGAAGGAGATAAATTTATTTGAAGGTGAGTAATATTTTTCTTATTTATCAAAAAATTGCCCGGTTACTTTATGGGCGCACCTTGTAGTTTTGCTTTATGAATTTAAAACTTGCGATGGATCTTTAGAGCACAAATGTTTGATGCCAAACGTAACAGTTGTAGGCGGAAAAGCTAATTCCTCCTGTTGAATATCCCTCCCATAGTGCCGATAGGTGGCGCTCTAGAAAAGGAGAAATGTTTGATGTTTTTGTTTTTGTGTCAGAGAGAGTTTCGAACACGATTGCGTTGATACGCAAAATAATATCTGAAGGCTGCAAGGCCTGATAATTATTGAGATTATATGTAATTTATGTTATGTCACGTGTGTAATAAATGTTTATGTGAAAAAAGATCTGATTAATCTGACTTCGAACAAATGAGATGATGCAGGATATCTGAGAAGCTGACAGATAAAGAACCAGGTATGTGATTCTCTTTGAATAAGATTTATTTTGAAAGAAAAGAGCACAGAGCCTATACATATTCGATATGGTGCCGAAACACGGGAGCTAAATCCTGCACAATATTTTACTGAATTAAGATTAAATTCTAAAGAACATAACATAAAATGACAGCAGAGCTAAATAAGCTGAAAGTTCAGAGAGGTGGTATAAAAACTAGTGCTACTAAGCTTTTTACAAAAATTGATGAGGCTGTGTCTTCTTCAGACACAAATTTTTTAGAAGCAGCTCTTACGCAATTAAGCGGAAAGGAAACACAAATCGTTGAGCTCGATAAATTAATTCAAAATGAATATACCGACTTGAAACAATTGGAAGCAGAGGTAGAATCAGCTCAAGATTATCGAGATAAAATTATTCTGTACAAAACGAAAATTAACCAAGCTTTAAGAGTCTTGCTAAAGAGTTCAACAGGAAGTGTTATTGAAGAAAATTCAATCTGTGACACTGAAAATCTACAGTTAGTTTCGAATGCCAAACAGAAAGCGAAAGTAAAGTTGCCGAAAATTCACATTGAAAAATACGACGGTAATCCTGAAAATTTTCAGGAATTTTGGTCTCAGTTTAAATCTGCGATACATGATAATGACGATCTTAACAAAATTGATAAGTTCACATACTTGAAAAGTTTGCTGAAATCATCAGCACTAAATGCGATTCAGGGGTTGTCATTATCAGACAAAAATTATGATATAGCTATTAAAATTATTGAAGATCGCTATGGTAAGAAAGAAATTTTAATTAGGTCTCACATCAATAAACTTTTAAATTTATCTCCTATTCGAAGCGCTTCTAACTTAAAAGACCTCCGCGATTTGTCCGACACTTGCGAAATTCATATACGTAGTTTAGAGTCGTTAGGCATCCAAATTGAAACTTATGGTAATTTGCTTTTCCCTATAATATCCAAATTAGTTCCCGATAGCTTAGTTTTAAATTATAATCGAGAATATAAAGATGAAACAGAATCGTGGAATGTAGTTAAATTTTTAGAGTATTTAAAAAGCGAAATTCAAATCAGAGAGCGAACACTTTCGTTTCAGAAAAGGGAATCTGAATTTGGTTCCCAGTATGACAATAAAAATAAATATGAGAAAGAAACTAGTAATTATGCGAAAAATTACTACCCGAAGAAAAGGTATGAAAAACATCCTAGCGCTGCTGCTTTAAATGCTACTAGTGTCGATGAATGTGTATTTTGTTCTAAAACTGATCATAAGATAGATGAATGCACGTTAACTGTTGCAGAAAAGAAACGTACTTTATTACGTCAGGGCAGATGTTTCAATTGTTTGAAAAAATATCATGTAGTTAGTAAATGTATGTGCAAACCTGCATGTATTAAATGTAAGAAAAAACATAGTCAGTACATTTGTGAAGAACCTGTGAAACCTAAACCAGAAGTTGAGAATAACGAAACGGTAGTGTCTAATATTACTGAAAATAGAATCGCGAACAGAGAAATATTGCTACAGACAGCAACGATTTTAGTTGAAAATAGAAACAGAGGTATTGAGGTGCGTTGTTTGTTCGATCTGGGAAGTCAGAGGACATTTATCTCACTCGATCTTGCTAATGAATTAAATTTGAAAGTCATAGGTAAAGAAGTAATAAGAATATATCCCTTTGGTTCGAAAGAGCCCCAGAAAAAAGTTATAAATCGCGTAGCCGTAAATTTGAGAAATATTCATGACCCCCGAATGAAAATTAAAATAGAAGCTCTTACAACCGAAACTATAACTGATGCGGTGATTCGTGGACCAGATAAGCAGACTAAGGAGTTTTTTAGTGCAAACGTAATGAAACTGGCAGATGTGTTTACATCCGAGAACCCCAAGGTCAGATTACTCATAGGCGCTGATCATTTTTGGAAAATAGTGTATGGGAAAACGCGCAGAATTTCTAACTCGTTGGTAGGAATGGATTCTATGTTCGGTTGGATAATAAGTGGGTCAACTGACTTCGTAAATAAAACATCGTCTGCGGAAGAAACAAATGTAATGAAATTGGTTATTGACTCTAGCGAGGAAAATTACGATTTGACTTTAGAAAAGTTTTGGCGTTTAGATGCAATCGGAATTGAACATGAAAAGAGGGATTTATCTATTAATGAACAAGGGATTATAGTAGAGGAATTTGAGAAAAACATAAAATTTGAAAATAATAGATATCAAGTTAAATTACCGTGGAACGAAAACGTTGAGAAATTAGAAAATAATTATGACATCGCTGAATATCGGTTGCAAAATTTAGTTAAGAGATTTCAAAAGGATCCCAAATTTTATGAAAGGTATAATACCGTGATAACGAAACAAATTTTAGATGGGATAGTTGAAGAAGTTAACTTAACTGAGAAATCTGAAACTAATGTTAGCAGAGAATATTATATTCCTCATCAGGCAGTTATTCGAGAAGATAAGACTACAACCAAATTTAGAGTAGTTTATGATGCATCGTCCCACGCTTCAAATAAATTATCACTAAACGATTGCTTACACTCGGGACCGAATTTAAACCCCGACACATTAGCATTACTTTTGAAATTTAGAAACAAACCAGTTGCCTTTACGGCCGATATAGAACAAGCATTTCTGCAGATTGCTCTATATGAGGAAGATAGAGATGCGGTTAGATTTCTATGGATCGATGACGATTTCGAAAAGAAACAGAATTTCAAAACTAAGATTTTTAGAATGACACGTGTATTATTTGGAGCAACCGCTAGTCCCTTTTTGTTAGCGGCAACACTTAAACATCACATTAAGAAATACGAACACAAATATCCGTTAGCATATCAAATTTTGAATTCCCAGTTATACGTTGACGATTTAATTTCCGGATTAGACAGTGAAAACGATTCATTTAAAGTATATCAACAAATAAAAGGAATTTTGTGTGAGGGTGGATTTAATATGCGTAAATGGAAATCGAATTCCGAGACTCTTCAGATTAAACTGAACGAAGCCGAGAAATGCCCGGATTCGGACGATTGTTCAAAAGTGTTAGGATACATTTGGAACTCCAAAAAAGATACTTTAAAGTTAGAAATTGAATCTGTCAAAAGTTGCGATAAATTAATTCAATCAAAAACGTTAACAAAACGATTAATTTTGAAATTAGCCTCTAAAATTTATGATCCCATTGGATATATTACTCCCTTCACCGTGAGACCAAAAATCCTTCTTCAGGACATTTGGGAGAGAAAGTTGAATTGGGATGATCCGTTGCCGAACGATATTAGAGAAGAATGGACAAAATGGCATGAAGAATTAGAACTGTTGAGTAAAATTGAAGTACCTAGATTTTATTTTGAGGTAACTAAGAAAATAAACGACTGTCAATTTCATTGTTTTGTAGACGCTAGCAAGAAAGCTTATGGTGCAGTGATCTATATTAGATATACAGATAGTGGCGGACAAATTCGAACATCGTTTGTCTGTTCTAAGTCCAGAGTTGCACCTCTTCAAAAATTGACACTTCCCAGGCTTGAATTGATGTCAGCGGTAATTGGTAGTCGATTGTACGATTATCTGAAAACTAATTTGAATGCAAAAAACTGTCACATAAAATTCTGGAGTGATTCAATGATTGTATTACATTGGATTCGTGGAAGCTCAAAAAGATTCAAGACGTTCGTCCAAAATCGTGTAGTAGAAATTCGTTCGAAAACTGATCCTTCCTCTTGGTCATACTGCCGTGGAAGTGAAAATCCGGCGGATCTGTTAACTAGAGGGGAAACTTTAAGAACCGTGAATGCCAGTGAATTGTGGTGGCGAGGTCCTAGGTGGCTGAGCGAAGATGAAGACTCTTGTTCAAGAGAAATGCCAAACGATTCCAAAGTTCTATCAGATGACGAAGAAGTTACAAATTCAGTGGTTTCTATCGTTGATACAGAGAGACAAACAATAATTGACATCGAAAGATTTGGAAGACTAGAAAAGCTACTGCGCATAACAGCATGGGTAAAGAGATTTGTGAGATGCGCGAAGAAAAAGAGGCCAGAGAATAAAACATTGTTGGCTTCAGAGCTTCGTGCTGCAGAGAAATTTTGGATTAAGTCCGTGCAAACTGAATTCTTCCAGCGCTAGCTTCAATCTTTGAGGAAAGACACGTCAATTCCAACGGACTCTTCTATATATAGTCTTGCTCCTTTCATCGATGACGAAGGACTTTTAAGAGTTAAAGGTAGATTGAATGAAAGTAACTGTACCTACGACGAGAAAAGCCCCATCATTTTACCCAGAAAATCAAGGTTCACCGAACTTTTAGTGAAACAGATACATGAAAATCATTTTCATAGCGGTGTTTCCAGTACTTTAGTGATGGTTCGAAAAAGGTTTTGGATACCCAAGGCTAGACAAGTTGTGAAAAGAATTATATATAGGTGTCTCATATGCCAGAGGTATTCAGCAAAGCCAGCAGATCAGATGACTGCACAGTTACCTAAAGATCGTGTTAGTGAGTCGCCTCCATTCCTTATAACGGGGATTGACTTTACAGGACCCGTGTTTGTAAAATCAGAAAAAGGTGTAGTGAAATCTTACATTGCACTATTTACATGCGCCGTTACACGAGCCATCCATCTTGAATTGGTGTCATCACTGTCGACTCGTATGTTCATGTTGGCATTTAGAAGATTTATCTCAAGACGAGGAAATTGCCAAATTGTGTATTCGGATAACGCTAAGACCTTTAAATCTGCTGATAAAGAATTGCAGTACTTTCTTGAAGTTATAAAAGATTCCCAAGTGAAAGAATTTATTGCTGTTAAGGGTATCGAATGGAAATTTATTGCAGAGCGATCCCCATGGTGGGGAGGATTTTATGAAAGACTGATGAAAACTATCAAAGAGCCTCTCCGAAAAGTCCTTGGAAAGGCCTTGCTGACCTTCGAGGAACTTTCTACCTTGCTAACAGAAATAGAGAC
This sequence comes from Dolomedes plantarius, assembly GCA_907164885.2. Lineage (NCBI taxonomy): Eukaryota > Metazoa > Arthropoda > Arachnida > Araneae > Dolomedidae > Dolomedes > Dolomedes plantarius. Next base: position 72,635,547 of record OU015493.1, on the reverse strand, counting down.
AGTTGTAAATCAGAGACCTTTAACGTACGTAGGTAATGAACTTAACGATCCTGAACCTCTAACTCCAGCCCATTTTTTACAATTTGGGCGAGAAAACTTGGAATATCCCTGTCACTTTTCTCCATTAATTAACAAGGCTTCAACTAAAGAATGCTTTGCGAAACGTAAGCAATATCAAACCACGTTACTTAAACAATTGTGGTTGAGATGGAAGGAAAATTATTTGTTAAGTTTAAGAAACGCTTACAACTTTAAAAATCCAAATATTGCAAATAACTTAAAAGTAAATGATGTTGTTCTTATTGGTGACAGTGGTAAGAAATCCAAGTTCCTTTGGGACTTGGGAGTTATATCACAGATTTTTACCGGACGTGATGGTCTGGTTAGATCTTGTCTGGTGAAGACAAAAAAAGGTCTTATTAAGAGACCAATCCAATTATTGTATCCTTTAGAGATCAAAGAGTAAATATTATTAACCTTATATAATGTAATAATGAAAGTAATTTTGATTGTTAATGTTAATATAAGTTATATTTTAATTTCCTTTGTTTACTAATTAGTTAGATGTTTAACATTTTTTCAATACTTGAATTTGTTTGATTGTAATCTTTGTCTTGATTATTTGTATTAGTGTTGTGATTTTTTTTGGAAAAAATCAGGTGGGGAGGATGTTGAATATTCCCCCCATAGTGCCGATAGGTGGCGCTCTAGAAAAGGAGAAATGTTTGATGTTTTTCTTTTTGTGTCAGAGAGAGTTTCGAACACGATTGCGTTGATACGCAAAATAATATCTGAAGGCTGCAAGGCCTGATAATTATTGAGATTATATGTAATTTATGTTATGTCACGTGTGTAATAAATGTTTATGTGAAAAAAGATCTGATTAATCTGACTTCGAACAAATGAGATGATGCAGGATATCTGAGAAGCTGACAGATAAAGAACCAGGTATGTGATTCTCTTTGAATAAGATTTATTTTGAAAGAAAAGAGCACAGAGCCTATACAAATTCGATACCTCCTCAGGAACGAGTGTATTGATTTGTGTCACAATCTGTCTTACGTGAGATTAATTAATTCAACTTAATATTTATTTTAAGTTGGCCCACATAGCATTTTTTTTTGTTTATAAAAATTAATATCTTGAGGAAACTCTGGCCGATCCCAAGGTATCCTAAATTACTGCGACACACCGGTTCGGGATCACCACTATAAAAATTATATTTGACTATCTACAAATTTCCAATAAAGAAGGAAGTAATTTTATCTAAGAAATCATTTAGTACTTTATTTGTTTTTACACAGCCTGCATATAAATGGCTCAAAGGCTGTAGCGCAATGTGGCCAACAGATAGCGCTTTCGCTGCACTTCGACTGATTCACTGCTGCTCAGTGGAAAGCTGTATGAAAATGCAATTTCGATTTCGACACGTGGCTGTTTGTGTATCAAAGTGTATACATTTGTGAGATTCTTGCTGAACCATGTATGTTCCATTTCTTTGACGGCACAAGGTCTCACAATACCGGGAATTCTGCAACTAATAAATATGTAAATAGCAAAGAGGACTCGTCTCTTTTTTCGTAAGTGTTTTGCTGATTTATTCCTCTTTAAAGGCAATTTAATATAGCGTGATCCTTACTTTGTCATAAAAATAAATAAAAATAAATTGAACGAGCCTCGCGAGTAAATATTCTGAAGTTTATACATGTAACCACATAAAATTAAAAAACCGTGTAAAATATTTTTTCTTCAAAGGGAAAAGTATTTGTTCTGTAAAAAATACTTTGGTATGCTATTTTTATTTCAAATGGTATTGTATTGAAATAACACAAGCTAGTACAGAACTTTTAAACATAAAATATAAAAAATTCTAATTTTCAATGATTAATGTACAAGGTGTGACATTAATTACATAAAAAAATGCATTTATACGTAGGAGTAGGTACGCATGCCTTCATTGTTACTGAACTTACACCATCACATGTATATTCAAAAATCCATAACATGCCGATTAACTTATTTTATATCTCAAATTTATCCTATTATTTATTTTTTAAAAGAAAACCTGTCTCCCTTTAGTCTAATGATTTTGGAAATATATTTGTTACCGAAAATATGTTATCAAACGTATGGATGCAAAGAGGAGTTTGGTAATATATTTCTGTGAACATATTCCATTACATTGTCAATGATACTAAAAGACAATGCAAACGGTTCGACAAAAAGTAAGCTGAATGATGTAAGGGGTAAAAAAAATATAGACTGTTAAAAGTTGTCACCTACATTCTAGTCTATTTCACTGAATGGTGCCCGACATAGCTACTAAAGCTTTCCAGATGGAACCCCGTATCAGTTCTCCCCTATGATATTAGCATTCTTAGTAACTACGAAAGGACAACCAGTTATCAGTTCACCCTGTAATATTATCATTCCAAAATAACTAGGAACGGACAACTAGTCATTAGTTTTCCCCTATCATACTATCATTCCAAGTAACGGACGGACCAAGGAACGGACAACTAGATATCAGTTTTCACCTATCATACTATCATTCCAAGTAAATGGGAACGGACACCTAGATATCAGTTCTCACCTATGATACTATTGTTTCAAGTAACTAGGAACGGATATCTAGATATCAGTTCTCACCCATGATGCTATCATTTTAAGTAACTAGGAATGATACCTAGATGTCAGTTCTCATCTATGATACTATCATTTCAAGTAACCAGGAATAGATAACTATATATCAATTCTCACCTATGATACTATCATTCCAAGTAACTAGGCACAGATAACTATATATCAGTTCTCCTTAAAATTATATAATTCCAAAATAACTAGGAACGGACAAATAGTTATCAGTTTTCACCTGCCATATTATTATTTCAAGTAACTAGGAACAGACAACTAGATATCAGTTCTCACCTATGATACTATCATTTCAAGTAAATAAGAACGGATACTTAGTTGCCAGTTCTCACCTATGCTACTATAATTTTAAATAAATTGGAACAATAACTAGATATCAGTTCTCATAAATGATGCTATCATTTAAAGTAACTACGAATGGAGAACTAGATATCAGTTCTCATATATGATGCTATCATTTCAAGTAACTACGAATGGAGAACTAGATATCAGTTCACCCCTACGACACTATCTTTCCAAGTACCTAGGAACGGATAACTTAGATATCAGTTCTCACCTATGCTACTGTCATTTCAAGTAACTAAGAACGGATGCCCAGTTTCCAGTTCTAACCTATGCTACTATCATTCGAAGTATGTTTGCTGACAGCACACAAATGAAGTTATTCATATTTTAAAAATAATATAATTGTTTATAGCTTCTGCGATCTATTTATGAATTATCCTTTACTTAAATTGCATCCCATTTCTAAAGTTTTACAAAAACAGTTACACTACAGCGTTTATATATGTAAGTCAAAAGCTGAATAAAAGTTATTTGGCCAATATCGTTGACCCTCTACGGGAACCTTCTGCATGATAAAGATATTTACAAGCATAACAATTACTTAATAATATAAACATAATATACATACACTGCTGACCACTGTAAATGCGACACCCTGAAGGAAACATGCAAATAACACGAAATTTACAACATGCATTAGCGGAGGTGAGATATGCAAGTGAGTAGAATTTCAGCGCAGACGCGCATCACGCGCGCCTGTGGCGCCACTTCAAAGGGCTATTTAAGGCTTGGAGATTTCGATGATTTCAAGTTCGGCAATTGTGTTTTTCTTGTGGTTTTTTTCAAAAAAACGATCAATTATGTCTCGTCGAAAACAGCGATCATCTTTTGATCAAGTATCCGAGTTCGAAAGAGGAAGCCAATCTTGGTAGTGGCCTACCAAGATTGTGGATTATCTTTCAGGGAAATCGGTAGTCGTGTTGGACGAAACCAAACAACTGTAATGCGGATATGTGATCGTTGGATGCAGGAGGGTACGACAGACCGGCGTGTTCGATCGCATCCACCTCAGCGCACCACTTCACGTGATGACAGGCAAATTGTGCGCATGGCAGTGACGGATCGCTCAGTCACATCACGAACCATAGCACAGCACATGCAGTCTGTAACACATCATCCAGTGTCTGCGCGTACCATTCGACGCCGTTTACAGCAGAGTGGTCTGTCCGCAAGGCGTCCATTGCTTTGTCTACCCTTGACGCAGAACCACAGACGTCTCCGCCGCCAATGGTGCGATGACAGATGGATGTGGACGGCAGAATGGAATGAAATTGTCTTTACTGACGAGTCACGCTTCTGTCTGCAACACCACAATGGTCGCATTCGAGTCTGGAGACACCGTGAAGAGAGGATGCTGAACAGCTGCGTTATGCACCGCCACACTGGTCCTGCACCGAGTATTATGGTATGGGGCTGTATTGGATATCACTCTCGCACACCTCTAGTACGCATTGCCGGTAATTTAAACAGCCAGCGCTACATCTCCGAGGTGTTGGAGCCAGTTGTCCTTCCTTACCTTCAGGGCTTGCCCACAGCCATATTTCAACAGGATAATGCGCGACCACACGTGGCACGCATTGTCCGACGGTCCTTCGTCAATCGCCAGATTGAATTGCTTCCCTGGCCGCCTCGCTCTCCGGATCTTTCGCCGATAGAAAACATGTGGTCCATGGTTTCTCTACGATTGACCCAGATTCCATCCCCAGCTGCCACAGCAGATCAACTTCGGCAACGTGTGGAAGCTGCTTGGTCTGCTGTACCCCAAGACCTCATCCAAAGACTCTTTGACTCAATGCCGAGGCGTGTGGCAGCGGTGATCTCCAAAAATGGCGGCTACTCTGGCTACTGATTTTGGCAGAAACCACACTTCACAGAAGTCTATAAATTGAATCATTTGATACTTGGCCAACATGTTATCTACAAAATAAATTTTGTTGTGATTTCTCTTGTCTTTCTCGGTGTTGCAATTTGGGTGGCCAGCAGTGTATTTATATCATCATAATAAAGGTAATAAATAACAAAAGAAATTACTTCTGCTCTTTCGGAATTCCTTTGTAATTAAGATACAGCAGGAAGCATTCCCCATATCTTTGTCAATGACTACAAAGCTCTATTCTGAATACTTTGTGTTAATACATAGCATTCCCGCTTGTGATAATTTCCGTTATTCGGAAGAGGGCTAATTTTATTTCCATATCATAAAAAACTTACTTTTCCGTTTAAACGATTATATTTTATTTTCTAATATATGTACTTCTGTATCAAAATAATATTAGTACCATTCTAGGTCTATTCAATTCGTTATACAGGGTGCAACAGAATGGATTCCCGCATTTCAAAGGTAAAAAAAAAAACGAACGAAACAATTTACAGAAAATAGTTTTATAATTTTGTACAACACTAACAATCTAAATTTGTTTTCACTAGGTTTTGAAAATAACATCCCCCAGGTGGCAACCGTTACTCGTGATGAACTACCGAAGTCGTTTTCCAAAGTTTTTTATTACTCCCCTGGTCACCTCTGTCGGAATGGTGCAACTTCCTCACGTATATCAACCTGTCGGACTCGTTGAACATTTTCAGGTGTTCTAATGTCCCGAGGACATCACCCAGGTAGCTACCGTTATTTGCGATGAACTTCCGAAGTCGTTTTCAAAAGTTTTCTATTACTCTGCTGGTCATCTCTGTGGGAATAGGGAACCTTATTCACATATAGCAACCTGTCGGACTCGTTGAACATTTTCAGGTGTTCTTATGTTCCGATGACGACCTCTTGGTTTCCTTGGTAATGCAGACCCCATAGCTCTCACGTATGAAACCCATCGCAGGGTTATTTTCAGTAAGTCATCAGTTGCATAGAGCCCAAAGCGTGTCTTATATGTCCTCTGTACCGCGGTTACAGAATCGTTGTTTTTAAAGAAAAGCTCGATAACGGAACCGCGAAGTTGATCGGACCAACTCTGGGTGTCTATTGAAAACTAGAAAATCGGCACGAACTGTTTCTTGCTGAAACATAAATTCCGTATAAACTATCATTATCATTTCGATCAATTTTTAGAATTTTGCGATATCACATAAAATTCCTGAATATAAAATTAAAACAGTGTCTAAATTTCTATGAGATACTTTGAAGTAAATTGGTTTAAATTATTTACATTTGTTTTGTTTTATTTAAAATAATGCCTTTATCATTTCTTTCTATAAAATAATTTAAAGTACTACACCAAAAAAGCTGTACTCGGGGACCCTGGCAGCGGTCATCGTATGATAAAGACTTCAATCACCATAGACCAAAAACAAAAAGTTAGAAATACAAGAACTGTGTGGAATTTTAATAAGGCAAATTGGAAGTCCTTTACCGATGATCTTGACATACAGGTAGCAAGTATAAACAACTACAATTTGGCACATCAAGCCCTAGCAATGTTCACAACGTCCCTCATTTTTTGTGCAAAAAAACATATCCCACGAGGCAAGGTGAAAAAATACCAGCCATTTTGGAACGAGGATCTGGAAATCCAAAGAGAAATAAGAGAGACAGCAAGGCAAAGAGCAGAAGAAAAGGACGGAAAGACCAGCGAAGAGCACAGACTGGACGTTCAAAACTGGCGCAAAGAGTGTGCAATCATGAAAAGAAAAGTACTGGAAGCCAAACGACAGGCCTGGAACAACTTCATTAATGATTTAGATTATATAAAAGATGGAAGAAAGGCGTACAATCTGTTAAACACACTAAACAATAAACCATCGCAAAGAAGTAACTATCCTATCAAGTTGGGTAACCGTGAAATTAGTGACAACGCACTTATGGCAAACAAATTTAACAACTTCTTTGCTGGTCGATACTCTTTAGAGAAAGACAAAGGGAAAGAGAACAAAAGGATAAAACGTACTCAGAACAAAAAATACCCTGAGACAGACGGTACAGAAAAATTATTTCAGGAAAATTACACCATGGAAGAATTAAATATGGCCATAGAAGATCTAAAAGTGAAGAAACAACCAGGCCCAGATAAAATATTCCCAGAGTTTCTGATCCACATGGGTCAAAACTCACGAATGGTTCTTCTGAACATTTACAACAGGTTTTGGAACGAGAGATGTACTTTACCAACTGACTGGCTAAAGGCCAAAGTCATCCCTATCTTAAAGCCAGGCAAACCACGTGATAATATAGGATCTTATAGACCAATAGCACTAACTTCCTGCCTGGCAAAGACCTTTGAAAAAATGATTACAGCAAGGTTAAATTACTATCTGGAGTCGAGGTCATGCCTTGCTGAAGAACAAGCCGGCTTCAGAAATAATATGTCAACGATAAACTCTATAATGAAACTGGTACATAAAGTGAAAACGGGTTTTAATTCAAATAACAGTTCCCTGGCAGTATATGTTGACTTTCAGGGGGCATATGACACCATATGGAGAAGGAAGCTGATTGACAAACTCCGGGATCATGGTATTGGAGGCAACATGATCAACTGGTACAAAAGATTCATAGCCCAAAGATGGATCCAAACTTGCTGGAATGAGGAAGCCTCGAAATACAAACAAAGCAAATTAGGACTGCCCCAAGGGGCAGTTAGCAGTTGCTCTCTGTTTAATATTTATATAAATGACTTGGTGACTAAACTAAAGAAAATCAAAGATATTGAAGTAAGCATGTTTGCAGATGACGTAGTCATCTGGACAGAGGCTAAAAACACAAGAAAATATCAAGATCAAAAGGGAATTCTTGAAAAAACAATGAACGAAGCCCTGAAGACACTGAATACATGGTCATTGGACAACAACATGATTATTAATAAGTCCAAAACAGCTTATCAATTTTTCTCTTTGAGACACGTAAATGCAGAATTTAACTTGCACATAGAAAATGTCACTCTCAGCAAAAGTAATAGCACCACATATTTAGGAGTGATCTTGGACAACAAACTGAATTTTAATGACCACATCAAATACGTGACAGAAAAAGTAGAGAATAAAATTCCAATTATGAAAAGACTCGCAGGAGCTAAATGGGGTTGTAACCAACAGACCCTAAACAAAACTTACAACACCTATATAAAACCATTAATTAAATATGGATGTGAAGTACTGCTCTCTATTCCAAAAACTAAGATGGATATCCTGGAGAGAGCACAAAATAAAGCTCTCCGAATCATTACAGGAGCAGTCAAAACAACTCCGATCTTGGCCATGCAGAAATATACCAACAATCTCCCTATCGCGACAGAAATCAAGAGACAATCTTTGGGAACATTCATTAGATTAAGAGCTTCACAGAAGGCGAATTGGATTAATGATGGAGGTACGGGCATATTAAAAACACAGGTGTCCCCAATTGAGAGTTGTCTAAAATTATTGGATGAATTTGATGTTACAGAATTGACGGTTTTGAATACAAACTTGGTAAACCCCCTAGACTTTATGGACATTGAAAATCACCTGGAAATAGATAACTCGGGCAAGAAAGGAATTCTAGAACCAATTTTAAGAACCACCTCATTGTGTGTATTGGATGAGAAATACCCTGAGTCTGAATGGACAAGAGTTTACACAGATGGTTCCAGGCTTCAAGATAAGACTGGTGCCGGGGTATATAGCAAACTATTTTCTCATTCTGCTTCTGGTGGAGGGGACATGTCTAGCTATGATGCTGAAATCCAAGCAATTTCATTGGCAATGAACAGCCTCATATTGAATACCAACCAATTTACTAAAGCTGTAATTTTGGTGGACTCAATGGCTGCAATACAGGCTGTTACGACGAATCGTCGCACTGAATTGCCTGGTATCTCCCAAATAAAACAAAATATTAAACTCCTTGAAAGCAATAATAAAGTGATAGTGTTTCAATGGATCCCATCGCACGTTGGCATTGAAGGTAACGAAAGAGCCGACTCGTTAGCAAAGAAGGGAACCCTAGAACAACAATTAAGTCATCCAATCTCTACAGGCTCAATAAAGAAAAACATCTACAACAAAATCTCTTCAAAACTTAAGACAGAGCAGAACTTGCTATCTAAAGGGAAACGTTGGGAAGAGATCCAGGACAGCTGGAAAGACTATAGTCATAAATCCCGTACAGAAGCAGTGGCACATTTCAGACTCAAAACAGGCCACGACTGTCTAGCAGAACATTTAAACCGAATTGGCATCCTAACCAAAAGTGAATGCCAGATCTGCAGGGCTGAGAATATGAATGCAGATCATTTACTTACATGCCCAGGACTTGATCCGGAAGCCCAAAAAAGTGAGAACTTAACCAAATTATACTGGGACGCTAGAGATATGATGAACTTTCTATGAATTTTTAACACCTTTTATCTGACTTTGTTTACTGTTGTGCTTTAGGCATCTGTTCAATGCTTAGTTCTTTGCTGTTTGTGTTGCCTGTAAATATGGATTAATTTTCCAAATAAAGCCATAGGTTAAAAAAAAAAAAAAAAAAAAAAAAAAAAAAAAATAATTTAAAGTGTTAAACATTTAAAGATACAAGAAATCGTTTTCTTCTTTACCCTTTTTAACTAAATATATATGACATTAGAGTTTTAATAATGCTAAAGATTTTTAAGAACAAAATATTTAATTTTATCAAGAAAAAAATACTCTGCAATCAGGATTCCTTAAAACCCTATAATTAGGAAGCATTACTCTAAATAAAAAGCATTCAAGTGTATAAACTGGCTATTTATATAATTATAAATAAACAATTAAAGATTAGTATACCCAGATTTTTCACATCAAGAAGGAGCTCTACGGATTGAAAAACCCTGCATTTGAGAACTTCTATTTTTGCCCACTATCTTCCCATTTTAACCCACCTAACATCAATTGAAACAAAATGAGATTGGTAAATATTTCATTTTATTTATTTACTTTCTACTACTCCGGGTACACACTTGTCACTTATTTACTTAACAAACCCCAAGAAATCAGTCCTAAGGATTGAATGCCTTTAAAAAGAGTGACTGCTAGAATCGGGAATATAAAATTAATCATAAACTGGCCGTAACGACAAGATTGATGTCGCTTATGGTACATTTCATTTATTTATTTATTCGATTATTCTGAATTTTCAAACCCTTATTCTACAACATATGGAATTCTCAATCTTTTGAACTCTTAACTAGCGGTTGGTATAAAATAAGCAGTTAAAGTCTGTTAAAGACAAAATGCCAGATCCGGGTACCTAATTAGGGTCTTCTAGTGTGGTGGCGTGCACATTCATTCATGCCCCAATGTCTGTAAGATGTTTTTTTTGAAAATAATAAATGTTCCTTCGATCAAATGACTATTTGACGTAACTTCCCCTCTGAAAGTTCCGTTTCAGAGGGGTGTCATGTATAAACAATTTGTTTATACATGATTTATAATTTATGTATTTTTAAGTGTTCTGTTTCATTGATTAAAAAATAATAATTACTGAGTATATAAGGGAATGCTGACAGTCAGGTATTCATTAACGGTACATAACTACTTATATACTGATGTGTATGCCACTAAAAATATGTTTAATGTAAAGTTCTATATGTCTTTTAAATATTGTTTATAATTTATACATTACTGAATGTTCCGTTTCCTTAAGCGAAATAAATAATAATCACTGAGTACAAAAAGGAAATGCTGCCTGTCAAGTATTTATTAACGTTACAAAACCACTAAAATATCACTCTTTGTATGCCACTAATAAAATGGTTAATGTAATGCTCAATATTTCGTTTATGTATGGTTTATAATTTATACATTACTGACTGTTCCGGTTCCTTAAGCGAAATAAATGATAATCACTGAGTACGAAAAGGGAATGCTGCCTGTCAGGTATTCATTAACAACACAAAACCACTAAAATACCACCCTGAGTATGCCACTGAAAAACGTGTTTGATACAACGTTCAATATTTCGTTTATGCAGGGTTTATAATTTATACATCACTGTGTGTTCTAATACCTTAAGTGAAAAAAATAATGATTATTAATATGTTTAGGCAAATTAATATAAAAGGAAATGCTGATTGTCAGGTATTCATTAATGATATAAAAAAGATATTATCTGTCATGAATACTACAGAAATAGTATAAATACGAATAATAAATCTGTGATGCAATGATAGGAACATTTTGTAGTTCTGAATGGCCCTATTAAACATTGAACTTTTCATTAATTGCAAGCATAATTTTGCACGCTAGTTTTCTGTTCCAAATGCTTTTTTTTCTATTCTCTTAATAGGATTTATGTTGCAGTTAAAACGTAAATAGGTTTTTCTTTTTGTGATCTCATACATAAATTACCTTTAACGAAATGTTCAATGAAAGGGAGTTCATGAAACAGATACAAAGACGCATATTATCTTTAATAAAAGTACTAAAGTAAACTCAATAAATGTAAAAAAAGGCATTTGTCAATTTTATAGCTTGATAAAATTCCAGTGATGCTGAGTCACATTCAATTTTTATGCCTTAATGTAATAGAATGGACAGTATAATTTCCGAAAAATGAAATTATAAATTATTTGTCATCTCCCCGGAAGCAACTGCGATAAAGATCAGAATTCAATTATTTCAGTGTTAAAGGATTTTTTTTTCTATATTTTGAATCTTTTTTATAAACATAAACGTTGTCAAATTTACCCAGTCAGCTAAAATTTCACGAGCTTCTTTGCTGTTTAATAGATATTTTTATGCAGAAATAAATGTAATTATAATTTTTACGCCTTTTTTGACGTCGTTGATGAAGTTCATTTCTAGGCGTGAAAATAAACTTAATTTTCTAAAAGTGTAGCTGCTATTATAAGTGTCTCAAATTAACGACAAATAAATGTCAATTTTCACTGTCATAAACTGATAAGAAACACTTTTTTCTAACATTTGTTTCCTTTTGCATGTTAAGTGCGAAAATATTTTATACAGAAAAAAAATTGTATTAAATTATTTCGAATTTGTACGTCATTTATTGCATTATGTCTTCAATATATTAATTGTTTTAAATACACTTCAATATATTAAATAGTATCCGAAGAAAAATGCAAATAATTGCATTTCACGACTTTTTTGAGCCCCGATTTTACTGAATTTGAAAAGGGAATTATTTATCTTGCATTTGAAAGTAGTATTATCAAATAAATGTTCGTAGGAACACTATAAGCATCAAAATACGTATGTAATTCTAATAAATAGAAAATATTGCCGTTAAACATAAAGAAAATGTAAATGATTCATTTGTAAAAAAAATTGATATAGTTAAACATTTGTATATTCAATCTTTTCTGATTAAACTATAGGCACAGACACAGTTACGAAACAATTTTCCTACCGAGGTGTTGCGGTTGCAGATAATTATTAAATTGAATCATGTCTTAAAGAAATTATTTGAAATGTTATTATGCTAAAAATAAAATATTCCTTTCCTTACAAAATTTAATCAAATATTGATTTTTTTTGCCTACACGTTTGAATAAATAACTGAATGATATGTTAATATATATTTTTGTAATAATATAAACTTATCTAAAATTATATTAAATAACATGCAACATCCTAAGTAACACAATATCGTTGGGAAATTGATGGGCAACGCTTTTTAACATAGTTGACCAACAATTGGATTTGGACTTTGGGAAAATGTTGAAAAAAAGGTTGGAATTCTAGCTCATCCAACGGTTGGCTGTCAGTTGTCACAAACGTTGGGGCGCAGTGGCCCAGCTGGCAATGGCAGCGGGTTACTGATCTGAAAGTCACTTGTTCGATGCTCGTCTCTGACAAATTCACTGCAGTGTATACTAATGGCAGGTGGTGCACATATAATCTGTCGTAGCTGCAATGCCCTCCAATTTCTCAAAATTAACTCTGGAGGTGCGGGGTCAAGTGTTCTGGCCTCGTCACTTTACTCGGTTCAAAATTACGGGAATGGTCAATTGGCCAAATCGGACTCCAACCCTTGTGTTTTGCCAGTCAAAAGAGGGCACCTTCATCGCCCATAGCCTTCGGTACTTGGATCTACCGAAAGCTGATATTGTCGGTAAAGTAGCATAAGCAACAACAACATAAACGTTGGGAGAGAGGTTCGACCCTCATTTGCAGTTGGGACTAATATTTTATAAATGTTGGCACAGAGCATAAACATTTTGCAGATGGTCCGTATTTATTTCTGGAAGTTCTGCCAGTTGTAACCATTCCCGAACGATATAACGGAAATTTGCTTTTTGACCAACGATGTGTGTTACATGAGATTGAATAACGATATTGTATAATGAAAAATTAGAATGAATACTAGTGTAGGGGCTGCAACGGTTTGTTTTTTGTCACATAACTTTACTGTCTACTACACATATATCTTAAATAATTTATTTACTGACACGTATCAATAAATAATTGAATTTTATATAAATAAATTTTTCTACAGTAAGAAAAATGTATTGAAAATTCTATTAATTGTCTTACAGCATTGAGTAACGTTATAGACTAATGATCAAAATTATAGGGAATACTTGTATAGACTCTATTCCTATTTGATTCTTGTGGCATGACTTCATTCTACGACACATATCTTCAGACATTAAGTATCCATGAAACTGTGCTCTGCACAGTGTATTAAATAATTTTGTTTCCTAGACGTTTTATTTTAGTTTTTGTGTCAAAGTAAGTGATCACCCATTCTAAACAAAAACCATTTTGACTGAGAGATATTTATAAAACTAATTTACAAACTTAGTAAAAAAAATTACTAAAATCCCTCAAGATAATTTTTAAAGAGAAAAAATGTGATAAATGGTGATTTTTTAAGGTAAAATAACTAATACTGTCTCAGAAGCATGTAAGAAAAGATTTTTTTTTATCAATTTTAAAGATATTCCTTAAAAATCACTGATTTTTTTCGTCATTCAATAAGGAGAATCGTGCCTGACACTAAGAACACTTACTTGTGACGCAAAGCAAAATAAAAATGACATGTTCATTTTGTATTGTATTGCTTTTTATATGTTATATTTTTATCTTAACAGAATATTTTGAAGTAAAAAATAAGTAGCTTTTGATGAATTCTGCTTACATTTTTGGTAGTTTGAAAAAAGAGCCCATTCTGTTATTTTGTTCCTTTTTTTCGATATGAAAAGTAGTTATGCTCTGGTCGATTGTAAGAAGAGAAAAAATAACTGTTCTAATAAATGATAAGAAATTCTGGTAATTTTTAAAATGCCTTTTTAATGGGGAAAATTTGGCACACTAATATTTTAATACGTGGGTGTTGTAAAGTATGTTCTTTTGATTAGCTTAATACACTACATTGACAAAAGAAATTGAACAATTATTTCGAATAGGAAGACTATATATGCTGAAAAAAAATTAATGCACTTTTGGACGACACGTGGCTCCAGTGACTGTTTCAACATTTTTTCGCAAGTTGTTAACGAGTTTCGTGCGCGTGTTCAATTGAATTATTATTTATTTCTTGATTAAATGTCAAAGAGTTCCTAGTGTAGTGAGATAGTTAATAGGAGATCAATTCAGCAATCTATCTCGTCCAGTAAGTATTTAAAAGATCTAGGTTTTTCAAACCATGCCTCGACAGAGCTTGCATAGGGCTTTGTATAGGCCTATGCTACACTAAAAGAATCTTTCCTGAAGTCCCGCTAAGTTATAGGAAGCGCACAGTCATCTAAAATATTTAGGTACCTCTAAGAGTTCAGAGTTCAAGACAATGCAATCAAAGTGATTAAACTTACCTAGAAGAAACGGGCGCAGACCTTCACAGAACCCCCTCCGAATCATACAGTTGGAACTGAATGTAGTCGGAATGAAAACGTTCTCCTGAAAAACGCCATTCCTAGGCATGTCCATCCGTTGAGATATGTTGAAGTGTGATTCAACATCCTGCATAATGTTTCCCCACTTATCTATTCTCCATGAACAGCAAGACATTGCTTTTCTGGCTTTAGACCAAGAAGTCTGTGGCCAATCTGCTACCCTTAATTATTCCGTTCCCGAATAATTCAGAGGATACTAATATCAGTTCATGTACCTTGGGACACTTGAAGTCAAGGATCATGTAGTGGAGGAGGTGTTTAGAATCCACTCTAATCATTCATAAGCTTCAATTGTAAAATTTATGTGGCCTCCGAGGTAGGAGTTCCAGTACAACTTTTGTGCTGGAGTCCATGTCAACCTTTCATCTTTAAATGATACATTCGACTGTTGCTTTTAGAATGCTCAGAAGACCAGCAATTCGAAGTAAACTATGTTTTCTTATGTACCATCGCATGGCCATAAATCTTTGGCAGACCCTGCATTCGTCATTGCACCCCATAACAAATATCACAAAAAATACTAGTTGGTAACGCTTATATAAACACGCACTTCTGATCTTCATTTGCACACGCGAGTTGCCTCTGTATACTTGTGTACTCGAGGTAACCGATTAATTTTGGCAATATAGTGCATTTCCCAGAATCTGGGGAATAACTGAAACTTGTTCCCAGTTCTACTCTTAAGCGTGAATTGAATATGCACGTTTTCTATTTTTGTATATACTGTATAACAAGACATTGGTCGAATTAGTTAATACGCAATGGTAGAAATATTTCATGTCAGTTTTGCTGTTAATCAGAATTATGTCACATAACATGTAGTTACATTTTCATATTTAATAAAATATCAGATGGCTGTACTTACTATTGACATTTGCGATACTGATGTTGCCCCGGAGTAAAATAAACTGAAGACATACCTTAATATTAAAGAAATATTAAAAAAGAAACGATGATGCAAATATTCGTGAAATAATTGATTCTGTCTCTGAAAAAAGGTTATAATATAACATGGGGAATATAATTTACTTTCCTCTCTTTAATACTCAGTTAGGGGTTATATTAAAAGGTAAAAGTATTTAGAGTGCATACATAAATAATATTTTTATTTGTTATGATTAAATTAATGAAACTTTCATTTGAATTCGTATACGAAACTTTCCTTCACAGATTTTATGTGAACTTAAAACCTGACCACTTTCAATCCAAATTAAGAAAACTTTATGGTACTTTTAATAATATCGTAATTTGAGGATAAATCGTTGCACAAGGGCATAATGTTCACGGTTCTAGGTTATTATAAACGCATTACATTCTCTCAACAAATAGACTATAACCGGAGAGATACCAAATATTTTTTTCAATTTCAAAGGTATGCCTTACTTAAAATGTTTATTTTGTTTTATTTTTTTAAACTTTCCTCTTTCGATGGATCACAAAGGGACTTTGAATTATGAATATGCATATTGAATACTAAGTAATTCAATATACCAAAAATGTTTTGACTTGCTTTTCTTTCAGTTACATCATTATCGACAAATTCTTAAAATCTTGATATAATTGCCACAACATGTAGAATTTCACGAGGATTAAATAAAAAGTTTTAAGTTTTCAGTTATTCTTAGTCTCCAATATAACAGGTATATTTAAACCACAGATATAAGAATCAGATTTTTATCCAAGCAGTTCCGTTCCTTAGTGAAACTCTTTGAAAGGCTATTACCTCATTAATTAAACATTGAATTAACTGTTATATTTCTCCCGCATGCCATTTAGCTGTTATGTCTATGTACACAAATGTCTGTGAAAATCGTCATTACTAAGTAAATATTAACATAAAGTATACACAGGAAATATTGCTCTGAATATCCGGCGCATTCACACTTTTGACCAGATTTTTAACACCATTATTTCCTACATCATCTTTTATTTAATGAACATTTATAAGTGTGCAGCTAATTTTACAATTTTAGTAGTTAATTTAAGAGCGTTTATTATCAATCTGCGCATGAAAAGCTTGACATCAAAAATGATAAAATGACAAAAATGACAAAAAGGATTTCATATTTTTCTACCGATATAAAATACATTAAAGATCAACGGAAACCTATCCTAGGATAATTATTTCGTAATTTTTTTCAAAACTTTAAGCAAAATTAATTTCTGTTTAATTAAGACAAATACTAATAGCGTTAAACTCTTATGCAAATAAAATAATGCACGTTAAACATCAACCTACTGAATTTAAAAGAAAAATGTTAACATTTTCATAAAATACCCATCACATACTTCAGGTAAAAGGTCAAAGAAAGGAGGACTTGAATTTTTTATAGATTTAACTGTACACTGAACCTTTTTTCAAAGAATTCGGATCGAATTCCTGAAAAAGCGTATGTTGAACTATATTTTGTGAGAAAAGAGTTAACTTTACCGTTATTATTTCCTAATATTATTTCTGAATTGAATACGAAGGGTTTGAGTACAAAATTATGATAAAATTTAACTTTAATGCACATTTAGATACTAATAATTCATAATATATGTAATATTCTCTATGGCTTCGATGATTTACAGCACTAAATTTAAACTATCTTACTTGTGTTACTTTAATGCTGAATATAGAATAAAATTGATTACATAAACTATACTTAATTTGCGAAACACGTTAATAGAGAAATATAAAATAACAAGTATCTTTAAACATTGATAAATTCTGATTCATTCTCTGATATTTTATTTAGTCATTTAAACGTTCAAAATTAACGTTTATTAGTCTTTTAGATTCAGGGAGATAAAAATAAAAGATAACTTGAAATTAGCTATTAAAAATATGAGATGAAATTATTTTATATCTACTATTACAGTTTTGCAGCATCATATCATATTTTATACAGATTTTATTTACTACGAGAAAATTTGATCATTTATGGGCGCATTACGCTGTATAAATTAAATTGTAATAGGGACAGATTTTGCTCTTTTACTGAACTTTTATATGTAACATATATTTATATCACTTCATCCATTTCGGCACATTGGCATGTTTTATCAAATTTAATAACTTTTCTTTTGTTTGTGTTGTTTTTAACTGCTGATGTGTTTTTCCCAATTGGGTACCGTGGATTTTTTTATCATCCTTTATATTTAAATGTTTTCCCCTTTTATGTATGACTTTTATCACTTTTTGTATATCACCCTTTTTGTGATATATATCTCACCGTTTTTGTCATATTTTATAATATGACTATTTTTACCCTGTTTTTTCCTATATTGTTTTTTTATATGTTAGGTTTTTATATATGCATTGTGGTTCTGCTTTTAACATGTGTTTGGCGCAGCTTGCCTAACAAGGATCTTGCACCATTAAATCTCAAATAACCAACCAACCAACCAATCAACCAACCATCCATTTCGAAACTGTTCTGCAAACAAATTATTCATGGTTCTTTTTTTACGAAAGAGATTAATCTGTAATCGACATTATTAAAAAGCAAACATAGATGCAGAGTACATACACCGCGCTCTGCAAGCAATATGTATACAAATTTAAAAAATATGTCTAAATATTTAGTTTTATTTACAATCAATACTACTTTTTAGTTTGTTTTTAGATACATTGTTAATTGTCATGGAAGTTAAATGTTTAAACGAATATAAGGTTAATACATAAAGAAATAAGCGAGCTTTTCCCAAATCAGGTATATTATACGATATGCAATATTTTAAAATTAGTAACTTTCAATTTCTCTAAATTCTATGCATCAGTTTTTGATCTTATCATATTCGATTCATACAAATGTATAAACATGCAAATGTATCTATCCATAAAATTTGAGGAAAAAGAATAAGGAATTTTGCCAAGGACCATTTTTTTCTGTGTCCTGGGCAATATAGCTAGACATCGAGAGTAATATGCAGAGACGTGCTAGTTTAAAGCTGAAACAGTGAAATCTGAGAGAGAATAAGATCGATAAGCCTAAGCAAAACAGACATGCGTACATAAATATTTAATTAAAATACAAAGCCTTCTGCCATCGTGTCGATGCAACAAATGCAAGTCGGAAATTGCCTTTTCTTGATTACGCGCGTTATGTGTATTTTACACATCTTATGTTTGCCTAGTATGAGATATTTATATACTAAGGAACAGCAGGAATTTTCCACACACAGGTTTTGTATCTGTTTTTACTGAAAAAAAAGAATATTTGAAGAAATGTATTTAAAATTTTTTAAAAAGTTTATATCGATTTCGGCACATGTGACAACGAATAGATTTGAATTGTCCAACTACTTGAAATTACAAATTTACTTTGTATAAGAGGAAAAAAAGTGAACTGAAATGGAATTTATCAGCTACACTTTAATAAAATCTTCATATGTAAAGAAAAAGTGATAAAAATTTATTTTAACGGTCTGCAAAGCAAAAACTAATATTGCTTGGTTAAAATTTCCTCGAATTTTTCCTTTAATCTTGCAAAAATTTTGTTCAGTTTTAAATGTCAGTTTAGATATTATATGACCCTATCTGAATTCGAACTGAGATTGACCGCAGTAAACATTAAAATGCATTAAATATAATTAGATTAATTTCTAAAATTTTACTTTATATTTTTCTTTTATACAGATGTTTAATATTAAAACTTAATTATATGTAATAAATGCATTCCGAATATACTAAGAAATCCATGCATGTGTTATTTAGAAGACCCAATTAGATCTATTTTTGACAAAAAAATATTAAAATGACCAAAAATGGAAGCATTCAATCCTTTGAAAATAAACCACTAGAAAATATAAAGATTTCTAGTTATCTTCTTTAGAATTCTTTACGTCATCAAAACATGTTTCGTTTCTAATTTCGCAATGATACATATATCACAATACAATATGATAAAAAAAATTATTTTAATCATTAAATTAAATTCAAAATTAGAAGTACATTACAATTAACAATGGGCAATTAACGTCATGCAAACATATGGTCATTAATGGATAAATGAGATCTTACCTTAGTAATAGGGTTGTTAAGTGCGTGTAAATACGTATTTCCTTTGCATAATTTTTAAAAATAAGTTTTGATTATATTCCTTTTTAAATGTGTGTCTTTTAAAGTGGTTTTAAAAATGTGTTAAGAGTTAATGTGTTTTTAAAACTTGTCCACAGATAACTAAAACGTTCACACAGATTCCCTAATTATTACATTTTTATATAAAGCCTCCTATTTCAAATGTATAGAAAACTAAAGAGATTTAAATTTAAATGACACACTGATATTTAACAGATATAGGTTATAAAATATATTTTTATTATGTTTTACAGTGACAGTAAAAATATCCGGTTTTTAGTAATTTAATATTAATTTTTCTCCTTTAATTTTTTTTATATTTTCAAATTCTTATTAAATGACAACTTTATATGAAGAAAAAATTTAGTTACTAAACAATATTTCTTTACCACTGAACTATCAAAGACATTTAAAGTAGAACTTAAATATATCTTTTATATATTTCATGGAGTTTTATCTGTTGTAGATCTTAAAAAAATTATATACGACAAGATTTAGTCAAAAACAACTGAATTAGGGATCCATTGATACTCAAAATACTTAAAATTAATTTATACCAACCAAAATGAATCATGAAAAGAATCCTGGATTTATTTATTACGTCATAGTTTAAAGAACTTTTAGAAATTAAACCTATTGTTAGTATTTTAATATTTCCTAACAATAAAAATATATATTTAAAGAATATATTTGGAAATGCTGTGAAAACTTCTCTTATATACTCATAATATTTTAATCGATGAAAACTGCTGTTATTCTCTTTAAGATTTGAATAGAAATATTCATATTTAAAGAGAGTGCTAGCTTTAATTAACTGAAAATATTAACCTTACTCTAGCATGTCTTCTGATACAGAGATTATACTGTCTTCCTAAAGATTTGTTTTGAGGATAAATTTAGCTGTAAGATTTAATCAAATTATAAACTTATCTCTGTGGTCGGCAGAACCTTTAGAATTAATCAAATAATAATTTGAATTTACACGTAGGAATTTGTATTATAAATCGTTTATTAAAAGGACCTGAGCTCAAGACTAATATCGTCTGCAATCACTTTAGAAAGCTGTTGCCTTAATGTTAAACAGAATGAAGATCAGGCGTGTAAAATCATCATGCAGCCATGGTCAGCTATTATTACGACTACACAAGATCCCGAACTTTATAATATCTATATTCCCAGAGAAAACTATCCCTCACATCACAATGACACCTTAATCATGTGATCGCTGTTTAGCACTAAGTACATTTGCGAACAACTATTTTCAAAGAGTTTTGTGCACAAAGATTAAAATTTAGTGGAAAATTTCCCACGAATATGTTAAAAACTCACAAAGAGATTCCACCACTTCCATCGACCTAGACAATGATGCATTAGTTTCACTAAAACAAGGTCAAATATCTCAATAGTTCTATGTTTATGCTACCTTCGAATTTTAATGTTATGTTAGAAAATATATAAATTTATCTATATTATATATTATATATGTGGCCCAGGTAAGTGAAATTGTTGGATACAAATGATCTATGTCAAAAACATTTACGTTGCTTAAACTGCTTTAAGGCGACAATGGACCTCCAGATTTACAAAAATATGTCCCCAAAACGATTTTTTTTCTTTTAGAAAATGATTCTGCAGCTTTAAATTTAAAAAAAAATGTATGCTGATCCGATCATTAATAACCGAGTATAAGTATTTTTTCAAACGTAAACAATGGAAATGTTACGTTAAATTAAAGCTTTAAATGCTATTTTTGTCAAAACAGGTTTTCATGTCGTTTCGGTAAGTTCAAAATGTTTCATGCGTCATAATTTTTGTTGAATTTTTATAAAATTTCATAAAATGATTATTTATATATGTTAGAATAAAACTTAGTTATAAATTAATTGTACTATTATAAAACACATTAAAATTTTTACAATAAAAAAAATTTTTCGATAAAATTTTGCATAAAATGACCTATCTTTATCGATTTCTTTTCTAGTTTTTATAAATGTGACTGTAAATCAAATATTGCTAGTAACTTTTATTATAACTATATAAGGCTAGCTAAAGAAAGAAAATTAGATATCTTAGACAAAAATTGATGCACATGGAGCATTTTTAATTAGAGTAATAAACAAATTGATTTTAATTAATATATTAATTAATTACAATTTGATTTTTTCTTTTAAATTTAGATTTTTCATCTCTAAACAACACTGTATAAGTATACAAAATTTCATAGCAATTGGTTGATAAATTTAAAATAAATTTCATGGTCCATTGTCGCCTTAACACTAGAAGGACGGGAATTTTTTTCTTACTAAAAAGATTGAATGCCGTCATGTTGACAGTTTAAAATAAAATCAAGAATTTAAAATATTTAATGTTTCCGTAAAGGGTTAAATACTTTAAATTCTGAACTATTTCCTACGAATACATAAAAATTTGTAAATATATAAATAGATATATTTTTATGCAGGCATGCCGAGCTGACAACCTGGTATGGTTTATCAGTAAAAATATATGCATGGTTTGTCCAGTTCTTATTTTTCAACACTAATATTTCAGAAGAGCCAATATTTGTATTATTTTCAAAAGTGGGAAGAGACGAAATGTAATTAACATTTTGTCCAGTATTATTTTAAAGATTTCTGCATGTTTTCTATATTGCCGTCAAATTGACGGCTTTTAGTCTTAGAATGTATACAACACATTTTCTTCCCCTCTTTACTGTCTAATATAATTTTGTAAATGTGTGTGCATAAAATTAGATTGTTTCGCGTAAAATTACAAAAAGTCATAAAATTCCAGAAGCCTGAGAACATAAATACAGACATAGAGCTCAATAGATTGTCCGAAACCGTCAAAATGACGCCAGCCGTCTTTCTAGTGTTAAAATATTTTTTAAAAAATACTTTAATTTTTCAAAGTGCATAACTGAAGTTAATCACATTTATGTTACACCGCTAAAAATATATTCATGTTTTAACGTACCACAATGTTAATAATCTAAGCATAATTAGTATTGTTAATAAAACCCCCTTTATTGCAACCAATTTAATTTTCAAGATAACAATGATAAAATATATGAAGAATATATACAAAAAATGTATAAAACAATGGACCCTTGTATCATATCTCCGTCACTGTTATAAAAGATTTTATTCAACAATATATAATGGCTTTTAAACAAATGTTATTGTTATCGTTATATTGTTACTATGGAAATTATGAATAATACATGCTACCCTTTTAAGCATGATTAATATTTTTCGATAAAAAGCACATAAATGGGATTGGATGATTTTTGTTAAAGCTAATTTTTTTTTCCAGTACGGATAGTCAAAGTAAGATCTATTCTTTCAGTTCGAAGAAAGATCAAAGAACCTTTGCCTTTCTGTATCAGTGAATTCAAGCAAAAATCACATTCTTCTAAAAAATGATCATGACTTATTGATATTATCAGAGTGCATTTAGGATATTACACACATAGATTTCGTTCACTTTGATGTTCAAGCCAAAGTAACTATTAATATTATTTCTTTGTCCGCGTTTAATCCTATTTTTTTCTTTTAAAGGAGTATATGTAATTTAGACGGAAGTACTATATCATGAGACGCTAAGCCAATTTCCTACATTGGATTTACGGAAGAAAAAATTTTGGGGACGACACCGAGTTCTTTTTAGAAATTGGGTAATATCTTAATATATTTAATCGAAAGAATTATTTATGTCACATACCTGCAGTAATTTTAGTATACATTATATAGATGCTTAATAATTAATGTTCGGATAAATTATAAAATCTTAAGTTCTTTTAAAATTGGGGTGTTTTAACGGTCAAATAGTGCAATATGGTGGTACTGTTCCATCTTTTAAAATATATGCATTCAAAATTTCTAGATATATATGCGACAAGGTTCATTGTCGAAGAAAATGTAAATGCAATTTTTTTGTAAAGAAAATGTAGTTAAAATATGCTTAAATGTTCAACCTAAATTACAATATTGATATTAACTATTCCAAATGTATAACAGTAAATGTAGTCCTATATAGATAGTTATTAACAGAGCTTTAATTTGAAAACTTCAGTATTATTCAGAGATAAAGAAAACTTTCGAAATCATCAGATTCAACTCTCTTATGACATATAAATATTTTAAGAGACAATTTAAAATTATCAGCCCAAAATTTGGGTATTGGAAACAACTTTGATTTTTATCAAGATAATTATCCTAAGCACAAGGCTCTCAACGTTCGCCTCTGGTGTCTCTATATTTGCCCACAAGTTTTGAAAACACCACCTCAATCGCCAGATTTAAACCCAATAGAACATATTTGGAGAGAACTGGAGGTTCTAGTACGAAAACACGACATTCACACGAAAACCGAAATAAAAACAATTATGTTGAAAGACTGGATGAGGATTGATGCAGAAATTACAAAAGAACTAGTGCAATATATTCCCAGACGTTTAAATGCTGTTGTGGATGCTAAAGGATATCCTACTAAATATTAATTTAATGAAAAATTGCAATATTTACTAATATATGGAGATTTTTTACAAGTGTACGATGACTTTTGTGAGATAAAGTTGTTGTTACTTTTTGATTATTGGTTTCTTCAAAATAAAGTTTTACTATGTTTTCAAAATATTTCATGCAGTTTTGTTAAGAATAGATTATAGATCTTATTATTAAATACCCATTCTGAAATATTCATTTTAATTAATGGATAGACCCCTATTTCAGTGAAAATCGTAAGTGTACGAACACTTTTGGAAGCCACTGTATATATATATATATATATATATATATATATATATATATATATATATATATATATATATATATATAGAGAGAGAGAGAGAGAGAGAGAGAGAGATGACATGACTTTGACGCAGTTGAAGAATAATCGTAATCAATTCCATTGTGCGGGCGAAATACAGGAAAATGAAGACTCAAGGATTTCCGGTAGCCCATTTCGTTTCTATGATTTTATTAAAGACACTACTACCAGTCCAGTACGAAGTTGTAAAGCTAGCTCCCTTTCCAAAGAAGAGGTATGTCTAAACCCTATGAGATCCAAACTATGAGTGCGTACTTGTTAATTCCCACAAGTGGAGAAAGTCCGTGCAAAAAACCCCATGATAGCATGTGACGATGATGCCGGTAGTTCAAGCTCGCAGATGGCAATTAATTATCGATAACTTCCGGAGCATGTGTTGAATGAGTCAGATCATATGATCGACACTGCATGCTAATTGAAAAGTGCGTGCTGTTAATAAATCTTCGGGCAGCGTGATTCGACTGTCCTTGAACCCCTGTTCTTTCAAAACAAAGACACTTCCGGAATGCGGAGATCAGTATAGTCATGTTAGTGAACCATTCTTTTCTTCAAAACCACGGATGTCTGAAAATTGCTAGTTTTCCAATGGATTTAATTACGTTAATTGGGCTAATTAATTGGGTTTTCTTTCGATTTGACACACACATATATATATATATATATAACACTAAAGGACCATGTCGTCGATAGTCGTTAATTAACGGAAAGCAAACAAGATGCATGCACATAAGTAAGAAATGAAATAAATAGAACTAATTTTATACGATTATAATTCATTTATTAAACAAATATGATGTCAAAATCAAACTGTTGAAACAATTCTCATGATTGTTACTGAACTCTTCTAGCTAATGAAAAGCACTTTCACACCCAAGTATTTAATCCTCTCACCTACAGACCCATTATTTGATACACATCATGTAACGCTTATCACTTTTGAAACAATTAGAGTTTGTTCCAAAAATAAACTTAAGATGACTCTGAGAAGTAATCTGTTTTATTTCATAACTAGTTATAACAGGATTATTTTTTTTTAATTTTTAAAAAATACAGATCCTCATAGAAGCATAATCATCTTAATCACAAGCTGTTTGTGTTATTTTATTAAAAAAACTGTGTGGTAAAAGTTGCTATGACAGAGATCTATAAACTTTGAAAACGAGAAAATAAAAATTGAGTTTGGTTGAAATTTTATGTCCTTGTGGGGTAATATAATAATAATCACAGTAATCAATCAATCAATATACATATATATATATATATATATATATATATATATATATATATATATATAAAGGATTTCTCATACCCTAACATAATTGGTCCGATAAGTTACTCATTTTTATCAACCACTTTTAAACTCGTCGTAATTTTTATATTTACACTTAGACGAGCTCCGAGCTAAAAATGCCCCCTGAGAAAAAACACATTTTTAAACTTTAGACTTGGAAGTGACTGCCATATAAGACAATACGAAGTACGATATCTTATCAGCCTAATGACAGTTCTGATCACAGGAAGGACCTATGGAAATATGGGTTAAGATGTGTTGTATAATTGCTATTTTACTTTTACTCTCTTCAGAGAGAACTGAAAGATCACTTTTCCAAGAAACACCTCATAAAGCTCCCAGAATCAATTAATAAAATTTATTTGATAAATGAAATTCTTGCGTTTCATTGAAGTTTGACCAATTGTGCCGTCACAACTAAAATTTTACGAAAAGTTTAAAGTTCTAAATTTTGAACCTTAACATAGGTACATACATGTGTACTTGTACTGAGTGTGTACGTATACTTGTACTGAGACCATAATATAACATATCTGTAAAAAACAACTATAAATTCTGAGAAGATTTGACCGCTTTCGACTTACCAAATTCAACCAGACGTTAGTGGTGATAATTTGGCTTTTTTCTTCCTAAAAGAGACAAAAAAATATAATTAATGCATGAATAGAATAAATTTAGTGAGTAAAATGTCAAAAAAATCACTTTTAAACGTGTTCACTTTAATTATTTAAACTATCGATGATTTATTTAGACATGTTCGTTTTTTAAACACATAAAAAATGACACGGATATTTATTAAAAAATAATTTCAGCTCGAATAAAATCAACGTTAAAACATAAAGGCTAAATTTCTCATATTTAATGAGGATTTTTTTCCCCGTCAAAAGCGTTTTGAAACATTTGATACAGTCTATACATAAGATGCAGTAAACATTTATCATGGTAAGTCACATCTTAATGTTATTTTACAAACTTTACCATACCATGTATGCTAGGGGTCCCTGGTTGCCCAAATTGGTCGGCAGATCTGTCTGGCACCCAGGCCTAAAATGTTTATAAACGGAACAGGGGAAATCAACAATCGGCTGAGTTTGCAGGACTAGGCACGCAGCGCCGGTCTCCAGTTTGGTTGTGTTGTACGGATTGAACGTCCCGGTCGATGTAACCTTTGCGATACCCATGGCTACTAATGGCTGTATCAGAAACTATTCCCATATATCAAAGGGTAATACAAAATGAAGGAAACAATTTTGAAAAAAGTTTTACATTTTCGAAAAGTACTTATAAACTAGTATATTTCTACTAGGTTTTGAATCACACCACTCAGGTTGAACCCGTTATTTGCGATGTAGTGGCATAAGTCTTTCTCTAAAGTTTTCCATGACTCTATTGGTCATCTCTGGAGGAACGCAGAACCACAGACGCAGAACCACAGACACTTGACGCAGAACCGCAGACGTCTCCGCCGCCAATGGTGCGATGACAGAAGGATGTGGACGGCAGAATGGAATGAAATTGTCTTTACTGACGAGTCACGCTTCTATCTGTAACATCACGATGGTCGCATTCGAGTCTGGAGACACCGTGAAGAGAGGATGCTGAACAGCTGCGTTATGCACCGCCACACTGGTCCTGCACCGAGTATTATGGTATGGGGCGGTATTGGATATCACTCTCGCACACCTCAAGTACGCATTGACGGTACTTTAAACAGCCAGCGCTACATCTCCGAGGTGTTGGAGCCAGTTGTCCTTCCTTACCTTCAGGGCTTGCCCACAGCCATATTTCAACAGGATAATGCGCGACCACACGTGGCATGCATTGTCCGACGGTCCTTCGTCAATCGCCAGATTGAATTGCTTCTCTGGCCGCCTCGATCTCCGGATCTTTCACCGATAGAAAACATGTGGTCCATGGTTGCTCTACGATTGACCCAGATTCCATCCCCAGCTGCCACAGCAGATCAACTTTGGCAACGTGTGGAAGCTGCTTGGTCTGCTGTACCCCAAGAAATCATCCAAAGTCTCTTTGAATCAATGCCGAGGCGTGTGGCAGCGGTGATCTCTAACAATGTCGGCTACTCTGGCTACTGATTTTGGCAGGAACCACACTTCACAGAAGTCTATAAATTGAATCATTTGATACTTGATCAACATGTTATCTACAAAATAAATTTTGTTGTGATATCTCTTGTCTTTCTTGGTGTTGCAATTTGGGTGGCCAGCAGTGCATAAGACAGAGATATCGTTTTAAACGTTGATTTTGAAGAAAAGTCTGGAATTTATTTTCTTTCTGTTTCTAAAAGAATGGGAATGTTTGTTTCTAAATCTGCTTTTATTATTTTTTCTGTAAAATCACTGGAGATTGAATAAGAGGGATTTAAAGAAGTCCAACTGCTATAAATTTGAATACAACTGAAAATTTTAATAGCATTTTCTGAAGAACTTATTTTTTCTCAAATATGTTTACAACTATTGAGATAACTCTAAGTATAATCATGATATATCTATGAAATTTTTCAGGTATGTTTTTCATAACACCAAGAATTTAATGAATTACAATTAAGGCTCTAGGTATATTATTTTTCTCATTTATAGCTGCATTTAAATCTCACGCGTAATGACTGAAATTTTGCATATAATTGTGTATAATGACCTGCATTTTTTTAGATTTTAATATAACGGTTAGTTTTCAGTTCATTTCACTCAGGAGGGCCTAAAGTGTATATGTCTAAGATAATTTAATGTTTTAAGCATATTTATTTTTAAGTTTAGAGCCGTTCAATTAAAAACTCAACGACTAAAAGTATTCGACCAAAGTAAAAGTTTGCATAGTTTTGGGTTATTTTTTTCATCATTTCCCTATTTTGAAGCCATATATTTTTCGAAAATAGGACAAGAATTTTCGAATGCAAAGTTTTTGAAAAATGAGCTCCGAACGGATACCTTAATGATTAAGTGCACTTTATGGTTCATTAGAAATATTATATACAGTAGTACCTTGAGTTACGAGTTTAATTCGTTCCGGGACAGAGCTCATAACTTGAATTACTCGTATGTCGAATAAGTTTACCCCAATAAAATGAATTGGAATGCAATAGACCCGTTCCAACCCCCCCCCCCCCCCAAAAAAAAAAAACGCAATTTTTTATTACATGTTTTTACTAAGAAAAATTTTTTATTACATGTTTTTATAAGTAACATATATTGTGTAAAATCATAATACAATAGACTGTACTGCAATAAACTGGATTTATTAAGTATAATGTACAACATTTACTTTGGAGACCAGATGACTTGAAGATGGTGACGGAGGTGGAAGAGGAAGGATGAACTGAATAATTGAATCTTATTCGCTGATATTTGCCATTTTCGCCTTGCTTTTCTCGCTTTCATCTGCAAGGATTTTCGATAAAAAATTTTCCAATGAGGTATGTTTCATCCTCCCATCCCCCTTTCAGAATGTTTATGAAATTAGAGGTTGGACGCAGTTCGGTTTCGGAGGGCGACTCAAGAATGGGCAGAACTAGCTGCCCCGTGTGATAATTGTTGAGAGTTAATCTCCAAGGTTTTAGACTTAAAAGTAGTCTTACAATAATATGTATATTCTTGTGTAATAATTGTAAATAAAGGTTGCAACTATTTTATGTTTATCGTGGGCTCATTTGACGAGAACATTACATGGCGGTCGCTCCGCAAACTAGCGGTGGGGTATCCGAAGCTTGCTCGTAATTCGAATTCCAGCTCGCAACTCATGGCAAAAAATCGTCCAAGAGACTGCTCGTATCTCAAAAAACTTGTAAGTCGGGGCACTCGAAAGTCGAGGTAGCACTGTACCTGCAAAATTGTTTAATCTAAATAACTATATTAAAAAATAAATAGGAATGAAAGTTTTATGTACTGACAAATCTTCATACGAAAAACTTATTTGTTCTTAAAAATTATGGATAATGAGAGAGCAATTTAAATATTCTTAGAAATATATATCTGCTACTTTATAAATTTCTCGAATTCTCCCTTTGTATTAAGAGGCAGATTTTGAGCCTTAATCAGACATAAACATGGTTGTATCCAAGTCGCAATAATTCATTGAATTATGTGTTTGTTAAAAACATCATCTAGTTCCTAAAATAAAGTTGTTACTAATGCTTCCTTCCCGGAAGTATTCCGGACCAGGCCACAAAGTCTTGCAGGGTGAGGAGTGCTGCTCTGATTTTCTATGGTACCACAAGTGTCGGAATTCAAATTATCCAGGTTCCCCCATAATTTTGTCCGAGTACCCCCAGATGTTTCACCTGAGGGCTGGATCACTTCTCCTACCCTCTCTGACTCATAGAAGGTATTTGTCGGCCTACGGATTTAAAGTACACGTATCTGGTCTAGACACGAAGTATTTAATGGCATTCGTGAGGATTCGAACCGAGCACCCACAGCGCGCTACAAGTAGACTACATCGGGCCTCTAAAAGAAAGTAAACATACATACACATATATACATATTTAACACATAGAAAGGGATTTAATTATAAGATTGCTGAAATTTTAATAAACATTATGACCTGGAAGATCTAGTCTTGAGGGATAGTATTTCAAACAGTCCATAAATAACTTCTGCAAGAGTGACTTCAGTGGTTATTTATTTAGTTTTAAGAGTACATACCTCGATAATATTAAGGAAAGTTATGTTTTGAGTACATGCAAAGCCATTCTGAAATGAATATATTTTGGCATTTTAGATTCTGCATACAATATTATATACATGTAATTTGAAAAAATCTTTATAAATTCATAGTAAGCATATGAAGTATAACTTCTTTTTATCAAAAAGGTTTTACAAATTTAAAATAATAAAGGCGGTAGACACTTGCAAAAGTTTTACAAAAAAAATATTAATACCGATCAACTGAATTTCATTTGAGGTTAAATTATTTTTATAATTACTATCATTATTATTATTATTGTTGTCATTGTTTTAAACAGATCTGCCTATGATAACAAAATTATGTTAAAATATTATTTTATTTTACATTTGTAGGTAATTTAAAAATTTAAGAAAATATCTCAAAAATTGTCTATTACTGGTTAAAATTTCCTTCAGTTCAAAGCATACTTTTACAAAATTCCAATGTTGAAATTTACCAAAAAGTATAATACAGAATGGATCATAAAATGTCTACTCAGTTTGAACTACTGAACACACTGCATTTAAGGCAAACATCGTTAGATAGTTGCTATCTGAATTTAAAATACAAAATATGCGTTATATTAAACTGATGTCATACAAGATTTTCAATCCTAATGTCTTACGAGAAAGCACGCTTTATTTCAAAATAGAATTTAAGTTAGATTTACTGGAAAAAAAAGACTGAAATCCGATTTTCACATGAAACATCATGAAAAGAAAATATTATGAAACTTGCATACAAATAAATGTTAAAATTAAATTTTCCTGAAAGCGCCGATCTGAGATCTGTGTTTTGAAGCCCTAAAATAACGTTTTCATATATTTTGATTTCAGAGTAAATAGCTATGAATTCATCGAAAGAAAGATATTGTCGTTAATAAATTTTCGGCCATGCATTGAAATATCAAAGAAAAATAACATTTTTCTCTAAAAGGAACTATTTCGATATGGTTTTATAAGTGTAATTCAATCTATTGTGTGGAAATAATACAAAATTGAATGAATAATTTTGCTCTCGAAGTGTTGCATTTTAAAATTTATTATTTTTATACCTACTATTTCTTTCATACAAATATAAGTTTCATTATTAAGAAAAGTGCAATAACATGTTTAAAATAAAATGTTTCGCATTTTGCCGTATCATGTAAATAGGTGGGTAACTCAAAAATTATACGCACTTACACTGTAGTGTCTACCTGTTTGTCGGCTATACTGCTCTCTGCGCAACCAGGTATAAAGTACCTGCATTCGTTGTCGTCTAAGTCTCATCTTTGTGGGTCAGTTCGTTTTGGTGCCGCTACATAGTGAACATGGCCACACCACTGTTCATTTGCATAAAAGATGAACAGCACTGTGTGATCTTTTATTTATTTATTTATTATTTATTTATTTATATATTTTTATTATTAATTTTTATTTTATTGATTTTTTTCTTGGGGGGGGGGGGGGTCTGAAGCTGTACCGGAAGCCGAATCCACCGAACTCTTTCTGCACAATATAGGGACAGTGATTTAAACAGCGAAGTTAATACGAGTGGATTGAGAAGTTCTAAAATGGTCAGACATCCGTGAAGGACGGAGTAAGGTCTGGATGCCTATTCACATTGACGTTTGCGTTTGTGCTTTTCGCTGATCCGTTTCGGGATCTTCTTGAACAGACTTTATGAAAGCTATGTCTGTTATGGATTATGTCATTTGCAGAAGCATGGGTAATTTGCATAAGATTTGCCACATCAACAGTCACGCTTCATTTCATCAAAATCATCCTTCAGAGTTGTTTCATCGTGTAATCATTACTGGATATGGATCGGCGTCCTCATCTTTTCTCACCCCTTACGGTTGCTTGACCATTTTTTAACTTCTCAATCCCTTTGCATAAACTTCGCCGGGGTAAAACACTGTCCTCATATTGCGCTGAAAGCCTTCGGTAGATTATGGTTCGCGAAAGAGCATCAGAAAAAAACACCATGCAGAGCTGCTCATATTTGGTGTAAACGACGAACGACGCGGCTGTATTTACTGCGTAAGTGTAGCAAAGCGAACTGATAGACGGAGGTCAAACTTGCCATAGGCATTGACCAAAGCAGGCACTGTAGACCTGCGAGTACAGTGTGCAGTACAGCCAACCGACAGATCACTACACCGAAAGTGCGGATAATTTTTGACTTACCTACTTACATTATAAGCACAGTAATTGTTAATTAATTCAGTTAATAATCATAAATGAAACATTTTTTTTCTTTATTTCTATACTTTTAATGGTGTGACAGATATTACAAGTCACTAGATTTTTCAAAATAGTTGACTAAAATTTATAAACGTAGTCCAGGAAATATTCTTTTTCCTAATAGCTATTTTTATTCGAAAAATGTGTTTTCAAAATTGCTAATTTTTTATTATAATGAAATAAAACAAAAAGTCTGCGTTATTTATCTTGAACTTCTGGAGAGCAGTAAATTTTGTTAAAATTCCTAAATTTGTAGATAAAAGCATCTTTCCTTAAATTTCCGTTGGGAATTTTAATACTGGTATTCAAAATTTTATTATTTATAAAGATATACGCAACTAATTACATATTGTGTGGATTCAAAAAGTTATGGCTGGTTAATGAACTGAATTTTAGACCCTTATGTATAACTTCTTCTACTAACCTTGCGTATCTAGGTTCCCCCTTTGGATGACCTTCAGCCGCTACGCTCAACATTAAACCAGAAAGATGTAAGTAATGAATCAAATTTTAGAGTGTTAAGGGTACAAAAGTGCTATATACACAGAGATCTTCTAAATCAGTGATTCTCAACATTTTTATATCTATGTACCCCTTTTAAGTACCTTTAGACCTTACCCCCAACAGTAGACCTGAAACATGTAACACTAGCAAAATTCATTATATACATATTGTTTCCTAACACATATTTTTCCCATACCCCATCCCCTAAACAACACTCTCGCATCCGCAGGTGTGCGCACCCCCTTCCAGGGTGAGAACCTCTGAACTAAAGTAATTCCTAATGTTTGTGTGAATCTATGTCTTTTCCACTATCATATGACCTAGCCGCACACTTAAAATTTCTAGCTTAATCAAAAGTCAATCAAGCGTCACACGATAAACATTTCATGCCTTCCGATTTAAGTCAGTAATAGTTCTGCTATGAGGCGAAATAAATAATACAGTAGCTACCTCCCATTGCCTAGAAAGGTCATTAATACGAAACATTAGTTTCTATTAAAGCGTAGCAACATGAATGTGTAATTACGATTTCTCTGCAAATTTGCGCATGTCAACTCTCTACTATTACGACCAAGGCATTAATTATAACCCATAATATATATTTGACAATACTTCAGTCTTTGGATATCCTCGTGAACTGTTGGCCCTATGAAAGTATATAACAGGTTAGTCCAATTTTTTTTACCAGAATTATCAGATATAATTTTGAATTTTAAATATCGAATTCTAGTGCAGTCAACTTGGCGGAAATCAGGAGAAAAGAGTTAATTTAGATAAAAAACATTGATTCCATTTAGGTTAATGGTGTTGCTATTTACGGATGCATGCTAACACAAATCATGTAGTATCAAGGAATATAGCAAAAGGGGCCAGTGACCGTGATGTTGTATTATAAGTATTTTACTCTAGATAAGGCATGTATAACATACGGTCCCCTAGAACAGATTTTGTGGCCCGTAAAGCCTTTTGTGAAATCGCATACTATTGTAAATCTCAAAAATACAAAACGTTATTGTTAGATTTATAATATTACGAATACAATCTATAATATTTAATAATAATATGTATACAGTTTTTAAAATGATCAGTAGTTTATCTTTTGTTGGATAAAATATTTTCCCCTTTTCCATTTATCCTAACTCTAGATCCTTAAACTCTAGATCATTACTCTAGATCAGGCCTTGCACAACATGCGGTCCACTAGAACTCATTTTTTGGACCGTTAAGCCTTTTGTAAAAACGCATACTACTGTAAATCTAAAAAATACAGAGCGTTATTGTTAGATTTATAATAATACGAAAAGAGTCCATAATATTTAATAATAATATGTATTCAGTTTTTTAAGTAATCAGTAATTTATCTTTTGTTGGATAAAATATTTTTCGCTTTTCCATTTATCCTAACTCTAGATCCTTAAACTCTAGATCGTTAATATAGATCAGGCCTTGCACAACATGCGGTCCATTAGAAATCATTTTGTGGACCGTTAAGCCTTTTGTAAAAATGCATACTATTGTAAATCTAAAAAATACAGAGCGTTATTGTTAGATTTATAATATTACGAATGGAATCCATAATATTTAAAAATAATATGTATACAGTTTTTAAAATAATCAGTAATTTATCTTTTTTTGGATAAAATATTTTTCGCTTTTCCATCTGTCATATTTTCTTGCCGCCCGCAGCAGCTTTCCATATAGTAATATGACCATCATGACATTTCGTGTTGTATAGGCCTGATCTAGATCAGTATTTAATTCACTGCATATGTGTTTCCATGCCACAGACACCTTGTTGCTAGGAAACCAACAACCAGTGAATCTTAAGATATCGTCTGTAGCGTTTCTCCCTCTCGGTTTACTCAAACGTCTTATGTTACCCATAATTGAGACATAGAAATTGTGTATCAACGCTTGCATAACTCAAAAATAACGTTCGTTTCACTGAAAAACACAAATTTATTTAAAGTAAAACCACAACAACTGGAGGAGATTTTATTTATGCAATTTACTCTCCTTCATAATTACTTTGAATGCACTGATTTCGGATAATTAAAGTCAATTCCATTAATTTATTTTTAATGTCATTTTTCTAGCTTGTATTGAAAAAGGATGCGGCAGAAGCTTTTTACAACCTTAAACATATTCAACTCATAATTTTCGTCAAGACATCATTTCTTAATCATTAAAAGAAGCGCTCTTTATGAATGAAATGTTTTCTTTTTCGTTTCTTTTTTCCTTTAAGGAGATTATGCGACCTCCGCTTCACGCTTGTGTCGGTCTTTGATTTCCTAAGAGACTCAGCTCCGTGGAATATTTTGTATATTCGCTGCATGGTAGTTTTCTGCAGACAGAAATGTTATAAAACTAATGAAGAAACGGGAGTAAAAAAATACGGTTTACTTATTCAAACAACATAAAGAAAATTTGATGTAAGCAGGTTGTTATGTTTATTTTTCATGATTCAAATTTCTTAGATCTTCACATGATTTTTTTCCAGTAGCTGGCTTTTTATGTTTCTATTTTTTTAAAGCGGAGTACAAAGTTTTGAAGTAAATCGTTAGTCTAACAGTTGAGTTCGTGCTGAAGTTTAAAGTATGCAATAAAAATTTCGTGAATCAAGTCTTTATATAGTCAGACAATTAACATTATATATTTTTTTACGCAATTTCAAAAGACGGAAGCTCTTTAATTGTTGGTGAATGTGACAAATCCAAAAATGTTTACAAAACAAAACTTGCACAATCATTTAATATTCGCATTGACGAAACAAATCAAAACATATCAGACATTGCCAGGCTAACGAAACGCATCAGAACATAGCAGAGATTACATGCACAACTTAATTTTATT
Organism: Dolomedes plantarius; assembly: GCA_907164885.2. Lineage (NCBI taxonomy): Eukaryota > Metazoa > Arthropoda > Arachnida > Araneae > Dolomedidae > Dolomedes > Dolomedes plantarius. The sequence goes on along the minus strand of OU015493.1, from coordinate 72,599,295 downwards.
TAGATTGATACATCTGACTTTTATTTTATGGTATTGTTCATAATTGCTTAAACTAATAATGATCACTAACAAACACACCAGGAAGAATCAAACATTATAAGTTGACGAGACACATCAGGACAAATCATACATATTACACAAAATTTGATTTTTATTTTGTTTGATACTTCTGACTTTTATTTTATGGTGTTGTTAATTATTGCATAGACTCTAATAATCATCACTAATAAATACAACAGGCCTTATCAGTGATTATAAGTTGATGAAACACATCTGGACAAAACACACAGACCAGGCACAATTTAAATTTATTTGGTTTGATACTGCCAAATTTTTGCATTGTTCATAATTGCATAGTCATTAAGATTGCCCTTCGTAATATTCAAATAAGGTGTCAAGCTCTTGAAGGCGCATACATCTTGTTTGAAAACAAATATTTGGCGATTGCTTAACTTACAGGGTGTTTCAGAAAATTTGACATCATTTGATATGTAACTATCTTAGCTACTACACTGACTAATCTAATAAAACTGAAGAAGCTTATTGTTGAGTAAATAAATATTTAAAGGCCTAATTTGAATTGTGTTCAAAATCCACTTTATAAAAAAATGGAGTTAACCTCACTTTCATCTTCATACAAGTCGTTTCTATCTTATTTTTAAATTGGTACACCTCCAGCTTATTTCTACTGCTAACAGAGATCATTACAAATCAGACTTCAGCAGTCATTTCTCAGCACTCGTTACACTTTAAGACTGTATCTCAAAATAAACAAGAACGAGTTGGACCACTATTCAAATAAGGCCTTCATTTCTTAACTGAAGTATAAATGAGAAATACAAATGTATGTGGATGCAATGGATTCCACGGAACGAATGCAATGGATTTCATAAACAACTTTACAAGTGTTCAATATGCGTGCCGTCTGAAGCAAGTCAAGTCGGTATTCAATTTCCAGCCAAACGAGCTGTAGCACGACTATGGTTATAGTTACGAAAGCGGCACTGATTATCTGCTTCAATTTCTCTACATTTGAAGGAAGCGGGGATACATAAACCATATCTTTAACATATAACATACATCAAGGCGTCAGGTTTGTCATACATGGTGGCCATATAAAAAGAAAATGAAAATATTGTTATGCAAAATGTCGAATGTAAACTTTGACGCGTTTCCACACATGATATTAAGCTTTTCCTTACGGGGTGGGATAGCATGTATCCCAAGAATACGGGCACAATAATATATACATATATTGTGCCGTTTATACGATATAGTTAGTAAACAAGGAATACGTTATTTTAAAAGTTAATGCTGAGGCGAAGCATATTATAAAAAGGCATTTAATAAGATAAAAACACAACGGCGATCATAATACAAGCGAAGTGTTCTAATAATAACCAACTACTACTGTTGCCACACATCTTATAGTAATGTTACAATAAAGATAAAAAACAACTTTTTTTTAAGTAATGCAATGTGATACAAAAATGAACATAATGTAATGCAAAATGTCGAAAGTAAAATTTGACGCGTTTCCACACATGATATTAGGCTTTTCCTTACGGGGTTGGATAGCATGTATCCCAAGAATACGGGCTCAATAATATATATATAGATATATATTGTTTCGTTTTCCTGGGATCAATGGGATAGAATAAATTCTCTTCAGAAATCACACACAAAATAAAATTTATTGTTCTGTAAATTCTTCAGACGCATAGACAAATTGAAAAAGAAAACACGTAACTGTCTTCTATACAGCAGAGAACTCTAAAAACACAAGTCCGAATAACAGAGTCTTCAATACAATACACGCCTAATGCACTTTCAATACATTCAATGTTCAGGAGGAATGAACACTCAGTTCCAATGCCTATGTCAGGTATATTTATAGACTTCCAAAGCGCCTTTTATCGGTGAGCCAGCTAGATACTTCCAGAAACTTCTGGAAAGTTCCGGAAGGTTGGCGACCATTTGGTGCCATATCGCCAAATTTGGCGACCAAAATAAGTCACCAAGTCCATCGCCAATTTCGCGATAACTCTCATATTTGGCGAGATTACCATAGACTCGTAAAATTCGTAACAATATATATATATATATATATATATATATATATATATATATATATATATATATATATATATATATATATATATATATATATATATATATATATATATATATATATATATATAAATATATGCATTCGATAATTAATGAAACAATATAAATCTTAAAATGTTTTAAAAGTTATGAATTGCTCTTAACATGCTTTTTTTAATATCATCCTTTCTAACTTCAATGAGATATTTCCTTTTGGAATATTTGATGTAACATTAAGACGTCGAAATATTTCCTATACAACACTAAAAATTATAAATATTCAAAACGCATTGCTGCATCTTAAGCATTTTCCTAAAACATTTTAAAGTAAAATTGCATTTTCAGACGCTATGGTTTTTTAAAAAATTTAATTATTTATTTTCATAGTTGATATTTTTCTAAATGAGTAGCTAAATTCTATTTTTCTTACGCGTTCTTTCGGAAGAAAAAAAAATCCAGGATAATTCGTGAGACTAGAACTTAAAAAAATAGAATATGAGTGTTCCAGTTGATTCTTTATCTAAATAAGATATGACGTTTTTTTACCATCCAAAGAATTACTGAAAAATGTTCTCAACAAGAGTAAGTACTATTTAAATGGAAGGTTTAAGTGCTTTCCAATTGAGGAGCGTATATTGTAGCACTCTCGAGCTACTTAAATTAAGAACATCGGGAGTGCCTCATGCGTTGCTCTTCGTATGCTTCACAGCACTTGAATCAGTGTTTGCTGAAGGAATTCGGGTTAAAAAATACTGGAATTATTATTGTTTAGGTTGAGCCATCTGTAAGAGGCAAGTTTGCCAGTTTTCACAAAATAGGAAACGGAATTTCGTCAGCAGACTTTCGCATTTAAGTATTTATTGAACTCTACGAATTTAAGTATGTGTTGCACAGTTTTAAATGCAGAGATCAAGCATAAATTTTATTTTTGAGATATTTTATGATCGGAATGTACCAATGGTTGTCCCTTTGAAATATCCAGCAGGATGAAGAGACTAAGGATATTGATTCTTTATGAAAAATTAATAAATATCATTCTTGAAGTCATGCAATATTTCCTGACACAACTCATGATTGATAAGTGATTATTTTAAGGTAGACATGAAAGAAACTCTTTAGTCAAATCAATCAATCAATAAAGCAAGTAAAATTTACAAAAAAATAGTTATTTAACGTTATGATATCTCATTGAGTATTGTGAATTTTTAAAATTCGAAATTAAACAATCCAATTCAGACATTAGCAACATTCTAAATTTTATATGTGATTCCTACACTATCTGGACAAAAGTATCCGAACGTCCCCCTAAAGAAGTGGATCTGGCCGGTGACGTAATTTAATGCGTAACCGAAAGCTATAAAAGTGTTTCTAGTGGTTTGTCAAGTCATATTTATGCGTTTGTTAGACAATGAGTACGTCAAAAGAGCTTAGTGACTTTGATTGTGGCATTATAGTGGAATGCCACCTTTGAGGGAAACCAATTCGTGAAATTTTGGACATTCTACAGAAACCAAAATCCACTGTGAGTGATGTAATTGAGAAGTGGAAACGTCGAGGCAGTGAAACTGCAGAAAAAAACTTCGTAAAAGCAGCCGCAGAGCTCTGAAAAGGGTAGTGAGACAAAATCGCAAGTCCTCGTTGCTTGAAATCCCTCAGGAGTTCTATAGTCCAGTCAAATTAGGTTTTCATTTCGCACTAAATAAAGGGGTTGATATTTTTCCAGGAATGTGTAGGAGTTAGCCCCCTTAACAACGCCTAATAAAGTTCCCTCTATTTCGGGCGCCGCAGGGGGTGGTGGGGGGTCCCAAAGGTCAATTTTTTCAGTTTTTGGTGATTATCTCGAAAACGGTGCCTCGCACAGAAAATTGTCACATACAAAAACTAAAGCTGACAAAATTCCCTTTCAAATGATATATCCATGTTGGTATCTAAGTTTTGACCGTTTTCGAGATATGAGCCATTGAATATAAAAAAATTTTCAAAAAAAGTGGTAGTGGTTCAAGTATCTCGTCAAAATTCCTCTTCTAACTCTTTCCCCTTCAATTTCTCAGAAAACTCGTGATAAAAAAGTTGTAGAGTGAAAATTTTCCTTCAAAAATGTATAGATTTATGCTAATTTATATTCACCCGGTAAATAGTTAGAGCGTTTTGAAGTTTAGGGGTACTTTTCAACATTTTGCTAGTAAAATGCTCGTCACTCAAGTTTCATTTCCAAGGTCTGTAACTCTCTTAATCACTTTGTATGCTGTTTAATTAGATACGTATAGTATTTATAACTCGCATAAATAATAAATTATGTATACCTGTACGTATAATGTATATATCATACTATACAGAAGAACACATGCAGTACAAAGAAGGAAGTAATAAAACAAACCAAAATGTATAAAAGTTGTTCATATAATCAAACAATGGTTATCAAAAGTAGGTTCAAACAACAAGTACTTACATTAAATAGATTATATATAATTTATTTCATCAACTGCTTTCCTATATATTAAAAGCCGTCAATCTGATACTTCGGAAAAAGTTTCAAACAAGTCAAAGTCTTCACTATCATTTTAGCTTCTGTAGAATGTCCGAAATTTTAACTGATTTCCCACAAAGGTGGAATCCCACTATAATGCCACGATCAAAGTCAATAAGCTCTTTTGACTTACTCATCGTCTCACAAACGCATAAATATGACCTGACAAACCACTGCCAATAGTTTCAGGAGTTTCAGGAAGAGTAGTGGCAATTACAGTACATGGTCCGGACCCTCCACTGTAAATTAACAATACTTTTATAGCTTTCGGTTACGCATCAATTTACGTCACCTGCTAGACCATTTCTTTAGGGGGGTGTCCGGATACTTTTGGCCAGATAGTGTACAACGTATTATTGAATATTAATGAATTATATAAATTATTAAATTTACTTAATGGGGTCAGTACGAGAAAAGAAAAAGGAAAGGTACCTGTGGTGATTGAGATCATGCTCATTTGGCGGGGCCTGGAACATGAGCAGGAAAATTCGTTCTTAAGCTCCAGCAATGTCTCCTGGTGAAGATTTGGAGTCATAAAAAACTTTGGCGACGTTTGTTGTTTCATTGGCATACCGCTGGAAACATTGTACTATTGCTGTTTTGCTTTTAGCATAAATCGCTGACATAGTGTCACATCCTGAGAAACTATGGATGAAGAGAATGTACTGGCTGAATGATAAGACCTGAAGATGTTGTGAAGAGTAGAGCCTGTTTTCTGTGTTGCCCCGTCCGGCCTTCATGAAAAACACATTCGTGTCTCATGGGGTGAGTGCCACAAGTAAGACGAGCAGGTCTGTCTTCCCCTACTATCACCATAGTTGAATGATAGGTGTTTTGCCATCCACCTCTGACAATACTGCAGTCAGCATCTCCTTTGGCTATAGTAGACTGTATTGTATACCTCTTGCACCCAAGGCCTGAACTAACATAGTAATGAACTTGGTTTTGCTCTTTTCATTGGAAAGGAAGTTTTCGTGATGAACAGTAGCCACAATGTTCTTTTTGAAGTCAATATCCACTGATGTTTTACTTGATACTCTTGGATGTTGTTCGTCTCTTTCCGTGAAGTTCGTGTCTTCATAACCATCAAAAACCACAGCTGAACTGCTGCCGTAATGGTTGAATATGTGAGATACGTATTGATCGCAGATGGAAGCGAAGGTGGTGTTGGTGTTCCCCTTTACTCTATGAAGCAAGAAGCCACCATCGATTACCGTGAGACTGTTCTTCACATTGATCAGTTGATTACATTTTGGGAAAGCATCATAGAGTGCTGACTTTTTATTCCAAGGTCTGGTAGCAGTTTACGTTACTTGTTCCAATTACTCCCTTTGAAAGTGATATGAAACAATTACTTTCAGCAAAAGGCAGATGATCATCCAACCATTAAGCAAGCTTCCTTCTGTCTAGATCATCTTTGGTTATGCGTAATGCTCGAAACTCAACATGTTGTTCTCCGCTTGCAGTATGGACGTCACAAAACATCTCAAGTGAACTACATATTGCTGTAGCTGTACGTGCTCCCACAACCTTTTTCGCCAACATCGAATCGCTAAAGCCTCGCCCAATTTAATTGATTCTCCTCTTGTTAATTCTCCTGTTGTTAATTAATCCTCCCAATTGTTAATTCTCCTTCACTCTTCATGTCACACATGAGTGTCACCTCATTTGCCATGTCAGACCACACACCAGCCATTGGTGTTCCAGTTATGTTTACAGTGAAATATCCACAATCTATAAAATCCTGTTTAAGTTGAAGGTGGTGAGTTGTTAGTCTCAGCATGTCTTGTACATATAGGTGAGTACACTTTGCATAATGAAAATGCCCGCTGGCATGTAAGTAAGGTATCATCCTCTGGGCACATGTCATGTGATCTTCCCAGTTGAGCTGCGCTGCAATGAATTTTTTCATCAACACCACCATTTCAAAGTTCTGGACCCACAAAGCTGCTGTTGGCCCATTACCTTTGAGACGTGACAATTCGTTGCTCAATATCCACTGAATGCTGGCAAGGGAGGTATTTCTGGAAATGTGTTGTGGAGTAATTTATACTGAGGTCTGAAGTAACTGAACTACTTCTTCCTTTTCATATTGTGTGATATCAAAATTTTCCAAAATGATCTGAGCTAAAGTGACACTTTTATATATTTTGGTTTGTTTTCTTACTTCCTCCTTTGTACTACAAGTGTTCTTCTGTTTATGAGATATAATTTATATGTACAGGTATACATAATTTATTATTTATACAGGTTATGAATATTATACATATCTAATTAAACAGCATACAAAGTGATTAAGAGAGTTACAGACCTAGAAAAGGAAACTTGAGTGACGAGCATTTTACTAGCAAAATGTTGAAAAGTACCCCTAAACTTCAAAGCGCTCTAACTATTTACCGGGTGAAGATAAATTAGCATAAATATATATATATTTTTGAAGGAAATTTTTCGCTCTACATCTTTTTCTGTCACGAGTTTTCTGAGAAATGGAAGGGGAAAGAGTTAGAAGAGGAAGTTTGACGAGATACTTGAACTGCTACCACGTTTTAAAAAAATGTTTCATATTCAACGTCTCATATCTCGAAAACGGTAACACTTAGATACAAACATAGATATACCATTTGGAAGGGAATTTTATCAGATTTAATTTTTGTATTTGACAACGGTACGACTCACCGTTTTCGAGATAAACGTCAAAAACTGAATTAAGGGACCTTTGGTCCCCCCCCCCGCGGCGCCCGAAATCAAGGGGACTTTATTAGGCGTTGTTCAGGGAACCAACCCCTACACATTTCTGAAAAAATCTCAACCCCTTTATTTAATGCATGATTCGCCGCCATTTTGAGCTAATTTCACTGGACTACTAAAGTTCATCATGCGTTAGTGCTAGCAGCAGGACTGTTTGTCAAGAGTTAAAAAAACCTGGCATTCCATGGTCGTTCAGCCGCTCACAAGCCGAACATCACTCCCCAGAATGCGAAGCTTCGATTGCAATGGTGCAAAGCTAACAGTCATTGGACTCTGGACATGTGAAAAAAATGTTCTTTGGAGTGATGGATCTCGCTTTACAATCTGGCAGTCTGAAGGACGCATCTGGGTTTGTCAGATGCCCGGCGAGGACTTCTTACGTGATTGCTTTGTGCCGACTGTTAAGTTTGGTGGTGGCAGCATTGTGGTGTGGGGGTGTTTTTCATGGTTTGGCATGGGTTCCTTAGTTCCTGTGGTTGGAAACATGAACTCTGAGATGTATGTGGACATTCTGCACAATGCTTCTCTCCCAACTCTATGGCAATATTTAGGGGAAGGCCTATTTCTCTTCCAGCAGGATAACTGTTCCATTCACTCATCGAAACTTGCGCAGGCATGATTTCACGAAATAGGTGTTCAAAAACTGGACTGTCCTTCGAAGAACCCCGATCTAAATCCCATTGAATACCTTTGGGACGAATTAGAACGCAGATTACGTAGCCAGCCAAATCGACCATCCTTACTGCCAACACTCACCTCAGCTGCGATGGACGCCTGGAAGTCAATTTCTATGGACACCTATCAAATACTGATGGAAAGTCTCCCCAGAGGTGTGCAGGCTGTCATCGGTGCAAAAGGAGGACCAACATCATATTAATATATGCTCCAGGACTCTCCGAGTCCGTACGACTGGGCGTCCGGATACTTTTGGCCAGATAGTGTATGTACAAATAATCAGAATCCGACCTCAATTTTCTATTTTTTAAAATACGAACACCGTAAGATTCCTTTTTCGATATATTTTTGCATCGTTCGATTCGGAGTTTTTTTCATAGATTAATTTGGATGTTGGTGACTGAATTTCTTCACATGCTCATAATAAACAAAATCTACTGTAACGAGGAATTCGTTCCAGAAATAATTAATTTGGTTGAGCTAATAACGCACGCTAAATTAATATAAAATCTCTAATTCTGAATAGTTGTTCCATAAAATAAAATAGTGTAATTTCTATACCGTTCCCTCGACGTGTGTGTTCATGAGAATTTAGCCGTTGCCCATTTCTCTTAAACCGTAAAAGCTTCTAGTGTAAATTGCTTAGCTCACATATTGCATAGCTCACAATTGCTTAGCTCATGTGCTTCGGTGGGAAGGGCGTATGTAGTAAAGCGCTTTTAAATTAAAAGCTAGCTTTATTACATGTTGGTGATAAAAGTTCGGAATCAAACTTAACGCCGACAGTAATTATTGAATAGAGTTATTTAGGACGTAGCCCGTGCGAGACAGCTGTATGAGATTTGAAGATGGGAAGATCTGAAATGGAGGCACAGATTAGATGACGGAGCCGAAAAGTGACATCATGTTAGAAATGTCTTTTATGTTGAATTTCTGGTATACAGAGATACCCATCGCCACGTGCATATCTTGGGTGGTCTAAAAAGGGCAGGCAGTGAGGGCGTGAGGTTTTTAAGTTCAGAAGCCAATGATAAAGTGTGAAGGGAGTATAGCGAATGAAAAGTTTACGGTGTCCGGATTGGCTGATTGAAGTTTATGAGAAGGTGGAGTCATAGGTGTGAAAAGGGATTAAAATAAAATATATAGAAGGAGATAAAAAATAGAGAGAGAGAGAGTCTTGATCGAGGAAGCTGTAGGTCCCCATCTCCAGCACGACTTAAAAAGTTATACTTTAAGTAGGCTTGAGGGTTCTACCTAAACCTGTTACGGCCACTGCGTGGGTAGAGAGAACTCCCCAGATTTCATATACGATAAGCTTATAGAGAATGAATTGCGTTGACTAAGTAAAATAGAGAGGTCAAAACTAAAATTGCAGCAGAGACCCAGCTCCCGTGCCACGGCCGAGAAGCAATCCCCACCGAGAACAAAATCGATAAGTTGCACGACGAGGAGAGCCCAGCGCCCCGTTTCACGACGTGAAGAGATCCCTATCACCAGTGAATAATAGTGAAGGTACGCGCCAAGGAAAGCCCGACTACAATTATCAACTGAGAGAAATTGATCCTTCATCGTGAAAGAAATTGTGATAGCCCCCTGCCAGGTCGAGCAATGTGACCCCGAACCCTCGGCGAGGCGAGAAGGCCAAGATAGCAGCGTGAGTTGATGAAAAGCAATTGGGGTGAGTGTTAAATCACAAATTTGATTTGTTCAGTTCTAATTCAGGCTAGGTAATTTAGAATTTTCGTAAGGAAGGAGTTTTTAGTGAGAAGGTGTTTAGTGTTGAACTAATAGTTAAGTTTATTTATTTTTGCGCTCGGGACGCTCCCTAACCTTGGCAAGATAATAATAAATACAATTTGTGAAATATAAGAATTTTGTGTATTGATTTCCGAAAATGAAAGATTCTTTTTGGTACTTGTAAATATTAAGTGTGTAACTAAACTAAGTTTTGTTATGTAGAAATCTATTTGTTTCTCTAGTTTGAAAGTTGTTGGTGTTAAATTTCATGATCTAAAATTGAGAATAGTTTATTGGTTTTTGTTCGGTTGCTAAATTCGACATCCAGGGCTTTGGGTTGTATTCTACAAAATAAATAATAAAAACACAACGCATCCAAATAATTTCTAAGAAAAATAAATAAATTGTACTAACAAAAATAAATTTACGATACACGCCCAATAAACTAAAATCTCGATGCAGCAACACGACAACAATCTCTGGTAGACGATGATTCTTTTTAAAGTAAGGCTGGTTGACTGCACTTTGACTGCCACGAGTAAAAATTTACATGAATAATTTTCCCTCCAGTATACATATATGCTACAACTTGCTAAGGATCCCATATTAAAAGACTAACATAGGTCAAAGGCTACCTGCAAGCCCGAGATTCGTATTTATGTCCAATAATGTTTGCATCAGACTGTTAATCTCTCATATTTTTTTATGTTAAATGAGTTTTCACATTCCTTATACGCGCATTTGGTCCTCCTTATACTATTATAATCTGTCATCTCGCTACTATCGAGTGTATTGGGACTTTAAAACTATATTTGGACACAAATTTAAAGGAAAAAGGAATGTTTTTCTATGAGTAGTAATAGCTATAAACTCCATTCAAAGTATGATGACTAAAGAATATAAAAAAAAACAAATAAAACATACTTGCATACATTTTGTATGTCTCAGACCAGAAACACGTATTAGTATAGAAGTAGTCGGTACTTCCTTTTTGATTTACCGTATGTAGTTATATATACCGGGTGTCCCAAAAATGACCGACGGTTTGCTGCATTCTGCTTAGGTAACCAGGGAATTTGTTCTCACCAATTTTCAAAATTAGTTCCAAAGTTCGTCAACAGATAGCGCTGCTGACTGGGAAAATCTATTAAACAATGTTTTCAAAATACCCACCGTTTGCAGCAACAACGTGGTGCAGTCTGAGGTTAAAATACGCAGACGCCTTTGCAAACATTTCAATTTGAATGTTTTGACAAACAGCAGAGATATATTGTTCCAGTTCATCTGCAGTTTGTGGATTGTGACGATACGAAGTACTCACAAAGAAAAAAAATCGAATGGCGTCAAATCTGGCGATTAGGGAGGCCAATCCATGCCACTTTTCGTATGCTTCTTGCTTTGAAAACATTGTTTTATAGTTTTTTCCCAGTCAGCAGCTCCATCTGTTGACGAACTTTGTAACTAATTTTGAAAATTGATGAGAATAAATTCCCTGTTTACCTAAGCAGAATGCATCAAACCATACAGTTTTATCACCATCCGTTTATCTTTAAAGATTTTTCAAATCGTCGGTCATTTTTGGGACACCCGGTATATATATAACATACTATAAATTATAAATTAAAAAAATATAAATGTTTAAGTTATATATAAGTTATTTACAAAAGTTTTAATAGCAAAACAAAACCGTCGTATTTAAGTTTTGCTTTGATATCAAAACATTTTTCCCTGCCATATTTCAATTATTCTTTAATTTTAAGTGTCAGTAAAAAAGAATCGTCTCGTTCTTACGGGATTGCATTTACTGTAAAATTGCCCTCATGACAATACTAGCGTCATTTTCGTTGTTTGTGAACATGTTAAACTCTGAATCATACAAAAGTAAATAATGATTCAATTGAACGTTGAAATGACTAGAATTTTTAAATTCCATAATCGTTTTATTTTGACATACTCTTAAACTATTATGAACATATCTCATTTGCGCATTCTGACTAGGAAAGGCATCTTTTATTTTCTCCTTTAATAACATCACCATATAATTTTCCTGGTAACAGATTTCGTAAATCATTAAAAGAACAGTTCTTCACCTAGAACTTCACTCAAAACTTCTTTTTACGAGGCAAAGGATTAAAGGAACTCTTTGACTACTGGGTATAATAAAAGACAAAATGTCAAAGAATATTTCTCCTAATTACTCCGAAGGAATGGCGTACGGAGAATTATACATAATTTAATGAAGAAATCCGAAGACCTTTTCTTTTACTTTAAAAAATATATATTTTAGGTTAGAGTATATTTTATGTAAGTCATTTGCTAATTATTCTAATAATTGTTCTAAACATTGAAATGAATAAAAGGTTGTAGTGCTGCTACAATTGCGACTTGCTGTTTCCTGTATGACCTTTTTTCTTGCTTTACATAGACCAGCAAAGGAATAACTGCCATTTCTATCTCTACCGGAAGTTAATGAAACGGTTAATGTTGCTGTCAAGGTAGTGATCCCAGTAATTGTTCTAAACAGCGAAGGGAATAAAATGGTATAGTAAGGATACGATTGTAACTTGCTGTTTCCTGTACGACCATTTTTCTTCACCTTCAAACAACAGCAAAGGGATAACTGTCATTTCAACTTCTACCGGGAGTCCAATAAAACGGTTGATGTTGCTGTCAAGCTATTGATCACAGTAATTGTTCTTAACAGCAAAAGGAATAAAATGGTATAGTAGTGACACGATTGTGACTTGCTATTTCCTGTATGGCCCTTTTTCTTCACTTTCAGACAATAGAAATAACTGTCTTTCTAATTTTACCGGGGGGCTAATAAGACGGGATGATGTTGCTGTCAAGCCAGTGTTCCCAGTAATTGTTCTGAACAGCGAAGGAAATAAAATTTTGTAGTAGTGACACGATTGTTATTTGCAATTCCTTCTATGGCCTTTGGTCTCCAATTTCAGACAACAGCAATAACTGCCATTTCAACTTCTACCAGTGGGGGGGGGGCAATAAAACGGATGATATTACTGTCAAGCTAGTGATCCCAGTAATTGTTCTAAACAGCGAAGGGAATAAAATGTTGTAGTAGTGATACAATTGTGACTTGTTGTTTCCTGTTTGAAATGTTCTTCACTTTCAAATAACAGCAAAAAAGACATTCACTCGACTTCTGCCGGGTGGTCAACGAAAAAACACATTGGGATCAATGTTGCTGTCAAGTTAGTGATTCCAATAATTGTTCTAAACAGCGAGGGATTGAAATGGTGTAGTACTGATACGCTTATGGCTTGCTGTTTCCTGTTTGAACTTTTTCTTCATTTTGGAATAATGGCAAGGATGAAAAACAAAATGCATCCAATTCTAGGTTGCTGTCAAGCTAGTACTCCTAAACTGTTGTAGGGCTGCTCAGACAACTAAAATTTCTCACTCGACTTTATTATGCTGGCATTTCGAAGTTCAAAAAACTGTAGAATGCTTTTATATATGCTTCTATATAATGCTTCTTTCCATGTCAAAATGATATTTATATTGAACTTGGATTCTCGTGACATTATGGGATGGTATTTATTTGAAAGCTGACTCATACAAACACATTGTTTTTTCAAGTTAATTGTGCATTTGTTTTCTAACAGAGTAACACTCTGGGTTGACAAACAAACATGTAGTGAATCAAGACACACCTGGGAACTATGGACCAAATTTGCTACCAAACATTAGTGCGATAGCATCAGCAAAAATTTTCTAGATGCAGAATTTTCTGTAAAAAGCTTGAAAATAAAGATTTTTGGAACGTCGATCTGATATCAGAACAGTGTCGAACTCAAGCAGGATCGAATCGGTATGAAAAAGTTGGGAGAGGATAAAGGTGCGCTAAAGTATGATTGTTGTGATTGTGGTAGGTTGCTTGGTGATATAACATTTATTTCTTTTGTTTTGGGATTTTTATCGCTAATGTTAGGATATTTAAGGTTTAATTCTACAAGGGAATTTGGGCAAAAGTGGAATACGGGAAAGCTGTATACATTCAGAAAAAGATGAAGAAGCGAGAAGTGACCGCAAATTACAATTACATTTGTAAAATTATTCACAATACATTGTAAGAATGCGTATACATAAGCAATAATGCATATGCATACAATAAACCAAGATTGAGGTGGGCTACTTTGGCTGATATATCTTGAGACACCGATAATAATTAAGATGACATATAATGTAAAATGCATAAAAACACAATGCTAAGATATACATATGAAAATAAAATTTAGATTTATATTTAAAAAAATTATTTCAACAACTTTAATTTTAAGAACTTCAGATTACTAATTAAAAGACATATTTTAAAGAAAATTAGCATTTAAAAAGTGCGATAAAAGTAGCTGTGATTACAAAAGATATAGTTCAGCAATGAATTTGTCAGAATATTAACTTCCTTGACATAACATCCTCACTGATATATAGCGGTCATAATATAATGTACACGCAAAAATTTTTGACATCTCGGGAAAACGAATATCAGGGAAAAATAAGAAGAATGATTCTCCCCAGATATAACGGATGTCACATAAGAGTTTCTGAAGAAGATTTTGTTTTCCAAACGCTTCTCAGAGGTATATTTTTGCTTTTTCCTTTAGATTGATTTTCACTCATACCAGTAACGGTTCTGTCAAAAAAAAGATGCCGTTACTTACGTGTTTAAGCTTTTCTCATCAAGTAATTGCAAGTGTTCATTACCATTACATTGTGTATTGGGAAGTTGTTACTTGTTTTTGGTTTGTTGGAAACATCATATTAGAGCATGTGGTCGATAGTATCCCATCGATGCTGTTAGAACTATCGTAAAAATGCTATTTTGGGCTCCTTGGTTAGAGAACTGACTTCTGTAACAGAATTTTGATGTATTCGAGTAAATAAAATGATAGTGGTTTAAATTAATATTATATGGAAAGGTTACTACGGGTAAAACAAGAGAAAAATGGCCTAGATTCTTCCAATTTCTATAAATTTACTTATGTAGATGTTATCTAAATTTACTTATGTATTACTGCTCACTAAAAATTATATATTGCTTTTAAAGTGGTATGTCTCTAAATAGAGAAAGCAACTGAAAATGCATTTGATGCAGACCTGGAATCTTTCACTACTTGTGTGAAAAGTTGATAAATTAGACTAATGAATAATTATCTGTATAGATTTATAGTTTTTATTATCTATGCAAGAAAACACACCAATAAGCTGTTGAGGATTATTGCAACGAGTGATTTTGATTGTCCTTTATGCATAATTTAATATAAATAATGAAAAACGGTATAACTCTCTGTAAAATCCGTCAAACTTTTTTTTTCAAAAATTTACAATCCGAAATTTCTGTGTCCATATTTGCGATTTTATTGGCGTTCTTTCGAAATCATTTCATCACTATCATCCTGGAATAAATAGTATTGTAAATAGAAATATCTAATGTTTTCCTAAGGTATTTCCATATACTATATAAAATTACAGTAAGCTTTCTGAAGTATTTAAGTCACTAATCTTTTATAACTATCGTATTATACCAGCCAGCATAAATTCATATTTAGGTACATATTTAGGCAAATACCCAATTTACAGAATTTAAGAAATTTAAGAACATAATTTAAAATAAAATAAATTAAAAAATACAAAAGGAAATCAAAATCTTCATAAAATGTGAAAATATATTACAACTGAGGACTGGTACTTTTGGCAGGAACTTTACAGCGCTTTTAATCAAAATTTAAGACATTTAAGAAGATAATTTAAAATAAAATAAAAACTACAAAGGGAAATCAAAATATTCATAAAATTTGAATATATATTACAACTGAGGACTGGTACTTTAGGCAGAAACTTTACAGCCCTTTTAATCAAAGCGCCTGTTCCTCCAGAGGCGTCTTTGATTAGAAAACTAGAGACATTATAACATAAGAGATAAAATTTGGATTACCATACTTTGCGATGACTACCACAAATTTTCTTCATTTGCTCTCAAGTACTATCGTGATTAAAAAAAAACTATGACAACGGTTTATTCAAAATATACTTCTTTTGTATTATTTTTCATTATTCCATTAGTTTATTAAAACTGGTGAAACCCATTGTTTTAACTCAAATTTATTTTTCAGGGTTTTGATGTTATCATAAATTTTTCGCCTCAAAGGGTAGAGGTAAACATCATTTACCGCATAAAATCTTTTCCGGCTTTAATTTTCTTTGAAACAATTTTTACAATCATTAAAATAATCTCTTTTTATAAACCAAAAAATTCTCCTCTTTGAAGGGATTAAGAAAAATATCTCCACCCCACGTTCATTTCGGACAGCAAAAGATGTCGTTAAATTCCGAAGACTCTGCCGCCTCCTACGTCAGAAGTTAAAGCTACAGAATTTGAATTATGATAGCTGGAATTTCATTAAATTATTCATTCCGTATATAATTTCAGCCCTCACTTTTTGCTTTAATATCCGATGTATGCGTCGTTTGATTAGAAGCACAGTAAAGATTACTTTGAGGCTCATTACAGAGATTTTCTTAGATTTTGAATTTCACCGGAATAAATTGAAAATAGGAAATATTGTTTACCGAATCAAATACACATCAAGCATCGCACCATTAAGTTCTTGAAAAGAAATTCTGTATTGAGTCTTCATCACCTAGGTGCGAATTTTTTTTGCGTAAATTTCAAGTAGGACAATGCTAACGCCGAGTTAGATCTAAAAATAATATGTCGAATGCTTTTAATAACTTACCTTACTCATGCTTTTTTATTTACCGACTCTTATATTTTCCACACCTTCATGCCCAAAGATTCATCATTTTACATGAAGGTGGTATATATGTATATTAAGTTGTTAGCTACTAAGGTATATATATATATATATATATATATATATATACAGTAACCACCGCTTATAGTGATCAGTGGTTATAAGAATCAACCGTTTATAAGAATCAATATCGCGAAAACAAAAACAAATGTATCATTTCCATGTTAAAAGTTTCGCTTTAAAGAATCAACACACCGGTTTTAAGAATCAGTTTACACAATTCGCTTTCCTTTCATTTTTCAAAAAAAGCAACTTAAACCGTCAAAAGGCACGAAGTTCTTCTTTTTTTTTTAAAGAAAGATTGATAAGATGGGATGGAATATAGTTGTAAAATTCATCCCTTTCTTTGTTAGACATAACATAATAGTTTTCCCTTAAAGGCTTTAGCACAACACTGTCCTATTAGCTTGACCCACTGTCCTATTAGCTTTACCTGTCCGGGTCCGATTTCACTTTTCTCCACTGACAAACAAAAATAGGGACTCTTTTTCCCACCTCCCACATCCTGCTTGCGGCTTCCTGGACCCTGAAACACATAAATCTTTGGCGAAGTGTCCACTATCACTTAGGTAAAGGTGACATTTAGATTCAGCACGTTATCAAAGCGTGAAACGTAAGCTAGAAGGTGAATCTTGGTCTGAGACTATTCGTATTGAAAGAGGTATAAACAGCCTCCTGAAAACTTCATTACGTCAAACTACCATAGAAAAGTTTTTCTTGCTCCCTTCCTGTAGTTGAAATCTTTAAACTGTTAAGCAGTTATGTTGTAACAAATATTGGATTTTTTTCTTCTCTTACTATAATCATGTGTATCTACTTATAGGTCTACAAATTAAGTTGTATTTTTTAATTTATAAAAAATAATTTTAATAAAAGAAAATTAACGTAAATTAAAGATTATTTTATGGTAAATTATCTAATATATGTATATATATATATATATATATATAGGTGTGTGTGTGTGGCTTTCCAAAAACCTAAATTTCGGCCATAAGAATCAAAAACAGTAATAACAAACGTGATTCTTATAAGCGGAAATCACTGTATATATATATATATATATATATATATATATATATATATATATATATATATATATATATATATATATATATATATATATATATATATATATATATATGGTGCTTGGTATAAAGGGCCTTAGTCAAAAAAAGTGATTCGTAGACATTTGTTAGTATTGCTAAAAAAATCTTATATCCTGTATAAAAGGCTTAAGTCTATCATTTGTGTATACGAAAGTGCATTTATTGGTACAAGAGACTCAAGTCGAAATTATTCTTCCGTGATTGGTATAAAAGCCAGTAACTTAGTATATTTAAATCACCTTTTTTGACTTAAGCCCTTTATACCAGGAACCATACATATATATATATATATATATATATATATATATATATATATATCAGGAAAATGTCTGCATCTAACATAACTTTATCATGTAGAAAAATAAATTTAAATTACATGGAATATAACTGTAAGGAACAGAATGAGATTGACAAGAAGCAAACCACCTGCCAGACTGGTTAGCTTAGAGCAAAAATATACAACTTGACAATGCAAGTTAGGCTGTATTTTCAAGATGTAAGTTTTGAGGCAGGTTTTACACATTTTATCATCTTATTACACTGTAAAACTCTGTACCAAAATTAGTGGTAGACGATGTTTCTTTCCAAAGTGGGCTCGTTGGCTGCACTTTGTAAGCCACCAGTATAAATATTGATAAAATCCGCATAAGGGAATCCTTTAATGCCAGCGTGCTTGTATATTTTGCCCTCCTCAGGAGCACATATTTTCTGCTAAAGTTTCCAAGCCTACCTGTACCTGTTGGCTGGAAATGTGTATGTTTGCTTTAATCGGTGTGAAGGTAGAGTATGAAGTAAGTTTTAAAGTAAGCACTGTCTGCGCGTCTCGTCGAACGACACTCTCTGAAAACCAGATGGTTCATTATATCGTGTATAAAAATTTTCAGTTCGTTGCCTATCACCCATTATAATGTTCATATTATGCTCAGACTCTCGTTTTCATTAATAACGGGATAACTCCGTCGATCGCAAAATCCGTCAGATGATATTTTTAAAATGCAAAGAACTTTCCCCCCTACGAGAAATTCACCACAAGATCATTGGCGTTTATGGAAACTTATAAACGACGGTAAATGTTAAAAAGTTTTAGTGCGGTTTGTTTAATTCTGGAAGGACACTATGATGGTCGATGTGGGCGACCGTCTGTCGTTACTGTCAAAACGGATGAAAAATCCCGATCGACAAAACCGGTGCTTCATTTCTTATGTACTTCACGATGCATTTCCTGAACTTTCCTGATCTCGGGTCTTGGGTTTCTTCCAGTATGGGAACATTTTTCGAGATAGTTCCCAAGAATTCTGACGGAAGATAACAAACAAAAACACGTGCCTTCCGCACTCTCATATTTGGACCGCTATAAACGTGATGGCAATGAACTTTTGAATCGTATTCTCATAGGGCATACCCTGTCAGAATAAGGCTCGGGAAAAACGCTATATTTCTCAGAATTCGTTGGAAGTCTTTGAGCAATTGGCATACAGCCCTGACATAGCACCTTCCGATTACCGCTTGTTTCTAAAACTGAAGGTATTTCTGGTTGGAAAACTCATGAAATCTAAAGATTAGTTACAAAAAAAACTGACAACTACAATTTTATAGGGGCATAGGTTTCTCCTTAATCACTAGAAATTGAACGTCAATCTCATGAATGGCGTCATTTTGGCACCTATGCGACCAAAAAATTTCAAATCAACTCCTTCGAAGCGGAAAATTAGCGCCAATGCCACTTCGGACAGGAAATCGCTTCTTTTGGTTTATTGACTTTTTGCCACGAGGTGAACCATTCATGCTGGTGTATTTTACGAAAATTTAAAACAGCTGATCCCCGAAATATTCAGAACCGTGGTTGCGGCATGCTTATTAATGGCGTTTATTTCCTTCATGACTACATACCTCAGGAAAAACGCTATATTTCTCAGAATTCGTTGAAAGTCTTTGAGCAATTGGCATACAGCCCTGACATAGCACCTTCCGATTACCGCTTGTTTCTAAAACTGAAGGTATTTCTGGTTGGAAAACTCATGAAATCTAAAGATTAGTTACAAAAAAAAACTGACAACTACAATTTTTTTAAAAGAACTATCGGCCGAATTCTAAAAGAGTAGATAGGAAATTTTATATCACAAATTGGCAAATGCTTTAGTTTTATTAGAAAATATATGGATATGTAGGTTAGACTAATAAGTTTTCAAAAAAAAGATGGTTATATATTTAATTATATTTTTTTTCAAATATATTTATGAAATATATTTAAATATTTTTTTTACAAGGCAATATTTCTTACTTTAAAAACTACCCTCATGCAAAATTATAGTGCTGGTAGGAATCACACATTTTTAAGTTTTGTAGGACTCCTCCTTAGTAGGCTAACTTTGAAGTGTCAAAAAATACGTTCTTATGGTCCAGACGGGAGCCTGTGATTCCCCTTATCTATTCACAAAATGTTTAACATCTAAATCAAAACTGCATTAAATGTTACATAAATATAAAATTTCGGTTGACGCACAAACTTAATTTCCCTTATTTCCTATGTAACAAAACAAATATGACTCAAGTCTAAAAAATGGTATTACTGCAGGTTGCCTCACTCAGGACTGAAACCTTAAACTAGATTGGTTTTAGACGAACAGTAGATATTAATGTTCCAAGAGTTATCAACTGCAAAGGACGAATTCAGGAAAAATTGTCAGATTAAAATTATGAGAAAAGTTCACGTTTAACGCGAAAATGCTTCGATAAGGATCTAAAAATATAATCAAATATTTTCCATCCCATTTAGGCTTGAATAGGTATAAAATTTTCTTTATATTTTGAGTTCTCCAGTTCACATCTTTAAACAATTGGATATTACAGTAGCGAAATTACTATTCTTCCTTTGAACGAAACCGTTTGAATGTAAAACTTTTATCAAAAGTCTTCCTTCTCTCTGTGTTTCCCGATGACTGGTTTTGCATTCTTTAAATCGTTAAAGTTGTCGAAATGGGCTGTCTGTAAATTACATACAGTTCAAACAGATTGAAAAACGACTTTAAGCTTGGAGGTAAAGTCACATGCATGACGGATAAGCGGGAACAACCAACACACACACACACACACACACACACACACACATATATATATATATATATATATATATATATATATATATAAAGTTCGATTAGAATGTAAAACGGGAAAAAGACAGATCTATGTGTTGGAGAGACTTGCAGATTAGTATTCACTGTAGTAAGGAATTTTCTATGACACGATATGAATGGTTGTTGAAATATTCTAAAAAGTTTAAAGAATGTAAATAATGCTGAAATAAAATGTCTGATTCTACAATTATTACCTATCTTTTTTTGTGCTTCCTCCGTAGCATCAGCGTCCTCTATTGTCGAGATTTTGAAATAATTTTCTCTGTGAAATTCTAGTGTTTTCAAGCCACGCTTACGAAACTAGAATCACACATTCTCAATTCAGGAAGTCAGTTGCTTTTTGCAGCAGAGAGTTCGTGATCATCGATAATTAATTGCTCCCATGTGCTCGGAAGTTCGTCGACAAACGTACAGGCGGGAAGCGCCTGACATTTATATGATCTGATGACGCAACAATTACGAGGAGTTTTTCGCACGCTAAAAGTGCGGCGCGTTTTTGGATAACAAAGTATTAGATTAGGGATTATTTTTCGGAGATATAGGACGCACATGTCGTGAGATTGAGATGATGATGGGAAATAGCATCTTAGCGGATTCATTTTTAATTTAACTAGTTTTAATAAAGAAGGTCTTAAAATGTTATTAACAATTGTTACTTACCACCGGTCTAAAGAGGATGACTGTCATTTAGAGTAATTAGTTTGTTAAAGAGTACGCGATGTAAGCACGTGACATATATATATATATATATATATATATATATATATATATATATATATATATATATATATATATATATATATATATATATATATATATATATATATATATACATATATATATATACATATATATATATATATATATATATATATATATATATATATATATATATATATATATATATATATATATATATATATACATATATATATATATATATATATGCAACGTGGATTTTATCATTCAACAAAATGTACCATTTAAACATGCTGTGTTACTACACCAGCACTTATATAATGGCTCTCATCATTCATCGACTGATTTTTCCCCTTTTCTTCTGCACTTTGGCAGAGAAGTTGTACATACATTTGATAATTTTAATTATACAAAATCTCATGAACAGCTTGATAAACCTCAATACCTTAATAAATTTCTTCAAAATATGCATAATGTCCAACTTCTGGTTTATCAGAATTTAAATGATAAACGTCTTATCCAAAATACTAGGCAACATCTACAGGCGAAATTACGTATACTTTCTCCAGGAGATATCATGTATATTAAGTCCAAGGACAGGTTCAATAAGAAATTCAATGGTCCTTTTGAAGTTATTAAAAGTCATTCTGTAGTCACTTCTTCTGTTAGACTACTACCTAACCCTTTTGCTCCCATTAATATAATCTATATTGATCGATTACATGTTGCACCCGCTAGAAAACTTCATCAGAGGGATTCCCCTGATACCCCTTTAATGTTTGCCCAACCCCCTCCTTCTCACCAAAATAGGTATTTCTTAAGGTCTACAGTTTTATAGTGTGTTTCTTTTTTATAGTATGTTAGGAGACGTCCATAATTTTCTATATTTTTATTCCTTCCAGCGCTGGCGTTGTTTAGGATATTTTTCTTCCCACTATTTTCTGTTTCCTTCAATGTATTTATTTTGCCATCATTATTGAAAATTCAAAATTTTGACTATGTTCTGAATTTTTGCAATGGTTCTTTAATATTATAATATTATTATAACTTCTTACTTAACTTAATTAACTTCAAATTTAAAGTTAGAAACTTTAAGGTTAAAAATATTAGCATGAATTTAAACTTCAACTTGGGTGTTAGAAAGGATATCTTGTTTGTTTCATCCCCTGTCTATTAAATTTTGGTAACATTTACTGTAAAGATCAAGCGTACTATTGCCTGTAAATAAAATGTTAGTTAGGAATTATCAATGCAAATCTAATTGAATGTCGTATAGTACTTGGCATATTAGTTATATTATCATTTAGTAGAGTGTGTTGCATAATGTGTTTTAGTCGTTGATTTATCTTTGTCATTATATATGTTTATTTTGTTTGTGTACATTTTTCGTTTGTAAGGGTCTTGATATGGCATTGGTATGGGTAGGCATTGGCTGATATTCCTTTAGTGTATTATATTTTTCACTGACACATTTAACAGTGACATTTTTATTGTATTATTATGAATTTACTTTACTTTATATGTTAATATTCCTAGTTATGCGTTCAAGTGATAATATTACTTTCTGTATCTCTTATTTAATGTGAAATTTATTTATTCTATTTGATTAATGAGAAATTTATGTAAGCAAGCAAAACATTACCTTTTATATTCACGAACTTTGATGTGACATTTAATCCTTTCAGGATATTTTTTATACTTTAAATATGATATACAAACTTATGTTTTAAATATGAGTTATACTTACCTTCACTATTAATTTTTTTTTGTATTTTTTATAGTTTTTTTTAACCTCACTTTGTCAAATTTTGACAAATTACTTTTTACCTATTATGACTATCCTACACTTCATGTTAACTACTAATTTCTTTGTTTTTTTTTGGATTGTAGTTTGTTCAATAGCCCTTTCTTTTTTTGGCAATTTAGTAAGATGTACTCTAGTTCTGCAAACCACTTTCCTTTTCAATTTTTTATTATGTTTCCTTTTTCAGTTTTCCCCTAGAGTAATATTACTACTTCGTTGTTTTATTTTTTTTTGTAAAATTAAATTTCCACCATCAAAATAGGACGTTCTAACCTTCTTAGAACAGAATTATGTACATTCCTTTGGCCCAGGCATTGTGCATGATTCCAGCTCTGTCTTGATGTGTTGGAGGATCTTTTGATCAAATTTAATTTTATTTTTCAAACTTCATATGAAGTAGGAACTTACTTAAGGCTAGGCGTCCTAGTCAATTCTACCTTTTGCCCATCTTTCGCCCTTGAGTGGTGTCTGTCTTGGTGCACTTTTTTTGTTAGGCTTCAGGTGTCAAAATCCTTAGCGGAAACATTACGGATCCTAAATAACCTCATTTTGACCTTTTTTCTGTTTTTTTATGGTTTAGTGCCCAACTGTTCACTAATGTTATTTGACAGTTTGTGGTTACAATTTTATGCATTTATTTATTATTTGTTAAGCTCACACTTTACTTTATATACGTGTACTGTCACTAAATAGTGTTAATGTTTTAGTTCAGAGCCAAAGGGCCTGACTCAGAGCCAAAGGGCCTCATTATGTCATTGAGTGATTTTTTTGTCTTCCCAATACGGAGCAGCTGCATATTAAGAAGTTTCATTAGGATGTTTAACTTACTTCCGTGAAAACTCTTCTTATATTTATGATATTAATTAAGTAACTTTCAAGATTCGAGTTCCCATATCTCTGGTAGGTTAAGTTGGCGAAATAGACTTCTTAGGACCGTCATCTATGTTCGGTGGGAACTGTTGTTAGTATTGTTACGACAATTTTGTTTGTTTATATCACTCTTTGTGTGAAGCTATTATTATGCATAATACTAAATAGGACATCCAACTTTTGGAAATATTTATCCCAAACTCATGGTTCTGGACAATGTCCATGTACATAAAATTCTACTAGACCACGATTCTTTTCCCATGTTACATTGTTTGCTGCAAAATGAATTTATAATTTTCACTCACGCATAAATGTAAATAAATTTATGTAATTGTATCTGTCAAGAATTGGTGAGAATTTAGCCATCAACAGCTGACTATCTTTTGTTACTACTGTGTTATACTTCTTTGTAATCACAGGTATGTTTTTTTTATTGTATGTCAAATGTATTTCATCTTTTGGTACCATACACATTTAAGTGGAACTTGTCAAAATCTTTTTTCATCTCTGGACAGGAGGGAGTAATCTGTAACGTGGATTTTATCGTTACAGGTTTCTTATTAATTGCACCTACTTTAAATACGAATAACTATTAATTTAAAGAATGTAATCACCTTAATGTTTGTAATGTTTATATTAATCTTAGGATCTTTCGCTATAAGCATTTTAGCGTAATTCATGTATCGCCCCTCTTTTTACGTGGGAGGTCTAAAATGGTATATCTTTACTCCAGTAATAGCTATTGATAGCATCCGCTATTTTGTTCAGTAATGTATTTTTTTCCAAGAACATAATTTAACAGTAGTTTCCTTTATTTGAAACTGCAATTTACTCGTACATATAATTGGATGTTTTATGGCTTGTGCCGACCTGTTAAAAAAAGGACCGGACGTTTTCCATCCAGGAGTCGTAGTAAATGCTTTTTAATTGGCATAAGGTACTGTAGCGTGGACACTTTCTATCTATTTCCCAGTTTTTAATCTCCGACATATGTTGGAGATCCCTTCCTTCCCCGTGAGAAAATTCTTAAAAATTCTCCTCCTGGCCCAAAGCGAACTTCGCCAATCATATTCTGCGCCGCTTCACGTCACTCTTGGGTAAGTCCAATCAGCGGCCGTCCCGCTCTTTTCGCTCCTACTTGGCTATATTTTTTGGCGGTGAATCGCCGTTTTTCGAGTTACGAGGGTTTTTTTCTTTACAGCGGTTTACCGGTGAAGTCCGATGCTACTCTCTGTGGACCGTAGCTCTTCTCCGTAGTTTGGCGATATTTTTGTTTAAATGAAGTTAATGCAACCCTAGCCTGTGTGCGCCTTGTCCAGAATTAAAAGAGATTATTCAGTCAGATATGTTCAGTGATATAGATGCATAGGTAAAAGTGAGAACTTTCTTCAATACTGATTTCATCACTAGCTATTAAAACTGAGAACTTTCGTCAGTAACTAGGTTTCTTCTGTAGCTAGTTTCTTCAGTAACTTCCCACTTCAGTACAATATATATATAAGAAATAGTTGATAGAGAAAACCAGTATTAGCACTAAAGCTACTTACAGCCAGGAACTAAAACATGAAAAGATTCGAATGAAAGAGGTTTTAGACAGCATCTCTTAGTCAGCGGTGTCAATACTGTCTAAAAACCAATGGATTGTTTCCGATGAGTATGATCTATACAATAAACACACTCAGACACCGTACAATCCATGAAAAACAGAATAATTGAATAAAAATTGAATAAAGAGTTACTTAACCAAAGAACACCAAGCCTGGTGCTAGACAGAGTGAAAGTTAAGAACTTGTAACCGCAAGATGACTGACATCACAAAACTTGCAACCATGGAGATTATGGATACTCAGTTACTGACTTACTATGGTTACTGTTTTTTAGGACTATTAATAAATTATTAATTTAGTTTTTTATTATTATTAATAAGAGTTATATTTATTCTTATTTTTATTTTTACTTATGATTTTTATTTTATTTTTTATTTTTAATTTTAATAGTTATTATTTCTATTTCTTTTTTATTTTTAGTAGTATTTTTTTCTAATTTTTCTTATTATTATATTTAACTTATTAAATGCAACAGAACAAACTATTCATTTAAACTAAAACAACCAATTATGTGTTTGGATAGACTTTCGGGGCAATTATTACGTGTTAGCACAGCTTTCAAGTGTAAAATATTCTTATTCCTATTGTCTTTAGAACATAGCCTATTTATACGAACTAACTGATTTACAATAATGTTATTAAAAACAGATTTATGTAAACAGGTTAAGTAATTTTGAAATTTAACAATATAAAATTTATAGTCAGATCTTTTGTCATATAAGTCAAAAGTAAATTTGCTGTGAGAATTTAATTTAATGTTTATATCTAAAAAAAATACATTAATGGCTACTTTTGATTAGTTCCTGATTAGGAGGGTAAAAATTTAAGTCTATATGGTTATTACTTTTATTAATTACTATTCTATCATCTATATACCTAAATATATTGTAATTGTAATTTTCTATATTATTAATTTCAAAATAATGTAAGTATAAATTAGCTAGCATACTTGAAGCATTACCACCTTGTGGTACACCTTTGGACTGTAAGTATATACTATTATTATGAACTATGTAATTATGTTTAGTTGCTAAATCTAGGAGCCTATTGAAACGAGTTAGTTTAATTTCGTTGCCTAAGTATTGTATATTTTTTGTACTAACATTATGATTATTCTATTTAAATCAATTATATCGATATTATTAAATATATCTTTAAAATCATAGGTAACTACAGTTTTACAATTATCTAATGTTTGTAGTTTTCTAATTAGACTAAAGCTATTATCAACTATACCACAAACACCAGATGTTAAATTTTTATAGATTAATTTAAGGAAATTTAATAATATTACACTTGCTTTAGTAGCATAAGTGTTGTAACCACAGGTTACTGCTCTAAAAGCAATAGGTGTTTCATGAAATTTAGGAACTAAAGTAATATATGGGAAAAGATAATTGTTTGATGATATACCTAGTAGTTTATATTTTGCTATTATTTTCTTAATAATAATACTAGTAGTTTCTTTTAATGGCTGAAAAAGATCACTATTTTCTAGTTAACTTTGCCATAAGTTTACTACTTTTCTAGTAAACTTATGGCAAAATATTTTTTACAAATAATTGCATAGTTGTTGGCTGCTTTATCTACATAAGTCATTATAAAGTCTTCTTGTAATTTTGTTATAGCATCTTTCAAGTGTTTATAGGAATTATTAATGTAATTACTATTATTGGGTAGTTTAGTATGTACTAGTTTTAGTAAATTAATTTTCGATTGGTTGAAGGCTTCTGTAGGTATAGAATAATTAATTGCTATTTTGTATATAAATTTATCTAAATCAACATTTAAGAAACTTATTATTTTCTTATTTTTATTAGTACTAGGTAATCTATACTTAGTTCCCAAACTCATCAATAAAGACTCATCATACACACACACATATATATATATATATATATATATATATATATATATATATATATATATATATATATATATATATATATATATATATATGTGTGTGTATGCGTGCATGTGTGTATGTATGAGTGCGTGTGCGTGTGTGTAAAGTGACAGTGAGAATCAACAAAGAAGTTTGAAATTTCATAAGTTAATTTGATCTAGTAACGAAAGAATTGCTATTAAACGTGGGATATTTTTAAGGTGCCCAATCTCTTAATCTTAATTCATATAAGAGAATTTTCCTACAGTATTTATGAATAAAACAGATATAATACATAATAAATTTTAAACTAAAAATTTCTGAAAATACTCTACTCGTCCTCTGCAAAAATACATTTCACGTAATTTTTTATCATAAATCAGGCTATGGAACGAATCGAATACTTTATTCCGAGATCAATATTTCCTTTCATATTTCCTTGGAGGCATATATGGAATATACAATCTCCTCAAGAGAATTTTCGTATACCGGATTCAACTTCAAAGCATATGTTTACTAATAAATAACTGCGTTCATTTATCCAATTAACAAATCGTGAAAAATAATGAGCAAAATTAATGGGCTTCGTGATTTTCCATTGATTAGATGCAAATTTATTTTCATCATTAATTTATTTTCGTTTTCATTTAATGCTGTTAATTTTGAACTGATTCCAGTTGCGTTCGTTTTGTGTTTTCTTGAAGTATTAAAGAAATACAGATTTTTTTCTTTAAATAAAATTATTTTAAATACCTTTTGAACAATTTGAAGAAACTAGCTTTCTTGCGGCACACTTTTCAACCTAATTAAAAGAAACTGAAAATTTTCTCTTAATTGAGAAAAATAATTAAATACTTCGTTTTATTCAGTTTCCAAATTTTTAATTTTTTCTCTCTCACCATATTAACACTTCTATAATCGTTGCAACATTTTATAAATTATATATATATTTTTTTTAATGAGATTATCACATTTCTCTTTAAAAAATACAAAAAAAAATAAAACCCGATAAATTTTTTGCATGAATGCTATGTTTAGCAAATTTTCTTTGGAATGTAAGTTATAACGTGCAAAAAGTAAATTATAAACGCAGCCATGAATTTTAAACAATTTATTTGACTTGCATGTTTTTAGCATTATTTAGCTTATGGTGCAATTAAAAGAAATGCATGTCGTGATATTTTGATGATTTCATATTACAAAATTTAAGAATTTTAATTAAATGCAAAATTATCATTCTTTGAAGTTTGTTTTGCTATCTTTTTTGCCTGATTTTGAATTGAATGCTTTTACTATGGCAGATTAAATCAAAATGGCCTTTATTTTTGTTATTAGTCTCTTGGAATAGCTGTAATTGCATCAATAATAGCTATTCTATCTTTTCGGCTGTTTTGTTAGCAAACATTTTAAGACGGAAAGGATATGTTGTTCATTAATTTTAAGGTATATTATAAATGCTTGTATTGACCGAGGTAGCCAAGTAGAAGAGCATCGGGCTTCAAACTTTGGGTGATGAGTTCGAATCTCGACGAGTACCACGTTCGTGTCTAGTCTGGTATTGGGCAAGTTAAATCCGTAAACGGCGCCAAGAGTGTAAGGGCCTGTTCACATAGGAGTCCGGTAGCGGAAGCGTTAAAGTATTAAAATATATTTAACCAAGGACAAACCTCGAAACGATTAAAAACGAAATTTTTAACGCCCATGATTGGTTTATTTCCGCCTAAACGTCATCTTTCATTTTAAGCTTCCGCTACCGGACTCCTATGTGAATAGGCCCTAACGTTGATTCTTCTGTAGCGCGTTCCCAGGCTTAACAATTCCGCGGTTGAGTGGGAATTTCTCAGACAAAGTGCCTCGACATTAGTCATATACACTCATGACCATAAATTAAGGATAATGCCAGCTCCGGCAAATAAAGGTTCAGAAACAAAACAAACGTGACTTAGTCATAACGTCCCTAAATTAGACAAAAGATAAAGAACAAAAAAGATGGTGTATGTATGATACCATTGATAAAAACTACAATTTTTGCTCCCTGGAGCAATAAGAGGTGGTTGATGGGCCGAGACTCGTCGGCCAAGCATGTACCACACATGCTCTATCGGATTCAAGTCAGGTGAGAATGCTAGCGACATGTTGCAAGCGTACATGTTGTTTCAAAATGATGGCCCGATAAATGTGGCAGTTCATGGTTCCGATTTGAACATACAGATCTGTTGTGGAGCACAGTATAATTCTGGAGCACCCCAAACGAGCAATCCTGATCCACCGTAACGGTGTCGTTCAATGATGTTGTCTTGGTGGTAACATGTACCTGGTGTTCTCCATATGAAAGTCCGACGTGAATCAGACTGCAAGCTAAACCTGGACTCGTCGAAAAACATCACACAAGCCCACTGTCATGATGTCCACATTGCATGTTCTCTACTCCAGTCTAATCGCTGCCGACAGTGAGTTGCCGTGAGCGTCTGGCAGGCCTGCGAGCATATAGACCAATATTTCCTAAACGTTTGTACACGGTTTGCCTTGAAATTGTGGTACCCGTGGCTGTAGTTAGCTCACGAGACTGGTTGGATGCTGTGCTTCGTCTGCTTCTTTTGCCAGTTACTGCCAAATACCGGGCTTCATTCAGCGTTGTAACTCCGGGGCGACCTGTACTGTAACGTCTACTGACATTTCCATCATCATGGAATCGTTGCCAAAGCCTAGAAATGACACTTTGGGCAATTCTAAGTTCCTCGGATACTTCCATCTATGTACGCACACATTCTAGGCGGCCGATAATTCTACCACATAAAAAATCATGAATATGCGTCCTCTGTGTCATAACTATTCGGTTATGGCACTGAGCGGCCTACAAAATGCTTGTGAACAATTTTACTTCTTTGTCACCATCCCTTATATACCCCTCTCTTACACTCTCTTGATTGTGACGTACTATCGGCGTCATCTGGTTGCTTCCTGTAATTTGCAAATTACTCTTGAAGATGTGTATGATAATTCTGCAGTTGAAATGTTTACTTTAGAGTTCGATTTCCGTGTGATTCTGAATTATCCTTCATTGATGGACATGAGTGTATATACATATATATATATATATATATATATATATATATATATATATATATATATATGTAAGATTTTATGCAAATTCTCTGCTTATGCCATAGTTACGTTCTCTGTTGCTATGCGTAGCGCAGAGACACACCAAACCATTGTTCCTTTGACATTCATTGAGGGGACAGTTGAGGGTTGAATGACCCCAGCTTGGAGGCGATTCGAAGGGTGGTGTGTGAAATGCTTTGTGCACGAGGGGGAGAAAGTGGCAGATCTCCAGAGGGAGAGGTTTTGTTGGTGAGTCCGTGCGTAGGCACGAGAGATCGTGTATTTGACGGGAGCGAGAAGGCTGCCCGATATTTTGTTATTTGAAGGGAAACGAACATTGCGTTAGGCTATCCCGTGATTATTGTTGTATTGTACCAGAGACAGTAAAAGTAGGCTCTCAGGTATCTCGTAATTGCTATCTACATTAATATATGATTATTGTTGAGTCTTAAAAAGTGTAGTTGTATTAATGATTCAAGTGTGTAATTATTAGACACCCCCTAGACGCCAGCTAGCTACGCAGACACAGAAGTCTACATTTTTTTTTGCTCCCGGCCCGGATGAACTCTGTGGAGAATTCATTTCGTCATTTTGAAGTGAATAATCGTGAGACCTTCTGTGAAATTTTTGATTTAAGATAAACAAAATGTATAAAAGTTCCAAGAGAGAAGACTTATTCGAAGTATGTGAGGAGTTAGGCTTCGATTCAGCGCCAGAGATGATGGTGAGAAAATTAAGAAATTTGGCTGAGAATAGTGAGGATTACAAAATTGACCCTGATTATCTCCCTAGTGTTATACACTCATTGGTGGATTATCGTCAAGAACGTGACGTCAGAGAGAAAGATAAAATAGGTATAGAGAAAAATAGAGTAGAGGTAGAAAGTTTGGAATTGGCTAAACTGCAATCAGAGCTTGAGCTAGTGAATGCAAGGCAAAGGTTGACAGTTGCTAATAGCATAAGAACGGAGCCCGAACACACAGACAATCTTGAGAATCTAATTAGGAGTGTTCGTGTACTAACTATCGCCATTCCAACAAAGCCGGTAGCGTTTCATATTTTCTTCAAGTCACTAGAAAGGGCATTTGTAACTAAAAATGTGCAAGAGGAATACAAATCCGAAATATTGCTAAATTTAATTGGTGAAAGAGCGAACAATGTCCTGATACATGTGAGTGACGAAGATATTAAGAACTACGAGACTAATAAAAGATTAATCCTAAAGCAATTCCAACCGACGCCGAAAGGATGTTACCATACTTTAAAAAAAGCCAGAAAGCAGCCGAATGAATCGTACTCTCAGTTCGTATTTAGGTTAACTGCCAATTTTGAGTATTATTGCAAATAGCGGAATGTCGAAGATTTTACTTCGATGTGTAATCTTATCGTATCAGATAAATTTCTTGAGACATTGGATAGAGCTACGGCTTGTCACATTAACATCAAGCAATGTGAAAACTGGATGAACCCTCAAGAACTAGGCCGCGAGTGTGACGTGTTTACAATATCTAAAATTAAAACGTCTGTCGAACATGCAAACAATTCCCGATCACATTTCACGAGCGAGAATAAGAGGGAAGAATGGAAGCGTGACTATCGGAGGCCATACAGACATAAACCTGCTCCTGAATGCTACCTCTGCGTTAGTACTAACCATTTCGATCATGCTTGTCCCAAGGAATTCAACAATCGCCCGAATCCTATGGAGGGAGACTGTATCGATGAAAGCGAAGACAAGAACCAAGAGCACGGTTATAATATTCGAAGTTGTGGGATCGTTAGCAGAGAGAGCGAACTCGAATATGTGAATATCCTTATAAATGGGAAAAAAATAAAAGCACTTTTAGATTCCGGAGCACAAATCCCAGTTTTCAATTCTAAGGTCGTCTATACCCGTAATAAACCAGAGGGAAGAGTAAAATTGACGAGCTGTTGCAACGAAACCGTGTGGGCAGACTCATTCAGGCTCTCTTTTGCAATAAAAAATGGGGCGTCAAAGGAGTTCCTCGTCGGAGTATATATAAATATATATATATACACTGCTGGCCACTTTAAATGCAACACCCTGAAGGAAACATGCAAATTTACAACATGCATTAGCGGAGGTGAGATATGCAAATGATTAGAATTTCAGCGCAGACGCACATCACGTGGCACCACTTCAAAGCGCTATTTAAGGCTTGGAGATTTCGACGATTTCAAGTTCGGTAATTGTGTTTTTCTTGTGTTTTTTAAAAAAAAACGATCAATTATGCCTCGTCAAAAACAACGATCATCTTTTGATCAAGTATCCGAGTTCGACAGAGGAAGGATAGTGGCCCACCAAGATTGTGGATTATCTTTCAGGGAAATCGGTAGTCGTGTTGGACGAAACCAAACAACTGTAATGCGGATAGGTGATGGTTGGATGCAGGAGGGTACGACGGACCGGCGTGTTCGATCGCATCCACCTCAGCGCACCACTTCACGTGATGACAGGCAAATTGTGCGCATGGCAGTGACGGATCGCTCAGTCACATCACGAACCATAGCACAGCACAAGCAGACTGTAACGCATTATCTAGTGTCTGCGCGTACCATTCGACGCCGTTTACAGCAGAGTGGTCTGTCCGCAAGACGTCCATTGCTTTGTCTACCCTTGACGCAGAACCACAGACGTCTTCGCCGGCAATGGTGCGATGACAGAAGGATGTGGACGGCAGAATGGAATGAAATTGTCTTTACTGACGAGTCACGCTTCTGTCTGCAACACCACGATGGTCGCATTCGAGTCTGGAGACACCGTGAAGAGAGGATGCAGAACAGCTGCGTTATGCACCGCCACACTGGTCCTGCACCGGGTATTATGGTATGGGGCGGTATTGGATATCACTCTCGCACACCTCTAGTACGCATTGCTGGTACTTTAAACAGCCAGCGCTACATCTCCGAGGTGTTGGAGCCAGTTGTCCTTCCTTACCTTCAGGGCTTGCCCACAGCCATATTTCAACAGGATAATGCACGACCACACGTGGCAAGCATTGTCCAACGGTTCTTCGTCAATCGCCAGATTGAATTGCTTCCCTGGCCACCTCGCTCTCCGGATCTTTCGCCGATAGAAAACATGTGGTCCATGGTTGCTCTACGATTGACCCAGATTCCATCCCCATCTGCCACAGCAGATCAGCTTTGGCAACGTGTGGAAGTTGCTTGGTCTGCTGTACCACAAGAACTCATCCAAAGTCTCTTCGAATCAATGCCGAGGCGTGTGACAGCGGTGATCTCCAACAATGGCGGCTACTCTGGCTACTGATTTTGGAAGGAACCACACGTCACAGAAGTCTATAAATTTAATCATTTGATACTTGGTCAACATGTTATCTATAAAATAAATTTTGTTGTGATATCTCTTGTCTTTCTTGGTGTTGCAATTTGGGTGGCCAGCAGTGTATATATATATATATATATATATATATATATATATATATATATATATATATATATATATATATATATATATATATATATATATATATATATATATATATATATATATATATATATACTAGCTGAGTGGCAACCCGATGGGTTGCTTTCTCGATTTAAATCAAATGGGTATATTTCTTAAAGATTTAAAACTGTTTAATAACTTTTAAAAATATATTAAAATTTTTAAAAAAACGAAATAACTATTTAAAATTCTCTTCTCCAAATTTTGGTCTTTGGTTTCTGAAATAATTCTTTCAAATTTCCGTTCTCAAATTTTGCTTTTTAAACAAAAAATGAAGTTCAATTAATTAGAAAAAATTCTAAAGATTTTAACTTCTCATTTCCTAAAAAAAAAATTATTTCTGGAACTTTAAAATTATTTCTGGATTTTAATTATTAAATAAATGACTCGTTCTCAACTAATTATTTTCCTTTTGGCAACATGGCCGAACGTAAATATCACATCTCATGGGAGAGAAAAGTGCTTAAAAAATAGAAAGACAGTTCTGATGCTTTCAAAATTGGTGGCGGAAGAATCCTCATCACTTCCTCCTTAATTAGAAACAAATTTCAAGAATTTACTGGAATTATTAGTGAGTAAAATAATAAATCGAAAAATTACGAACTCAGCATTCAAGTTACATTAAGATACTATGGCGATCAGCGCGGGAAATTTCAAAAGTGAGTTTTGTAAGTACGCTTTTTTAGACTAATAACATTGTTTTTATTAAATGTATTTGGTATATTTTTGAAGCTGAACATCCAGAAAATGCCGATAAATCGTAAATTTGATATTAATAGTTGCAGAAAACCGAAATATTTGTCCATCAAAATCGTCGATTTAGTGAAATTTGGAAAAGTGCTTTGAGGAAAGAGCTTCGTTTGAAGTGAAAAACATTTATAACTTTATAAAAATGTGTATATCCTTAAAGATGAAGAGATTCCATGTGTTCTACAACTGTAGAACACATGGAAATAAAAAAATTGTCGATGGTGGACGGAAAAGTTGAATTTTGCATGCATGAAAATAGTGATAATTTGCGAAACGGAAAGGAGCTGGCCCACCCGGAATGACAGCTGTTTCTATTGCCCGCTTCTTTTGAGTTAGGCGGTTTTAATTTAATAATTTAAAAAGTTTAAAGTTTTGAAAGTTGAGGATCATAACAGTGCACGCGTCTCGTCCGTCCGCGTCCATCGGTATCAGTCGCGATATCCTGGTATGCTCGGTTCGCGAGATTAGCCCGTCCCCGTGTCTGCTTACTGACAAACTAACATTTGTCTAGTTTCAGCTGTTAATAGTAAGATATATATATATATATATATATATATATATATATATATATATATATATATATATATATATATATATATATATATATATATATATATATATATATATAATGTAGAGGCAGACATTGCGACAGACGCTGATAAAAAGATGTAGTCGTTCCTTAATCCGTCATCAAATCAGTCAAAAAGTCCAGTCCATAGGAATAACACATTTATTTTGTTTTACACATTATATATCATACTGATATGTAGTTGGTTTCCATTTGCGGGATATATGCAGATTTAAAGCCTATATATACAATAGCTATATACGTTTAACATAGGTGAGGCTGTTCGACTCGACAAGTTCACGCCATTACGTGATTCTCACTGGCGCGCAGTTGGATTCCAATACCAGGACAATGGAAAGTTAGTTTAATTTCACGGTCGTCACGTACACTTCATCATGTGGGGTGACTCTACTATTATACAGAGAGTTAGGCGCCAGAAATACAATCACGCAGGGAACAAACACAAATTGAGGATTTAAGGTAGGGTTCATATAATAGTTACTAAAAAGTAAAGATAAAATTAGAGAAATAAAATTAATCAGTAGAGGGAGAGTTAAAATGGCTTTCAATAATCAAAATGATTGAATAGCTCTTATTTTCATGATGAAAGGAGTATTTGGGGCAAGGCTAAATTTTATGTTTTTAAAAGACTGTTAAAGATTTATTATCATCGCGGTGGCATAGAAGTGTTGTCATATATATATATATATATATATATATATATATATATATATATATATATATATATTCAAGAGAAGAGTGTCAAATCCAAAATGGTAGTTTTGAGAAAAACTGGGTTGAAAATAAAAACTGCTTTTGAAAAGTTAGTTCTTTTACGTTTAATTTTTATTTATTATTCTTTTAAGAAATTTTTTTCTAATATTACTTTTTGTTGAGTGAAGAGTGTTAAGTCCTTCATTGGGACATAACCCATTTAACACTAACATGTTTTTGTTTTGTTTCACATATCCCAATTATTTTCTGATGAACTAAAATATTTCGGAGTGGAATTAGACTTAGCATTCTGCTCTCTACAGTAGCCCTTGATTTTTCAAACATGTCTGTTTTGATAACTCATTTTAACCCATTCTGACTTAACACTTTTTGCACAGCAAACACAGATATGTATATATATATATATATATATATATATATATATATATATATATATATATATATATATATTAATTAATTTCCCTTTCACCATTGAGGTGTTTGTTTGTATGTGAATATGTTGTTGTTGTTTCCAATCCCCCTGGAGTAGGAAAGCCTACACCAAGTCTAAAGGACCTAGGTCCTTAAATCCTAGGTCCTTGGCGAAGGTAGTAAGGAGATTCACTTTAAGACGAGGTACCACTAGGGCTGGAGTCTGACTTGAGCTCGAAGAACATCGGTCCCGTAATTTTGAACCAAGTCAAATGACGAGACCGGAGCACTTGACCCTGCACCTCCAGAGGCAAATTAGGTGAATATATTTTTTTTTGTATGTTGACTCCATTGATATAAATGTTTAATTGTATTATCAATTGTTTCTTACACTAAATAATGTTTAACCGTAAATAATTTATCTCTACTTACCCCACAATGGGCATCTGAGCGTATTTTATTAATTTTCGAGAAAAATATCCTTTATCATGAAAATGGTAAAGGAACCTGATTTCTAAACAGATATATTAGACCATTCTTTGTTATTTATTTCATCAAAATACACTTGAATAAATTACAGAAAAACTTTCTCCACTTATATAAGACCTATTTTTCCCTTCGCTTTACATTTCTGAACCCTAAGCGGCGAAAAAAGGATAACTGAACGATACTTCGTTCCTATTCAACAGTTTCAAAAGGCAAAGAATCGTTGAGGGACAGGTTACTTTCACTTACCCCAATATCGTTGCAGAGAAAATCAGTCAATAAATAAAGACCAGATACGGACTAACCATATTTTCGCATGTGAAATGTGTGCCTTGGAACATATAAATATTTTTACTTCTAAAAATTTGAAATTGTTGTGTCGAAAGCTTTAAACACGTCTTTTGAAAGAGAAGGTTTTCTAGTCATATCTACATACATTTTCCCATTTCTAGCCCCTAAAGTAAATTGTATACAGTAATTCAAAATCATACTTTGCATATCATGGTTCTTACTTGCCCCGATTCCCCCTCTCTCTATCTTTATGTATATATATATATATATATATATATATATATATATATACATATATTAGGGTGGCCCTTAGCATATAGGCAAAAAATAAATTTTATATTTGTATAAGTCTCACCCCCTATTTATTTTCCTTTTGGGCTATTAAGTAACTGGTAAAAATTTTGAAAATTTTCTTTAATAATAACACAAGGGGGGTGAAAATTGAAATAAATGAGTAAAATTCCAAAATTTTCTCAATAACACTTTTAATAATTCTGTTTCAATTTTAAAACAAATATTTAGGAGTAAAAATAACGGAAATAATGCCTAGAACTGCTTAACCACAAAAACAAAATTTTATAACATTAAATTTCAATAATAAAAGGTTCAATAATTTTTTGATACTGAATGCGTTGAGCGAGATGGAAAATGGCTCCGATATGCTTTTACGACTTGCAATAGGTATTGCTTTTGCTCCTCATCGTGTGTTACAATATTGTTATATTCTTCCATAAGCTTCACACCTCTTTCTGCGATTATCATTGACAACTGTGAGATTTTTGACTACTGTAAGGCCACGTTGATAATCATGAAGAGAATTACAGATCGCAGGATCAAGAGCAATAAAATCGGACGATATTTTAAACCGCTTAAAAAAATTTGATGTGCTTTATGACACAAAGTTAGGTAGTTCTTTGTGTGTGAATTCGGCCATTTCCTTTAAATCAAAATGGAAACGCTTAGAGTCACAAGTAGTTGATTCTTCTTCTTTATATACTTTGGCTATCTTTAATTTTTGTTCGACAGGAATTGTGTCATTAAAAAATGCTAAAGCCACTATTTCTTCATTAAGTTACCACAAATGTCCACAACATTATTTTGTTGTTTCTTGGGAAATTTTTTCATTTATTTCATTGTAAAAATAAAGATCTTTTAAAAAACATCAAATCCAGGTATGGTGCTTGCAGGCTAAGGGAGCATTGTACCAAGCTTTTATGTATATTTTTACAATAAATATACAAATATCCCTTATTCCTTGCAATTACTGCTGAGTCAAATGAAATTGATTTCGAAAATATTTTCACGCAATAAATAGCTTTCGCCATCCACCTGGCATGGTGAATAGCACCAGGTAATCGAAATGTAATTTCATTTGCTTCGTGTTCTCCTAAAAATATCATAACTAACTGCAGCAGCTCTTTGCAATCGTCTCTTATCTGTTTAATAACAACTTGTGCTTTGGCAAAATGAAGCACAATCTCTATGTCTTTACCGATACTGTTCACAACAAATTGATCATCAATTCCAACAGTATATTTAGAATTATCCATATTGGCCCAAGCTTGTTGAAAACGTTTAAATAATCCTGTTTCGGGTCCAGACGACGTACCAATGCATGCTTCAAAAGCAGACTTTGAAACCAATTCATATATATGGTGCCTGCAAGGTAGGTATAAGTGATCTTTACCCAGTTTTTATCTAATAAAACGCAAGCACCTTTTATTCTTCCAGTATTTGACGCAGTGGTGTCACAACACAAGGCTTGCACTGTATTTAAAAGTTTATTTTCAGCAAGCAAGTTGTAAATAGCTTCTGCCATATCGTCTCCACTGCAAGAATCCATTTGAGGGACTCCTAAAAGATGCTTTTGTCCGTTAGCGGAAATAATTACTGAAAGCCTGTCAAGCTTTTTGTTTCTAGTTATTGATGGAAGCAGCTTTCCACCCCATTGGACGGTAGTGAACTCTAACTGTAACGTCAGACGTTCATTTCAGATTACTGAAGCACGCTCCACACGAAGCTTTTGACGGCATCGCTGTATCGAGGTTCGATTTATAATTAGATCTTCAGTTTTGTGTCCCAAAGCTTCTGCAGTAGCCATTAAAATGTGGACAGAGTTTCTGCCACTTAACTTGCATTTATCAAGAGCTGCTACCAACTTGGTGTTAATAAAATTAATGTTCCCACGTTTACATTCTTTGGGTGGACCTGGCTGATTTGTGGGACACAACGTATCTTCACGGTCAATTTCATTTTCAGATGAATTCTCCTTTTCAGACGAAACTGAACATAAACTAAACAGAACTAAACAGACTAAAACAGAACCTTTTCTAAATATGCTACAAAATACTGCGTTAAGATTGTAATAATTGGACAAAAGCAAATTTCAAAAGTACTTAATGGTTTTTATTTACAAGACTCTTCGATGTCCAAGTTCATGTCCTCCATTGTTTCACTCATTTTTGTATCCTCTTTAATTTTTTTTCGTCGCTGTTCTTCTATTCTAAGTTGTTTTAGAATTCTTTTTTCCTTTTCATCAGTTCTTTTATCAATGTCCCCTAAAACACCAATTCGTCCTTTCTGCCTCTGGGAGATGAGAAATTGTGCATTGTAATAATTTCCAAGGCATTACTGTGAGCAATATCAAATAGGTCCTCTAGTTTTTCTTTAAAATTTTGTTCTTTTTGCTCCCGAGTTTCGCTCTTTCATTTAGAACTTTTTTGAAGCATTCTCCATTCGTTATATAGGGCTTCTAGTTTAACAATGCAATGTTGAGGTTCTCTAAATGGTATTCGTGCTTTTTACCGAAAAATTACAGTTTCAGAAATTA
Organism: Dolomedes plantarius; assembly: GCA_907164885.2. NCBI lineage: Eukaryota > Metazoa > Arthropoda > Arachnida > Araneae > Dolomedidae > Dolomedes > Dolomedes plantarius. The sequence continues at coordinate 72,558,889 of OU015493.1, read as the reverse complement.
GTGAACGAGCACTTTCAGGGAGACTAAATTTTACGCATCTCATATTATAAAATAGCACTTGCATTACTTGTTTGTTAGAAGGCAATTTGCTACCTAATATTTGATTTGTTTCTCCTTCAATCAGATATATATGATCGCGAAGTTTACCCTTTAGCGCCATTTTTAACAAACCACGTGCTACCGCTTCGTATGGAAGACAACGCAATACTGATTATGACTAAGCGCCGTGGTCAGTTTTCCCGACAACCAGGACTGCCGACGCCTCCTGCACAGCGCCCCCCTATCGCGAGTCTTACGTGCTGGTGGTCTATGCAAAACTATGTTTTAGTGTATATTTGATATTATTTAGTTTATTAACGCGCATAAAATCTTATTTCATTTTTTCTATTAAACTTGTGGAAAAAACAGTAATTTTTACATAAATGGCAACATTCACAGCCTCTGCGGCACCACTTAGAATTATACGAAAGACCCGACTCTTGGGGGGCTTTAGTTTTAGGCTAGTTGAAAAAAACTGAGGGGGTGAGACATTAAGAAAAACAAAGTTGAAAAATCAGGGCTGTGTGTGTGTATGCTAGCTAGCTAGTCCTATGATAACAATCGACCAGTTATTTATTCAATTCCATTAATTTTGTCTATTCCTTTCCTTAAATCTTATTAAAACTTACCCGTTTACATTACAGCTTGTGTCTGTCCCGACCATGACTGTACTTGTGGCGCCTAGCTGTTGCTGGATATACCGCACTATTGAAGATCACGTGGACACACAATACTAACTCCGCATTGTTCTGGTGTACGAGTCGAATGCGCGTCACTTAGCGTATGGGATATGGTTTGAACCGGACGCTACTATCCAGCCTTTCCGTTCTTTGCAAAAAGTGAAATATCTTCAGGACTTTTATATTTCTTATAATATGTTAACCAATTACATATCAATAATGTGTATAAGTTAACAAACTTATTATTTCCCATAACTTGGACTGTAATAACTGGATTAAATATCTTCTCAAACGCACGTCAACAACACAACTCATCCCAATCTCTTATATATACACTGCTGGCCACCCAAATTGCAACACCAAGAAAGACAAGAGATATCACAACAAAATTTATTTTGTAGATAACATGTTGACCAAGCATCAAATGATTAAATTTATATACTTCTGTGAGGTGTGGTTCCTGCCAAAATCAGTAGCCAGAGTAGCCGCCATTGTTGGAGATCACCGCTGCCACACGCCTAGGCATTGATTCAAAGAGACTTTGATTGAGTTTTTGGTTTACAGCAGACCAAGCAGCTTCCACACGTTGCCAAAGTTGATCTGCTGTGGCAGCTGGGGATGAAATCTGGGTCAATCGTAGAGCAACCATGGACCACATGTTTTCTATCGGCGAAAGATCCAGAGAGCGAGGCGGCCAGGGAAGCAATTCAATCTGGCGATTGACGAAGAACCGTTGAACAATGCGTGCCACGTGTGGTCGTGCATTATCCTGTTGAAATATGGCTGTGGGCAAGCCCTGAAGGTAAGGAAGAACAACTGGTTCCAACACCTCGGAGATGTAGCGCTGGCTGTTTAAAGTACCGGCAATGCGTACTAGAGGTGTGCGAGAGGGATATCCAATACCGCCCCATACCATAATACCCGGTGCAGGACTAGTGTGGCGGTGCATAACGCAGCTGTTCAGCATCCTCTCTTCACGGTGTCTCCAGACTCGAATGCGATCATCGTGGTGTTGCAGACAGAAGCGTGACTCGTCACTAAAGACAATTTCATTCCATTCTGCCGTCCACATCCTTCTGTCATCGCGCCATTGGCGGCGGAGACGTCTGTGGTTCTGCGTCAAGGGTAGACAAAGCAATTGACGACTTGCGGACAGACCACTCTGCTGTAAACGGCGTCGAATGGTACGCGCAGACACTGGATGATGCGTTACAGACTGCATGTGCTGTGCTATGGTTCGTGATGTGACTGAGCGATCCGTCACTGCCATGCGCACAATTTGCCTGTCATCACGTGAAGTGGTGCGCTGAGGTGAATGCGATCGAACACGCCGGTCCGTCGTGCCCTAATGCATCCAACGATCACATATCCCCATTACAGTTGTTTGGTTTCGTCCAACACGACTACCGATTTCCCTGAAAGATAATCCACAATCTCGGTAGGCCACTATCCTTCCTCTGTCGAACTCGGATACTTGATCAAAAGATGATCGCTGTTTTCGACGAGGCATAATTGATCGTTTTTTTGAAAAAACCACAAGAAAAACACAATTGCCGAACTTGAAATCGTCGAAATCTTCAAGCCTTAAATAGCGCTTTGAAGTGGCGCCACAGGCGCGCGTGATGTGCGTCTGCGCTGAAATTCTAATCATTTGCATTTCTCACCTCCGCTAATGCGTGTTGTAAATTTCATGTTATTTGCACGTTTCCTTCAGGGTGTTGCATTTACAGTGGCCAGCAGTGTATATATATATATATATATATATATATATATATATATATATATATATATATATATATATATATTATAAATGTATATATGAAAATGTGTCTCTAAAACTGTAAAGACATTTTTCATGCTTAACCATGTGTTCAGGGAAATTACACGTTACGACATGATTCATAAATGCGGTATATCTTTTTGCGTGTTTTCCGAGCACTTTAAACTCAGCATATATCATTGCCTCTACTTTAGTAATTGAATCCACGCTGAATATTAGAATATGTACGAAATTCTAAAACAACTTTTATGCGAAACTTAGCTGCTAAAAAATGTTTTACTAAAGAAACTCATTATCTTTACTATGTTCATAAATCCACTATTTGCAATAAGCGGTAAGAAAAAAATATTATTTACACTTAAAATACCAAAACTTTAATTAAACGGGAAACTAATTAAAAATGAATTCCAAGACATTAAAAAACAAGGTGTTGCTTTAAAAGTCTAGAATTCATATGGCAGGCAAAAGTGTAGTTAAGTTATCTAAGTAATGTTCCAGTATCTTTTTAAATTTCCATTTCTGTAATAAACTTAAACTTTAATATACTTAAATTCTTATATTATTTAAATATAATTTTTTTATTAGAATTCGAAAATATTATAGTCATAAATATAAAATGTGTTAATGTTTTTATAAATTTTAGCTGTATTCACCCCCCAAGGAGCTTTTGTTCCTATTAAAAGTTGTTTATAACACTAAAAATAAAATTATTACATTAGAGGTTTATATTTTATTTTTTCTCCTTCGATTGAATAATATTTAACAAATTTATATGTATACACACACACACACACACACACACACACATATATATATATATATATATATATATATATATATACACACAGGTGTTTATCAAAATATGGGAAACATTAAGAAAAATCATGAAAACCTTTATTAATATGGCCAAGGATCACCTTTGCCATGTAGTACCGCCTCATTCACCTTGGAAATGGATTATACAAGTCATGAGTAGTGGTAAAAATATATTATACCCTTCTTCAGGGAAAAATCACTAAAGTTCATGTAGAGATGTTGTGGTGGATATCGATACCTGGCTCTATCCGCTTATACAAATCACAGTCGTTCGATGATATAGACAGATATGATAGATTGTACAGGGCAAGATAAGATATTTGACTTCTTTTTCATTCTCTTCAAACCAATACTTGATAGATTTAGCTGTATGTACCATCCTGGGGGATTATCATCGTGGAGAACGCCATCTCCTGCAAGAAACGATATTAGCCCCATTGGATGGACTAGTTAGCTAAAATTTCGACATAGTGCTTCCCATTCAATCTCCCTTTTAGGGTTGCAATAGGGCCTGAAGAAAACCATGAGATGCCATCCCAAACCCTGATTGATCTACCTCTAATTGAATGTTGAGACAGCCAGAATCATAAGCTTGTGTCTTAAGCTTGTGTAGGTGTTCTCCAGACATACGCACGTCCTGTTGCGAGGAACAAACTGGACAATGATTCATCGGACCAAAGGCCGTTTCACGGCATATTACTCGACCAGGATTTGCGCTCGTGTTACCATTGTGGACGATATTTTCTATTGGTATCTATTACAGGTGGCTTGGGAATAGCTACTCTTCCGTAAATGCTCTGTTTGTGAAGTTCGCTTCTACATCTAATGGTTGATACTGGAACATGGAGATGCAAATTGAGCTCTGCGGTCATTTTTGGTGGACTTGCTTTATTTTTTCATGTTACAATCCGGTTCAATACCTCGTCCGTCTCTTTCACTCAGCTCTCCCTTTCCTCCACTTCTCTGTTTGGCAAAGTATGTTTTTCCGTGCACTCTATATGTTATCATGACTTTCGATACCATAGCTCGAAAAACAATCATTAGCCTGGGAGTTGCAGTAACAGATACTCCAATTTAATCGCGCTCCAACAGATTTCCCTCTTTGCAAGATCTGCAAGGTTTGACATTTTATGCCGTTCCTCCCCCAAAAAGCACGATGCCCTTAGCTTCATTACTGCTACCTGACAGTCGATAATACATACACTATATTATATAAAAAAATACCGGTGGCCAGACTTGTTTTTAACGAATACGAAGTACATTCATAAACACCACTAATATTGAAAGGTGTTTCCATTATTTTGATAACCACCTGTATATATAGTGAAACTTATCTAAACGGGCATATTTTTTTCTGAAACGATTCAAGACTTGATAGATCTAATGTTATAAAAGTAACCCTTTTACCGTGGGCACCCTTCAAAATGGCTAATTTTTTCTAAACCATTGCTTTTCGCATTAGATAAGTTTTACTATATATATATATATATATATATATATATATATATATATATATATATATATATATATATATATATATATATATATATATATATATATATATATATATATATATATATATGTGTGTGTGTGTGTGTGTGTGTGTGTGCAAATACATACTATAAAAATAATCAAAACTGTGAATTTCCGCTACTGAATTCTGTTATTTATTTCTTCTATTATTTATTTGATGCTGAAATAAAGTAGTCTTCTTCTAAGGGTATGTAATGGATAGATAGTTACGTACTATAAATTTGTTAGTAAGTTTTAACTAATCTTTTAAATAAAGTCAACACCATGCCTCAATATATGAAAAACACACTTTTAACTTCTGTTGTACAAAAAGCATTTGTAGTTTTTAGTGTAAGGTTCATTTTATCTGTTAACCATATAATACATTCAAAATACATCACTAAATCATTTTATTTTAAAACTGTTTATAGGAACTTGATTAAAGAAAAGAAAAATTGTTCTCATATGATCAAACATTGGAACTCTTATGTAAAATATACTTTTTACTGGTTTATTTTACAAGCGGATTTATTTTCTGTGACTGGACTCAATCTTGAGGAAATACAGTAGAAGAAATAGTCTTTAAATTTAATCATATCTAAGATTCAATCTTTTCTATTTCTTGACGTTGGATTTTTTTTTGTTGAATGTGGTTGTCAAAACTGAAGATGCCCTTCATTCATATGAATTGGGCCTTATCAATTGAAAATTTCTTGTGATGCATTATTATGTTTGTCAAACTTATTATTTTATTCTTATATTTTGTTGTAAATGTCGATTTCTTTTGCTGCCACATGTAAAAAAATCGAAAAGTCGATCTCAAAATAAGAACAAATGAATCATTAGAATGCGATAAATTACCTTTTAAACTTCAAAGTTAAATCTCATAATGCACTCTTTCGGGGAGATAAAGCCAGCAACAGATTCTAATATTTAAGTTAAATCATAAATGAGTTAAAACTGGCAGCATAAAAAAGTATTAAAGTTGAATCATTAATGAAATAAAACTGGCAATATAAACAAATATTTATTTAAATAATTAGTGAGATAAATCTGGTAACATAAAAAAATATTTACTAAAATCATTAGTGAGATAAAACTGGCAACATAAACAAATATTTAAGTTAAATCCTTAGTGAAATAAAATTGGGAAAATAAACAAATAATTTTTCTGGTGTTCAACTTACGTAGTCTAAGACAGAATAATATAAAAGAGCTTTGACATTTTAAACAACATTTCCATATCAATCAAGATATGACAGTTAGGGCCAAAGTAATATAAATAGACACCTTAGAATCGAAAAGAAAAGTATATTTATTGAATGGAAAATTTTCTTTCAGCTAATGAAGAAAGGAAAAATATTGATCATGTCTTGCAATGCTATTTTTCTGACCTCAGAGTAGTAAACACATCCAAATACCATTGAATAACACAATATTTGTTGATATTTGAATGTGTCAATGCTACTATATTTTCTATTGCCACATACAGTCGAACTCATCACTAATTTCTTAAAAACTTTAGTTTAGATTGAGGATTCCGTCATTCATTTGTACCACCGAAAGCACACGAAAGGTCTTTTCCTTTGTTATATCTGTTAGTAAACAGACATCAAATGCATGAAGATACACTTTATTCATAAATAACAGAAATATAGCCTTTAAAAGGCATGGATCCCGTAACTTTAAAAAGTACTCTGTTTAGATCTATTAATAACAAGCGATAATTTTGTTTCCCTAAGGTACGATAATTTTAATTATGGAGAATTGCACAACTTTTGCTTCAGTAAATGTTTTAGTTTTGTAGATTTGAAAAAAAACTGGTATTGTTGTTTAATTTTGAAAGGCAACATATTTCTTTAAAAATATATTGAAAATTCCCCATGTATAAATACTTTCAGCACTCGATGTATGTATATTATATTAGTAGCGAGATCGTAAAACGCAGCCAAGAGGAAGGATTTAATAATGAGAAGTCGATTCCGCTGCAAATGAAGGATTCTGAGATATTCCACTGAATATTGATTTCCTGACGCCCAAGAAAACTAAAGATGTAAACAGGGGACCATTATCATTGACGATTGCATAAGGACTCGCATTTCAATTCATGGCACCCTTGTAACACAAATTCTCTGTATATGTTCAGTATTAGTTACAAATATAAAGATTTGCATATTGAAGTAGAGCCTTGAATGAGTTTATGGCCATTTTTACTAGGAATTGCAGAACCGAACTAAAAATTCGGAACCGGGTATTGGTTATCAAATTTTTCCAGAACCGAGTACCCGGGGATTATCCGGGTCTGAATTATAGTTGAACTACAAAACATTTGCCTTAAGTATTAATGAAAAACCTATATATATTTATAATAAAGGGAAATTTAGTTTACTGTCCGTGTCAAAAATATATTTCTTTTAATTTGTTTTAAATTAGTTTAAAGCAATATGCACTTAAACCCGAAATTACAGAACTCTGATGAAAATTGTATGTTTTTATCATCAATTTGCCATTAAATAAGATTTGGACAAGTGATGGGCGAATTAACCCCCGTGTAGCAAAAAGTTGACCTTAGCGCTCCAAACCAAACTAAACCATTAGATAAGAAGTTCATGGAAGGCTATGTTGCATAATTTTTAAATAATGAAAAATGCAATATTTTTTTGCTGTTTATAATTGCAATAAAAAATTATCTTAAAGATTATAATAAATGAATCAATAAAAGCAAATGATATTCGATGACATGCCTTTTGACAACAGAAGGGCATTGACTTCTGAGATGATTGAAGAGCATCTATCACTTAATACCATGGATGCGCTTAAGGTTGATGTGTACTAACCCTATTGGATTCACTCACCTCAATGTTAACCTATGGAGAAAATGTGTACAAGGATTTCCGACTTGGATTTAAAATTTTTTTTTTAAATATCGTACTCCGTAATAGAGAAAAAAATTACACCCTGGGGCATTTTTCTTTTTTTTTTCTTTTTTTAAATGCAGATAATATTTTGAAATTTGAATTAGTCGGGGGAAGAATCAAATCTAGTGTGCTTTAAACGCTAATCAATTCTTTTGGTGGACGAAATTTATAAAATGAATCCTGTTGAAAAATTCAGGCTATATGAAAATACCATTTTATTGGATTATCAGCACTTATGTTGCTGTAAATAGCAGACAAATTTTCTCCATAAATTAACGTTGAGGTGAGCGAATCGAATAGGGTTAGTACACATGAGCTTTAATACAAAGGATTCCAAAGATTTTTTTTAATGCGGAGGCACTTGTCGCGAAGACATTCGCCTATAATTAACCACAGTTTTTCTGGCCATTTTATTATGGGGGTGCCATATAGGCAGACCAGCTTTGTCCACTCTGAAAGGACGACACAAACGGAGGCATTTTAGTGGCGCTTCGCCAGGATTCGATCTGAGCACCCTCAGCTCCGAAAACCAGCTCGCTGTACCACAAGGCCGCCACGGCCAAGGATTCCAAAGATCGAGATACTGATAAGTTGTGAAGCATGGTAGAACTATTCATCCAAATTAAAATGTTGCATTTTGAACCTAATATTTACTACTTTAGAATACCCGGTACTACAACTACTAGAACAGAGTTTTCGGTCCCAACAGTTTTCCGAGCCCTTGTGGGGCTCTTACTTTTAGCGAGATTTACTGCCTTAAGACAGAACTAAACCATCTTGGGAGAACTCCTCCCTACCACCCATGGTACTTTGGAAGAACTCTGGGCGTGTCTTTCCAGCTCAAGCCTAGAAAATATTAAACAGACTTCTCGTGCTGCATGAGTGGCCATATTTGAGTACTCACTTTTCGGCAGGGTCAGATGATCTTCCCGGAGTGTCACTGGTGCTCTGCCGACATGGCCTCCCCTGCCCATCTTTTGGCTTGTTTGGGTTTTACAAAGGACGAGGTCCTTCGGGACCATCTACTATTTTTAGACTTTTTAGAAATTTTTGGTTTCAGGAAGATTGTCTGGCCTTGTTAGACAATCTGAGATTAGTAACAACAACAACAACAATTTTGCACGAATACCCAGATACTCTGTTGTCGGGTACCCGGTTTTGCAATTCCCCTTCTTTATGACCTTTGACGACCAATATTTCACAGTGTCTAAGTAGCGCTGTAGTTAAAACATAATTTACATGTATTATGTGAAATAAATAAATGGTGTTATACAAATGTTGATTAAATTATATAAATGAAATACATTTAATATTTCAGTTCTTGCACTTCCATAAAATGAAATTTCGTTAAATCTTGATAAAAATATTAAATAAGCACTTAGTGGTCAAATTCCCATGTATTAATATTTTACTTAGGCAATAAAAAATAAATTTAAGTCGTATTAAAATTTTTCTATCTTTTACAAACATGAAATATTTTTAATACTTTGATTTCAATTTTGAAGAAATTATTTAACAGCCTACTACATATAACTTTCTCCCCCGTAGCTTACTCTTTGCAGCTATATTTGAGAGTATATATTCAAGTTCTGAATGAACTAGGTTAATATCAGATGATCTGTATTTTGTTTGCAATTTTTACTGGCAGGGCACTAAAATAGTATGTGAGATTTTAAAAAGTCATGCATCGGACGTCTATTCTCCATGAAATGCTTTTTTTTTCTCTGTCCAATAGCTACCATAATACAGGGTGGTCATAAAAAAACTTTCCCGATATATGGACCTCTAGCGGCCGTTCCTTTCAACCTATCGAGATGAGATTTCAGATATAGTTATTGAGATATATGAGCTCAGGATTCTGTGATCGGCAACAAAGTGGCGCTCACGGTTACGGTTATAGGTATAGAAACTCGAAATTTTCGAATGGCAACGCCCACTTTTTCCCGTCGCCAAATGCTCAGAGCATGCGAAAACTCTAAGGAGCGTTGGGACGGTATGTGTGTCATAAAAAAATGGACGCGTTATGCACGCACAAAAAACTGCTCTGCGAACGGCCCACAAAAACACGATGATGGCATCCATGTCAAAAATGTGTAATCCATATAAAAGTTTTCTTTTGTCCGATCTGTGTTGTCATCAGGGATTGGTGTCTTACCTCTGTCGTTTGCAAATTTCCTCCGTGCGCCAAATCGTGCTTTTGTAGACCGTTCGCAGAGATGTTTTTTGTTCGTGCATAACGCGTCCTTTTTTTGTGATACACGCACCGTTTCAACGCTATTTAGAGTTTTCGCATGCGCTGAGCATATTGCGACGGGAAAAAGTGAGCGTTGCCATTCGAAAATTTTGAATTTCTGTAACTATAACCGTAACCGTGAGCACCACTTAGTTGCCGTTCACAAACTCTCGAGCTCATACCACCGGATAACTATATCTGAATTTTCATCTTGATCGGTTGAACGGAACGGCCGCTAGAGTCGATATATCGGCAAAGTTTTTTTTTTCATGACCACTCTGTATTGTGCTAAATTATGATTTCCAATACATAGAATTTATGACTCTTAAGGGAATTCTCTATGGGAGTTGTAGAATGCATTGTGTTCATCGTCGGTTTTTCCCACCTCCACTTCGCCCGGCTTGAAAATGGACTCGACCAGAAAAAGAGGGACATGTGTTGGTGACCTAGTCTTGCTCTTTATGAATTATACTACTAACAAATTACACTGAACCTAAATTAATTACTGAATCTGTGGGACTCATGTATGCAGGACTGCACGTAGCGGCCAGGCGTTTTCAGCCAATCTTGCCTCATACCTTCGGGTGTGTAGCTTAACTTTTTTGATCTGTGTCGAGTAAATACAGACTATACAATATCTTATTAAACTACACAAACAAGAAGACACATTTTCACACATTTTTCTCTTATTAACTTCATTTTTAAATGTTTGCATGAAATAAACAATTGTAGTTAAATATTTGTGTTTATACAAAAAGTTCAAATCGGTAATAATGAAGTTTTAATACTCGTAATATACGTATATTCAGTTGACAGCAATATATCTACAAGCATACTGATTCTCTGTTAATTTAATATAAAAGGATTTTGTATCACTGATTATCCTAAAGTAAAAAACAGAAAACATTTTTTTTTCTTTTTGCATAGTGAAAAAGAATCTTTTTGCTGAAAATTATAAAATAAGATAATGGATATTCAATGAGGAAGACTCCGGTAAAATGTATACAAAGTTGGAGTAGAAAACATAAGCTTTATGGACTCGTCTAAAAGTCAAAATGTAGTTATATATTACTATATTTATCCGGCAATGAAAATAAGAAACTCTAAATTTATTTATACATTTATCCTTTACTACGCAAAAATTCAAGCTAGACGTCTTTAAACTGATTCATATATATAATAGAAAGTATTTTGAAAACAGAGCTCCGAACTATGACTCTAAACACAAAAATTATGTTCTTACACTTTAAATTATAATTGCTACTTGCTTACAAAAATTGCAAAGTAATGTAAAGCATAAGCAAACATCCTGAGTGTTTTGCTCATTGCACAGATATCTGCTCCTCCAACGTCTATCGAAATGTAAAGAGGAAATTTAGTATTTCATCATTATGGTGCCAAAGCTAAAATCCCGAAACGTGAAAACTACGAAACACGATTTTATGTACATTAATATTCTTCACTGGAACACACATTTTGAATTACCCTGCTTAATCTAACATTTTAAAATATCTTACAAATGGGAATAATGTAGAAATAAACAATTTTAGTTACAATCTAATACTGTATCAGGTAAATTGTCTCGGAATTCAGTGAGCGAATCTCTTTCTAAATTCGCAGTATGTGTCTTATGTGTTTAGCAGTTTCCGCAGCGGTTCTTCAGCGGAAGCATGAAGTCTGTAAAACTTTTATTGAAGGTTTTTGTTAAGGATATTACAAATTCATTTAGGTTGAATGCAATGCACTGCTTGCGAGAGATTTGGCATAGTTTTTAAATGCTGTTAATCTTGAGTACAAAACTCAATGAGCATGTAGCCGGAGAAATCGTACTTGTATGAATATTTGTCTTTTAAATAAAATTTTCTGAAACAGATGCTGGTATAAACGTCATATCATTTGACAATAGTATATCGAAATAGAGTACCTTATAAGTTTCAGGATTCAGACATTTCGGAAGATATATTCCAGCTAATTAAGAATCATGTGTTTTTGCATACATTCGATGTCTGTTTACTAACAGATATAACAAAGGAAAATGCTTTTCGTGTGCATTCAGGGATACAAGTGGATAATAGAATCCACTAAAACTAAGGTTTTTAACTCGTTTTGATGAGTTCAACACTATGCGGCAACAGAAAGGCATAGGAAGAAAGTTTATATAAACAGAAGGTTAAATATTACAGGATTAGTCTTATTTACTTAATTTATTCTGTATCTGATGAAATACGTGTAAAAGATAACCCTTCGTAATTTTGTCGATTTGATATCAAGATATCATTTAATATTTGTAAATGTAATTGTTAATAATTTTAAAGTGTTAGTTTAAAACTTGTACAAGTTTATCAAAATGTGCGAACGCATACTACAGTGTTGCAAGATTACAGTCTGTAAGACCGGTTCTGTTTTAACGTAGGATTACGTTCCTCCATAACGGTCCTCCGGAATTTCAGACGCTAAAACCGTCCGTTCATCTGTCGTCACGAGTTATAATTTTGGCAGCGTGTTAAAGCCAGTCTATCTCTTGGAAACTCCTCCCCCAAATCCTGCTGTTAGCCTCAACGTGGCGGGGGGAGGGGGGGATGACAATATAAACAATAAAAAACGAGTTGCTGAAGGTTTGGAGCGCTATGGTCAATCGATTTGTTGCACGAGAGCTAATTAGACGATACCTACTGCTTAAGGCCGATTCCGACAGCTACAAACATCTATGCCTAGAGTTGGTACCGAAAGCCAGCACCCTAAGACCATCTGCACACGGATCAACTCAAAAGAAACTGATAACTGACTCCAATCACAAACCAGTCCGTGATGAGTCTTAACCTATGTAATTGAATTCGTAACCTATGTACTTACAAACCCGTCGGACGGGTTTGTAACCAGTTGGACCGTGTGCGTGGCTCCATTCAATTTCGGAGGGTTGTTTCGTGTCGGAGGTTTGTGATTGGAGTTAGTTATCAGTTTCTTTTGAGTTGCTCCGTGTGCAGACGGCCTTACCCTTTGGCCATCGTTCGGCCACCAACTGATGAACAAAGAATGTGAAATAAAATTTTACTTAAAACAATAAGAGAATTCCCAACACTTTAGGAGAACGAAAGTGAACACTAATGGTTCTTAGTACACAAATTATTAGTAACTGGTACGTGATCCATGGGCATCTAAACTAGAAAGGGAGTCTTTGGAGTTTTTCTTCCTAGAATTATCTAGATTTCCGCTTGCTTCATTAGTTATTTTGTCTCATTCAGCTTCTGTTACTGAATCTAGCTTATATATGCTACAAAAGTTAAACTCTGAGCTTTTAGATCCAGCAAGAGCCATAAAGTTTGGATAAGATTAATATCAAGAGACTGGGGGGGAGGTATAATTTTCTTTTGATTTTATATAGGATCCATTCTCGAATGATAAAAGCCTGCAGTATAGTTTAGATTCACCATCTTTCAGGATAAAAGTCTTTTCAATTTCCAGCTTTTGAGAACAAGACCATACATTCTGCTGGAAAAATAAGTATAATTCCATGTGTTCATGCTTCTTTAATAAAGTGTAAGATACCAATTCCAGATTATGACATTCCCACCTCTACTATGACACGACTTCCACCAGATTTAACTGCGTGTGGGATGTAATGTTCCTCGGGTTCAATTCCTTATAAGGGCAACGCCAATTCTTGACCACCTGAGCCAAAACGACTGAATTTGATGTCATCCAGTAGATAATACATTATCCAAAAATCAAAAGATTTATTTATGTAGGTTTTAGAAAATGTGTTTCTTTTTCTAATATTTACTTATTTGTTGCATTTTCTTTCGTACTCTACAACGATAATTAAATCTTTTAAAACATTTCAAACGGAGAATGCACACGCTCGTTAAACTGTGGATTCTGCAATGATTTCAACACATGTTTAGGCACTAGCAGATGGATTTTCTTCACTTCGCTGATCTTCCTAGATAACTCCTTTTGATCATCTGACTGGACTACAATTGGTTGTAGTTCCACGGGCTTCACACCTCTTAATTACATATCTAACTGTCGAAAAGCCTTTTTCTTCATGTTCCCTGATGTCACGATAACTTTTATCTTCAAAATTAAGTGAAATATTGAGCTCCAGCAGATCAAACATCATTGTCAGTACTTATATAGCTGTTATTAAAGTCATTTGACTACGAAGTCTAGGTTTCTAATTTGCCAAAATAAAAATAAAAATAATCACTTTTCCCAGCCAATCATAAATGAAGGAATAGTTTTTACGTTCTAACATTTGCATTTCCAATCAACAATTCTGGCAATTAAGAAATTTTTAGCTTTTGGTTACCATAGCCAAATTTGCTTGCGTAATATGGCAGCTATAACTAAAAGTGACCTTTAAATATTTGCGTATGTCTGCAAGATATAAGAGGAAACACTTTTGGAACAAATACTTTTTTCTTTCACCTTATATCCATCAGACAGTTTACTTTTGAAAATGCTTAAATGTACTCGTATTAATTGTGCTATAAACCTATTAATGCGGAGTAGGCTTGATACGTCTATGTCAAAATCTTATATAAGTTGGTAAAAAAATCAGTGATGTGCAACTATTGATTGTTGCAACGACTGATAAGTTTAAAACTGCTTTACATTTTACCTTTTTACTTTCTAAGCTTTAATCGAAAACATGTAAAAGTTTCCTTACCAACTTGTTCTCATTTTCAAGTACACGGCACAAATGTCCTTAAAATCAGAAATATTGATATACCTTGTGTATTTGTCTTTTTTAAAATATTTAAGGTAATAATACTCCTTTGGAATTAAATTTGTGTGTGTGTGGGAGTCTAGAAGGGGGAATCAGTATTTCTTCTGACTAGTTATATATATATATATACTTCTATGTTGTTAAATCGATATACCGGGTGGTCATAAAGAAGCTTTGGCGATATATGGACCTCTAGCGGCCGTTCCATTCAACCAATCGAGATGAGGTTTCAGATATAGTTATTCAGAGGTATGAGCTCGGGATTCCGAGAACGGCAACATAGTGACGCTCACGGTTACAGTTATAGGTGTAGAAACTTGAAATTTTCAAATGGCAACGCCCACTTTTTCTCGTCGCAAAATGTATAGCGCATGCGAAAACCCTAAAAAGCGTTGGAATGGTACGTGTATCACAAAAAACGGACGCGTTATGCACGAACAAAATACAGCTTTGCCAACGGCCAACAAAACCACAATGATAGCACCCATGTCGAAAATGTGTAATCCAAATAAAAGTTTTCTTTTGTTCGATCTGTGTTGTCATCAGTGATTGGTGCCTTACGTCTGCCATTTCCAAATTTCCTCGGTGCGCCCCAATCGTGTTTTTGTAGGCCGTTCGCGGAGCTGTTTTTTGTGCGTGCATAACACTTCCGTTATTTGTGGTACACGTACCGTTCCATCGCGTTTTAGGGTTTTCGGATGCGCTGAGCATTTTACGACGGGTAAAACTGGGCGTTGCC